>CAOKZL010002653.1:0-217693 GCA_948472985.1 Iguana delicatissima | reverse complement strand
AACTTTGTAGTTGTTTATTTTGTAATTGTTCACTTTCTAACTGTTTCTGATTCTTATCCCTACACTGCTTTGGACTGAAGGGTACATGAGCTTTACGCAAAGATGGAAAGACCCAGGGAAAATTGCTTTGAAAACTGACAAATTATAGCCAGAAATCACATTATCTGGAAAGACAGAGAGGTAGTTAGGAATCTCAAAATGCAAATGTCTAGTTCTTTATAACTACAAAATAATTTGGAAGACCCCACTTGTGTCACTCCTTTCAGAATTTATCCTTCATGCAAACAAATCTGGTTAAATATAGCCAAAGTTACATTTGGGGGACATTAGTTTGGCACGGACAAAAAGGAGAGGGTATGCTTGTTATTCCATGTAAAATGGGAACATTCATCCACAGAAATCATTTGATCATAAGCTCTTAACATCTGTAAAGTGCTCCAGGTTCCTTGAATGCAAGAAACAATATGTGGCCTAAAAATCTAGTCACTCATTATTATCGCCCATTTATTGCTTCAGTCTGTGCTCTACTTCCTTCCTTGCATTAGCATGTAGAGACATATCTCGTAGTCTGGCTTCCTGACACAGACATTGCTGATGAATTTGGATTCATAAGCTACCAACAATGTAATGATTTGTAAGTAGAAGCTCTCAGAATAAAGTACAGTGAACCAATTTACATGGCATTTCCTTAAAAGATACAGATAAAGAAAATTAATTTTCATGAAGATCTGGGGAGAGTTTTTTAAAAAGCCTATAATATAGCATTAAAAATCATGGCCCAATAAGATTTATGATGTTGTGCAACCTTATACCCTGTTTGGATTATTATAGTAGACAATATTTGAATTTGAGGCACTAGGAAGCTATATTATAAGTACTATCTTTGTATAAATTTAGTAAGTAAATTTGGAAGAACTGAAAGAAACAAAATCATATCTTAAATATGGCAAATGTGGTAAACAGAAACCAGTAGAAAAAATCTGAAAATCAGCTCTTGAATACGGATTATGTAATGGTGCTGCCGCAATTCTGGGTAGACTCCAGGGATATTATTTTTTTTAATTCTGTGCTGTCACCTAAAAGAAAAGTTAGATAGATAGAAATACAGATAAGCACAAAATCCGTCTGGACAAAGTAACCCAAGATAGTGGAACAAAATACAGTTATAAAGCACATTAATATAAAATGATAATACAACTTAAAAAGAGGGGAGGGAAACATGTGGCCTGCCAGATGTTGCTGGACTGCACCTCTGATTGGCCCTAGCCAACATGGTTAGTGGAGAAGTAGGGTAGGAGATGTATTGGAACAACAATTAGAGAAGCAAAAGTTTACCATCTCTGCTTTAAGTGCAGAAATATATAGAACAAATCTAGTCTGAAGTTGGGTCTGCCACCAACCGTTTTAAGCACTAATAAGGGATATTTATGATTGGGTGATAATTTTCATCAGGACTGGGCTCCACTAAAATATTTCGGAATTGATGGTCTGGTTTCTCTGTATCAGGTAGACCAGTTTCTTCTGCCTCAGTAATGGTGGATGAAGTCACTATTGCATTGTCTGTGCATATACTTTGCACTGCACAAGTTGGATATGCAAATTTTCCTGGTACACAAAAATCCTTGTTTATGTTCTCACTGGGAACTGGATATATCTTCTCTGCTTTTATTTGTGGGTGGGTGGATGCATTCCAGCTCATTATTAAAGTGCTAGATCTGTTCATATCGGTACTCAAATTAATATCTGGAGGATTTTTGCATCCTATTTTCTGTCCTAACTGCTTGCTTACAAACTGTTACAAACTTTCTGTATCACACTGCAGATATATGCTATACATCTGTGCAATGAAAAGATATTGCCTGGGGAAGTAAAAATAGGTAGGTATGAACTGGTTTAAATGCCCATATTTAAAATGGAAAAAGAGTAACAAATCATGCATCCTGAGTCACTTTGAACACGTCATGTACATCCTAATGGTGAAATATGTTACTACTACTTCTTACCAAACCAAGATGTTACTGTTTACTGGGGGTCCCGTGAGGGACTCCAAACATGCTCAAATATTAATAGGGAAAATTAGCTTAGAGCACAAGTTAGCAAAACGAGAGGCAGGGCAACGCAACGGAATCTTTAAACCCAATGTCTACAGGGTCAAACCAAGTCAAGAAGCACACCAAAGATGAAATAATAACAGTGATTTTATTAAATACAGGCAAACAGTGTATGTAATACACTCACCCAAGTAACTATAGAAAATAAAGGTAGTAGCAGTAGAGAGGGATTTTTTTAGAGGAGTTTGTTGAATTGGGTGATACTACACCTGTCCAAAGCCCGGGGTAGATCACAGCAGAGGTCCGTAATTGCACAGTCTCGGATTGAGACTGAGGGGAAAGCTCAGCGGATGAAGCGGCAGCAGGGTGAGATGGAAGTTCAGAGCGATCTGAGGAAGGTCTCGGAATCAGGGGTTTTTATAGGGAGAATATGACCATAGGCTAGTCTGTACTTTGAGAGAGAACAATGAGGTTTGGGCACGAGACAATGTCTCCAAAAGGTCAGAATTTAACATGATTGAACTAAGTCCGAATCGACAATGGAATGGCCAGTATGCAGATGCAGCATGCTTGACAGTCAAGCATCTAGCTCGGTAAGTTGCCTACTCAGGGCAGGGAGTTCTTTGTATTAGCGTGCACCTTTAATGAGGTATTTGTCTAGGGAGGTCTCCTAAAGCAAAGATCTGGCTGAATCTGGCCTGCCTAGGTGGAGAATGGAATGTTCAGCAGTTAATGGCCATGCCTAGCTCTGTGCTTGTTTGGGGGCCTCACAAACACTTGGCCGAGGGTGGCAAAATGGGGCCGAATTGTGATATCAAAATGATATCTAATATCTTCCAAAGTAAGGCTAGCAAACGGTAATAACAAAGATCCCAGCAAGACCTATTTTCTCCAGTAAAATATTAATTGCATACACAAATAGTTATTTCAGTTCTTTGAATGAGGGCCCAAACTGTAGGAGGGAGAGTTAAGTGTGATGGGGAAAACCCCAAAGTTTGTTGATGTACCAAAAAGGAGAACTGTAGGAGAACTGTATATATAAAAATCAATCAAAAGCCTAAATATTGTAAGGGCACCAGACTCTGTCTGAACTAGGAAGCTAAGCAGGATTAGCCCTGGATAGTACTTACATGGAAGACCATCAATGAATGCCAGATGCTGTAGGTTATAGTTCTTTTTTTTAATCTTTATTCAAATGAACATTATACATTAAAATCCCATCACATCACATTAAAATCACACACCCCACATTGTATCTCAACTTCAATTATACATTTTCAACCCCAAATGATTTGCGTTTATATTCTTATGTTCTTCCATTCTATCATAATAACATCATTCTTACTTACTTACTACTATCATCCTCTCTACGATTCATTCATCCCTTCATTTCCTTTCACTCATTTCTTTGCTGTCTGCATCCTCTTCAGGAAAAAACAGAATTTCTTAAAATTTACTTCCTGGACTTCACCAAGTCCCATTCTTCTTGTATCTATTTTCTTACTTTCCCCATTCGGGGTATACCTTTTATTTGTATTTCATTTTTCCTTTTATTTTTCTATTTGGTTTTGTCTTATTTTTTCTTAACCTCTTATCAACCTGTTTTATGTTTTATGTTCTTATAAACCTTCCATCATTATTTATAGATTTTGAGAATCCCTATCCTTTATTCCTCATTCTTATATCCCTCTTTTACGATACATTCGTTTATTATTTTCCAGACTTCTTCATGTCCACCTTGCACTCTGCCTTGAATCGTCCCTGTTAATCTGTCCATTTCTTTGAATTCTGCCACTTTTATCATCCATTCTTCTATTTGTGGTGTATGTTTTCTTTTCCATTTCTGTGCGTAAATTAATCTCGCAGCTGTTATCATGTAAAGAATCACTTTCCAATGTTTTCTCTTCACTTCTTTATCAATTTTTTGTGTGATGTTTAATAGAAATAGTTCTGGTATTAGCGGCAAGTTAGTTTGTAAAATTGCCACCATTTTTCCATGAACTTTTTTCCAAAAGGTTTTCACCTTCTTGCATGTCCACTGTAAATGAAAATAAGTAATGTTGTCTTTGCTACATTTTCAGCACTTAATTTCTTTTGTTTTATATATCTTGCTTAATTTTACCGGGTCCAAGTGCCATCTGTAAAGGTTTTTAAGGTAATTTTCTTTCAATTTGTGGGCTGCAGTAAATTTATTCGTGTTCTTCCAACTGTTCTCCCATTGTTCAAGTTGAACTTCGTGACCAAGATTCTTTGACCATTTTACCATTATCTCTTTTATTTGTTCCAATTCCAACATTAATTTATATAGCTTAGATATCATTTGCATCTTTGATTCAAATATTATTTCCAAATAGATCTTCTTTCGTTACTGATTCAATTCCTTCTAATTTCTTATCCATGAGAAATCTTTCTTTTAATTGTCTGTATAGAAACCAGTGGCATTTGAGTCCCGCTGCTTCAATTTCTTCTCTTTGTTTTAACGTGCATTCTTGATTTCATTTTTCTATTACTATATTACTATACTGTATCCATTTATCCTGTGGGTCCTTCCATCTCCCATATAACACTTTGTGTGGGGACAGCCATTGAAGTGTTTTTACGTAATATTTTTTCTTAAATTTCAACCAAATTGTTAACAGCCCTTTCCTTAGATAGTGGTTCTGAAAGTCTTTGTCTATTTTATATTTTTCGTACCACATGTACGCGTGCCACCCCATTCGTTTTCCCGCTCCTTCTAAGTTTAGTATTTTTTCACCTTGAAGCGTTATCCATTCCTTAATCCAAGTGAACCCACTGGCATAATGGTATATTTTCAGGTCAGGTAAATTGAAGCCTCCTTTTCCTTTTTTTCCGTAAGTAGCTTCCATTTTATTCTGGGTCTATTGTTTTCCCAAATAAACTTAGACAAATCTTTCTGCCACTCCTTAAAAGGTATTTCGTTGGTAATAATGGGTAAATTTTGAAAAAGGAAATTTAGTCTGGGCAACACATTCATTTTGATTGCAGATACTCTCCCCAGCAGTGATAACTTTAAGGAACTTCAATTTTCTAATGATTTTTTTACTTCCTTCCATGTTGTTTTATAATTATTTCATATAATTCATTATTTCTCTTTGAGATCCAAATTCCTAAGTATTTAATTTTGTGCTCTACTTTGAATCCTGTTTTTTGGGCCAATTCTCTGTCCTCTTCCTTTCATATATTCTTCATTATAATTTTTGTTTTTTCTTTATTGATCTTTAGCCCATCAACTTCTCCGAACTGGTTCAACTTCTGTAATAAAACTTCAATACTTATTTCTGGGTTTTCCAGGATGATCAACAGGTCATCCGAATGCTCTCACTTTGTGTTCTTGATTTTTAAGTTTACATCCTTTTATTTCTAAATCGCTTCTGATTGCATTTATCAAAATCTCTAGTGCTGTTATAAATAAGAGCAGTGACAGCAGGCATCCCTGCCTTGTCCCTTTCTCTATTTCAAATTGCTTTGTTCTGTCTCCATTAATAATTAATGCTGCTCTTTGATCTTTGTAAATCCAATCCAGGAATGTATTACCAAAGTTCATTTTTTTCAGCACCTCTATCATGAAGTCCCACCTAAGGTTATCGAAAGCTTTTTCAGCGTCTATAAAAATCAATGCCAATTTCTTTTTATTATTCTTTTCATAATATTCAATAATGTTCAAAATTGTTCTAATATTATTTCTGATCTGTCTTTAGGGAGAAAGCCATTTTGATCATCCTGAATCACTTCTTCAATCTTTCCGCCACTATGTTTGTAAATATTTTATAATCAATGTTAAGAAGTGAGATTGGACGATAGTTTCCTGGGTCTTTTAAATCTTTCCCTTCTTTGGGGATTATTGTAATGTTAGCTTCATTCCACGAATTTGGTTTTCCATTCTCTATAATTTCGTTGAGCAGTCTTTCCATGGGCCCTATTAAGAGTTCCTGCAGCTTCTTATAATATGTTGCGGAGAGACTGTCCGGTCCTAGTGCTTTTGATGTGTCCAATTTTTTAATTGCATCCATGATTTCCTTTACTGTGATCTTCGCGTTCATCATCTGTCTCGGCTCTTCTGTAATTTGCTGTATTTTTTGGTTCACCAGCTATTCTTCTATTTTCTTTTGTATCTTTCCTTGTATTTTCAGGCTATAAAGATTTTTGTAGTAATTATAGAAAGTTTTCTTTATTTCTTCTTGGTTTATTGATATTTTCCTCCCAGTATTTATTTCCAAAATTAGTCTCTTTTCTCTCTCTTTCTTAGTTTATAGACCAACCATCTCCCCAGCGTATCTCCTTGTTCAAAGTATCTTTGTTTCATCCATGTTAACTTTCTGCTTATTTCTAATTGATTTTCAGCTTTGATCTGTGCTTGTAGAATTTTCAATTCCCCCCATACTTTTTTATCCATTGGTTTTTCCCTCAATTTTTCTTCTTGTAATTTTATTTTTTCCAGTAATTCTTGGTGTTTTTCTTCTCTTTTCTTCTTAAATTCCAAGCCTAGTTTAATGAAATGCCCACGTAGCACTGCTTTGCTGGTGTCCCAGATTGTTTTCATCTTTAGTTCTTCTGACATATTTTCTTCAAAGTAATATTTGATCACCTCCTTTATCCTTTCCAAGCAATGTTCGTTTTGAAAGAGATAGTCATTAAGCCTCCATCTTATTTCTTTCTTTGAGATTCTTAATTCCAATTGAATAGGATTGTGATCGGATAACGTCCTCGGGAGTATCTCCATATCTTTTACCTTTTGTTGCAAACCTTTTGAGATCATAAACATGTCGATCTGTGATATCAATTTGTGGGCGTCTGAATAGAATGTATATCCTTTAGAATCTTTGTGTATCCCTCTCCAGACATCTTGTAGTGCCATCATTTCTGCTAGTTTAAAGAATGATTGTGGTAGCTTCCCGTGTTGTTTTCCATGTAAACTGGGTGTTGATCTGTCTATTTTGGGGTCAATCACCCCATTCATGCCCCCCAACAGTAGAAAATTTCCTTGATTAGTCTCCTCTGAGTACTTCAATATCTCCTGTTGTAGTTTCTTGTAAAATTTACTTTTCTCTTCTGTTGGAGAGTATATTCCTATCAGTAGAAGTTTAGTTTCTGGGAGTTGCATCTCTACCCCCAGATAGTGACCTTTTTTGTCTTGAAATTTCATCTCAGAGGGGTATTTCCAATTAACATATAAGGTGACCCCTTTTTTCTTCTTTAATGATACAGAAATGTGGCTTTTTCCCAACTTAGGGTTTCTCAAATATTTATTATCTTTTTCTCTAATTTTTGTCTCCTGCAGGCAAACCACATCTGTTTTAATTTTCTCTCTGTAATGGAAAACTTGCCTTCTTTTATAGTTCGAATTCAGACCTTTTACATTCCAGGAGAAAATGTTTATGACCATCTCTTTCAACTATCGGTTTTCTCTTATATCTCTTCTTCGTTGGCATATAAGTCCTCTATCTCCAATTCAAGCTTTTGTGGGTCTTCCTCTTCCTCTTGTTCTGTCTCTGATTCTGGATAACCTTCTTTTTCCTCTTTCTCTTCTCTTTCTGAATTCTGTTCCACTTTTCCAACTTCTGATATCTCTTCCTGGCTACCTTGATCTTGCTCCTATTTTTTCCCATTATTCCAATTTGCTGGCCTTTCTAACTCTCTTTTCAATTTATCATAAGTCTCTTTCGCTCTTGCGGTGTTAGAAATTTTGTATCTCCCCTCTTTATACATGTAGGATATTCCCTCCAATCTCTCCCATTTGTATGTAATTCTATGTTTTTGCAGGAATTGAGTTAGAAATTTGTATCTCGTCTTTTTTCAAAATTTCAAATAATATATCTTTGAATATTTTTATTATTCTATCTTCAACCACAAGCTGTTTTTCGTAATTTATTTGGAGTATTCTTTCCTTAATTCTAGTCCTTGTGAAGCACACCACAACATCTCTCGATCAGTTCTTCTCTTTTGCGATTCTAGAATTTGCTCTGAAAATTCAATCTATTTTTCACTCCATGTCCTCTTCTTTCATTCCAATGTAGTTCGCCAGAGCTGTGATTACTTTCTCTTCTATGAATTCTCCCAGGGATTCCCCGATTCCTCTCAACTTAATGCACTTCTCTCAATATCTCAATTCCTGTTGTCTTAGTCTCAGATCTTCCTGTTTTTGATTCAGTGTCATAATTTCCTTCTCCTTTTCTAATTGTTTTGTCTTGAATCTCTTGAATGCCCATTTTCATTGTTTTGATATCTTTGCTCATATTGCCCATTCTCTTTACAATGCAGTCCACTTCCTTCCGAATATCTGCTTTGATTTCGGCCCTTGTATTTTTCATTTCCTATCTCATCTCCATTTTTAAACTTCTAATCTCATTTAGAATTTCAGTCATTTGTTGTCCCATTTCCATCGATGCTCTTCTTGCTGGGTCTATCAGTTGTATTTGAGTCTGTGTTCTAGCTCCCTTCCTTAATCCAGATGCCATTTTTTTAATGTATTACCTCTTAGTCCACACTAGGACGTGCTGACAGACCTCTTCTTCTCTTCCCCACTGTCTCTTCAAGGGTTAATTTTGAAATAGTTTCTTATCTCAAATATTTTCTTCTGAATGCACCGTCTTTTTTTTCTCGTCTTGTTGATTCAAAGTCACGTCTCTCCCTGTAGTTTCTATTTTGACTTGCACTTCTGTCCTTTATCCGTGCCAGATATGTATTTTATAAACTAACACAATTTAAGTCCTTTCCCAGTACTCACAAATTAATTAATATTTAAGTCTGGTATTCCAGTTAATTCACTTATATCAATTCGCTTATAAATCAATTATATAAAATATAAATCAGTTACAAATCAATTAGCTCAGTTATAAATCAACTATATATCAGCTATCAACTATACCTCTATTTGGCTCTATTTCATGAATTGTAAATTAGTTAAATCAGTGATATATTCTGATTATGCCCTCACATATGTTTATATTTAATACTGTTTATATATATAATTGTAAAATATATATTTCTTTAAAACTCTATTATTCTCTATATAAATTCCAGTTAGTGAATTGTTATATCCTTGTCGTTTAAATTTGATCCAATTTGACTTATGCCTTCAAAATAATTTTATGGTCTATTTTATAGGATCGTTCTTTGCCTTTTTGTGTGCCGATCTTATTCAGTCAAGCCGATTTCCAGCAAGC
Organism: Iguana delicatissima; assembly: GCA_948472985.1. NCBI lineage: Eukaryota > Metazoa > Chordata > Lepidosauria > Squamata > Iguanidae > Iguana > Iguana delicatissima. The sequence continues at coordinate 208,458 of CAOKZL010002653.1, read as the reverse complement.
TCCAGTAATTTTCTCGCGAGCTCAAGCTGCTTTCAGATGCTATTTTACTGATTCTTTCTAAGTCTTTCTGTCTCTTTTCGTCTCATCTGTCTCTTCATCTTAAATCTCAGTCCAGTTTTTGGATTTCAGTCTTCTTATTTCGCTTTCTGTCTCTAATTTCTAAATACATAAGTCTCATATTACATCTTTTCACCCGTCCGTTTTTGCCGTCTTTATTGCCTTTGCCTTCTACTGTTTGTACGATCTTTGTTAGCGAGCTCTAGCAACTTCGGCTGCTTCTTCTCCGGCTGGTCTACCTTCATCGTCCCGGTTCTTTGCGCAAGCGCAAGCTCAAGCTAGTACTATCTGTTATTCCGTCACTGCGCATCAGATTCCGGTGTCTCTGTTATTTATTCAGTCAACTACTTAATAAGTCTCTCTCTCAAGTACTTTTCCCAATTAACTGTTCAGTCCTCTTTTTCCTCTCTATTTTTTACTGACAGTTTCGGGCTTCGTAGTCTCTATTGAGCAGCAAGCTCAAGTGTTGCTGCGAGCTCCAGCTCCACTCCGTTGTCTCTCTGTCTGTCACCTCCCATCCAGTTTCTCGATTTCCTTTCCACCAGCCTTAAGTTTTGTTTCTTTGTTTATTTATCTTAAATTCTTCCCCTTCTCTCACCCATTCTTCACTAGCTTTTAACGGCACTTTCAGTCTGTTACAGTCTATTCTGTTAGTGCAGTGGTTCTCAACCTGTGGGTCTCCAGATGTTTTTTGGACTTCAGCTCCCAGAAGCCCTGAGCATTGACCATAGTGGCTGGGGCTTCTGGGAGCTAAAGTCCAAAAACATCTGGGACCCACAGGTTGAGAACCACTATGCTAGTGTCTGTTAATGTCTTATTTTTCTTGGGATTTCTTACCTCCCTCTCTCTCTTCCACATGGATTCTCCTCCTCGTCTCCTCTTCCCTCTCCCTTGTTTAGCGATTGGCACGATCTTCCAATCTTTGAGAAATTATGTTTGAGGCTTAAGTGATGTCCTGATCTTCAATTTTGTACTGTTAATTTGATCTATTCAGATTCAAAAGTCGCAGATGACCTAGGCTGCCAAGGCAGTTACTGCCCAAGCAGACATGGAACTCTACGACCTTTCTCTTACTCAGCGTTTGAGCCCATTTGTTCTCTAGCCTAAAGAGAAACAGAGGTCCCCGAAGAGCCCCTCTGGGCCCTCTTTGCCAGGGGGGCACTTTGCTAATATATTCCCTCGGCAAGTCCACTCAGAATGGCAAGGACAGTGGGACAGTCTTGCCACTCGCGATGCCATTGAAGTGTAGGTTATAGTTCAGAGGAAAGAACTGGCAAACCACCTCTGAGTATTCCTTACCTAAGAAAATACTGTGAAATTCATGGGGACACCATAAATTGACAGGTGACTTGAAGGCACACACACAGATAAAAATCATGGGGAAATGGTAGAAAAGAACTCAAAATACTCTGAGATAATGGCCATTCAGCTAACAGTTAAGGGAAGGGATAGAAAAATGTGGGTGGGGTGGAATGAAGTATCCAGGAAGAGGACATGGCTGGGTGCAAAGAGGAGTTTCCAACACTGCATCCACAACCCACTCATTAATGTTTTAGAAAAAGGTTCTGTACGGCATATTGTTCAGTATCCTTTGATGGGTTTGTTCTTTAACTGGTAGGGCTGTTTCTTGATGATGGTGGGGAGAAAAAATGCTGTATATGATATATATATGTATGTATGTATGTATTTTCCAGAGTGAATATTCTTGTATTTCACAATGATTGCTACTCAAAATGTACATTAAATCAGTGTTGTGTCATCCCTTTTGACAGTGCAGTAACAAAGCCAAACAAGTACCTGGAGCAGTTTACAAGTATGGTGGTGGTGAAAAGAGGAATTCTTTAAAGGTGCAAACACATTGTAGAGGTGGTGATTGAAATCGTTTTCACATCTCAACAAAGATGCAAGTTAGCATCCCTTATCACTCGCCTCCTGTCAAGGACTTAAATTATCCAAATAATAACTCTGGAAGCAGAAACAGGAAAAAAAATCTTTAACTAACAAAGTGCTGCTTCACTAATGGTTAAACTATAAAAAAATAGATTAATATGTTGTGCTTGCAGGTTACTGCATTCAGGAGATTATTTTTTTTATTTTTTTTTGCTTGTTTCTCTGCTCTTGGAGCTCATGAATCTCTGAGACTCCACTGCTTTATGGAAATACAACCCAGCATGTTGGCAAGAATAGAAAAGGAAACTGGATTTCGCCCACCAGGAAGAAAGTCCTTGCTCAAAAAGGCAGGAAGCAAAAACTGTTCTAGTTCAACTTTCTGGACAGAAAGGAAGGAAGGAAATGTCTAAGGCTTTTTTTTTCCTGTTGTTTTATTCTGTATTCCATTTGCAGAGATTATTTTCCCATTCAGCCACTTAGCAAGAACATTTATTAGCACTGTTAATTTCTATTCCTGGTGGAATTAAAACTCAAACAGCTTGTTACTCAATAAACTCTCAATGGATTTTCTCTCTCTCCTACTTGTAATCTGATTAGAGGAGCTGTCATTTACTTAGACTGTAAGCAGCTGATCTGAGTTGCATCTTTTATTGAAAAGCTCCATTAACAGCCAAAAAGAAATGTGATCAGTGACTTACACACTTAACTGTCAAAGAACAACATTCAAGTGAAATGAAATATTCTAAATGAATGAGTAATGAAGGAAAGGGAGGAGGTGTAGTTACTGCAGTAAGATCTTAATGGCATGCAGTTCAACACACTGATGGGAATAGATGGGAAGGGGGAGTGGAATTAGAGCCACAGATCTGGAGGGGCTCTTCTAGGCTATTTTCTGTTCAGTATAGGAAATCCAGAACGACGTGAGACTTCTAGCAAGGGACATGAGAGCCAGCATGGTATAGTGGTTTGAGTATTGGACTACAAACCTGGAGACCAGGGTGCAGTTCCCCACGTAGACATGGAAACCTACTGGGTGACCTTGGGGATATCACACACTCTCAACCTCAGAAAACCCCACGATAGTTTTGTCTTAGCATTACCTTAGGCTAGAAACAACTTGAAGGGACACAAAACAAGCAAGAGACACCCCCCAAAGTAATTGGTTCTGTGATTGCATGCATATTAGTGGTTAGTTGCATCTATGACAGTGTGTGTGAATGAGTTATTGAAGGTACTGAACCCAATCCTCTTGGATAGCTCTTTGAAATGTTTGGACTAAAACCCAGAGAGGATTCACTGCCCAATCAACCTGACACCAGTAGTGACTCGTTCTGACTATTATGAAGCTTCCTGTAATGTTCAACCAAAGTCTACATTCCTGTAACTTAACCCCACATTAGGTTTAGTCCTCCCCACCACTACTGAGGCTTCACAGAACAAGTGCTCACCCTCTCTCAAGTGTGACCCTCTATTTATCTACCCTCTTCAGGGATTTGCAGTGTATTATCATGTCAGTCTTCAGTTTGTTACTGCAGTTTAGGCCTATCTGGTGATAGCACCCGATATCATTTTGATATCGTAATTTGAGCTTACCGTACCACTCCTCTCCACGTGTTTCTGAGGCCCCCGGACAATCATGAAACTAGGCTCGGCACTTAACTGCTGAAATATTCTCAAACAATACAGGCAGGCCAGAAATAGCCAGATCGCAGCTTCAGGGACCTCCCCGGCGAACACCACATCATGTATGTGCGCTACCTACAAGGCTCCCTGCCCCGAGCAGGCAACTTAACAAAGGCTGAACCATCCACTGTCAAGCATTGCGCATTTACATACTGGCTACACCATTGTTAATTCGGCTCTGATTCCATCATGCTAAATTGTGACCTTTCGGAGACATTGCCTCGCACCCAAAACTCATTGTTGTCCCCGAGTAAGGCATAGCCTGCAGTCACACTTCTCCCTATAAAAAACCCTGATCCCGAGACCTTCATCGTATCGCTCCCAAGTTCCAGACCGCCTTGCTGCTGCTTTGCTTGGCAAGCTTCCCCTCAGCTCCACGTGCTGAGCCACACTGAACCCCAGCATCACTCTCTATCTTCTTCTGGGCTTCAGGAATAGGTTTCATATCACCCGAACCAACTATCCCTCTGAAAATCCCGCTATCTTACTCACACCTTTAATTTTCCTTAGTCATCTGTGTGCGTGTGTTGCTTAGATTGTGTGCCTGTATTTAATAAAGATCATTCATTGCTTTCAAACCGGTCTGCTTCTTGACTTGACCGGACCCTGAAAAGACTGGGTTACAAGATCCTGCTAAGTTACCCTGCCTCTCGTAACACTAAAGCAGTGCTCTGAGCTAATTTTCCCCACCTATAGTAGAGCACATTTTGGAGTCCCTCCCGGGACCCCCAGTAAACAGGGTAACAAGTTGTTAAGGCAAGACTTATTCAGGCCTTTTAATTTTTCCCCATAGGATTTATTTTCCATACCTCTAACCATCCTAACTGCCCTCCTCTGACCCCTTTTCAGTTCCTTTCTAAACATGTAGTGCATAGGACTAATAACATGGTTGGCCAGTATTTAAATGTTCTTGCCCAGCTTTCTAATTTCTCTGGTATTTTCCCCTCTAGATCTTGATTTAAGTAGCAGGCCTAGCTGGATTTAGATTACAGCAAATTTCAGCTAGTAAAAAATGTCACAGAATTAGAATTACACCTTTTTTATCTTGATCATGTAAGTATGATTGCTGCAACAATTCAATTGGCTCCAAGTTTGGTTCCAGCCCAATTCGAAGTGTGATTATTTTTGAAGTGCTACATAATTTGGGATTGGTTGTTTAAATTCAGAGTGGGCAGGAGGTACTGTTACCCTAAAAGGTGGGGGAACTTGAGGTCCTCCAGCAGTATCAGCATCTCCTTAGAAAGGTGGGGAATTATAGCTCAGGGGAGGCCTATGAGAGGGGAGTAACTACAGGACCTTTTCACCAATATGTACTGGTACTAACTGAAGGACACCAGTTGAGGCTAAAAAAAATCTTTACTAGGGAAATTCACACACATGCAAGCAATCAAACAGTTTCGTGAGCCACACAAATGAAACTAAAGGCAGAGGCAAATCTAGGGTAGGGTACCTGGGACATGTGCCCTGGGTGCTAATGCCTGGTAAGTGCCCTTCTGCCTGCCACCATCGCCCCACACTGGCCACCCCCCATGCCTGCTGCCACCAACCTGCGCCCACCTGTTGCCCCACCTCTGCATGCCGTTGCCGCGCTCCCACGTGCCTTCACCACTCCCACATGTGGAATCTCCCCACCCCTGCACACCATTGCCCCACCCCATGCCATTGTCCCACCCCCCACCCACCACCGCTCTGTCCCCATGTGTCATTGCTCCGCCCCCACATGCTATTGCCCCCCACCTCTCTGCCTCACCCCTCCTTCATGTGCCCCAAACTACACCACTGCCCCCACACACCCGCTTTCCCCCCGCTTGCTGCTGCCACCACACTTGCCACTGTCAGAGTCCTTCCTGACCCAGTGCAACAGTGGCACAGCAGCATCAAGGGGTGCAACTTCCATACTTGCCCTAGGCTCTGCTGCACCTAGATATGCCACTGGCTAAAGGAAAGAACAGTTGCATAGTTAGGGTTTTGGGGTGAAGTGAGCAATAATTATTGTTCCAGTAGTAGAGGATCAAGGTGAGGTGTCTCTGACTGGGGAGTTTGAGGGCAGTACAATGAACTGGAATCTGGGGAACCACATGCAGTGTAACACACCACTGTGTGTCCAAAATATTAGCAAAAAGCTTGGCTCATAGCTAGAGTTTAAATATCCTTTTCCTGCCCTTAAGTGAATGTGTTAATTGCTCTCTGACAGAGCCGACAAAAGGAGTCTGGAAAGTTCTGGTTGTCTATGCAGTAGGTGACAAAGCATTGAGGGGAATCATGATAGCCTCTTAATGACTGAAAAGGTGAGGGAACAAAAGGTCAGTTTCCATGGGAAGAAGTAACAGGATGTTGACTTTTTGGATGCTCCTTCTAGCAGCTTCATTCACTGTTGTTCCCTAAGTTTGGGTACTTTGGAGGACTATCTAAAACCCATCAGGTTGGACTCTCTGGCTGATCCTTCTGAACTTATGACCTGGCCATGCTGAGTTCATTTGTCTTAGTTTCAAAGATTCCAGCCAAAGTCCTTTCCTTTCCACATTGTTTTCAGCCACAAGTGCAAGATTTATATTTATTTCATGCCAATTAAACAGTATTTATAGCCAATCGTACTGTATCACAGATTGGGGGTGAATAGCATGGTAACAGTGCATTGGGATCTACTGGTAGATATCTGGGGGCCTTTCTGCACTACAGTGTTATACTGCTATTATTCCACTTTCATCATCCTATGGAAACCTGGGGTTTGCAGTTTAGGGAGGTAATTTAGGATTCTTAGCCAGATTGCTGTTTGGCTTCATAAACTACAAACTCCAGAATTCCACAGGATGTTGAAAGTGGAATAATAGCACTATAACAGTGTAGTGCAGAAAGACCCTGGGTTATGTGTAGTAGCATCACGTCATTAAAATCTTAAAAGAGGAGGCAGCACTGAGGCTTCCTGGATTCCCATGCTTTTAAATAACAACAGCAGTTTAACAAGCATGTCTGCAAAGTTGTGGTGGGGAACATGTGATTCTTCTGATGTAATTCCCATAACCCCTCATAGAAGAGGTGAGCAACTTCTTGAGGTTGCAAGACATATCCCCCCCCCAAAAAGTCCATATCCGTCCTCTGCCACTGCCAAAGTTCAGAAACAAGTACTATGCAGTAAAGGAGTTTGAAGGAGGTAGACTGACATGTAGGCAGCCAATCATGGCTCATGGTGTTTGTGAAGCGGAGCTGCTAGGGAATAATATGCATCAAAAGGGAGAGGCTTGCCTCAGAGAGATTCAGACAAGGTGTGAAGGAGACAAGATGTGAGAATGAGAGTGCACTGACGAAGTACAGTTGACAGAGAGGCCTGTAAACTGATAGAGACGGGATTGTGGATTGGAACAGAAAGGGAGAACTTCTTAAGATTTTGATGAGCTTGTTAGGGACTGTAGTATTTGCTTTATTGTTGTTTTTAAGCCTGTCTCTGAGAGTCTAATAAATCTGAATTGGATTCAGGTCACACATATTAAAATTAAAAAATCCACACAGCAACACAGGCACAAGTTCACACTTAGGGGGCTGCCTTGACACTCAGAACCTAATCCAGCAAAGGAATAATCAGGGAAGCAAGGACAGGGTAAGTGGCAGGATTCTTGGGGTTTGTAGATTTAGGACAAGCTTGGGTAAAGGTATCTGCCATAACTAGGATGCAGACCATCCTCCCACAGAATACAGCCATAATGAATTGATATCATGAAGAGATAGAGGTTGCACCAGAAGCTCAGCTTGCTGCTCCCCTCCCTTTTCAGCACTGGTCTCAACTCTTTAGTGCACCAGATGTCATTTCCATCCAACCTCTGTCCATAGGGCAGCCTTGATGTTATCTCCCCCTTTCACATCTGTTTTACACCTAGGCAGAAAAAATGAAATGCACAAATATAGGATGGGAGACACCTGGCTGGACAATAGTACATATGAGAGGGATCTAGGAATCTTAGTAGACCACAAGCTGAACATGAGTCAGTAGTGTGATGCAGCAGCCAAGAAAGCCAACACGATTCTTGGTTGCATCACTAAGAGCATGGTGTCTAGATAGATGAAAGTAATAGTACTACTTTATTCTGCTTTGGTCAGACCTCATCTAGAATACTCCGTCCAGTTCTGGGCACCTCATTTCAAGAAGGATATTGACAAGCTGGAATAAGTCCAAAGGAATGTGACCAAAATGGTGAAGGTCTGGAACCCATGCCCTGTGAGGAGCAGCTTTGGGAGCTGCGTATGTTCAGTCTGCAGAAGGGAAGGTTAATTGGGGACATGATAGCCATATTTAAATATTCAAAAGGATGTCATATCGATAACAGATCAGATTTGTTTTCCACTGCTCCAGAGAGTAGGACAAGGAGCAATGGATTCGAACTACAGGAACAGAGATTCCAACTAAACCTCAGGAACAACTTCCTGACAGAGCTGCTTGACAGTGAAATATGCTGCCTCAGAGTATGGTGGAGTCTCCTTCTTTGGAGGTTTTTAAACAGAGGCTGGATAGTCATCTGTTGGGAGTGCTTTATGTATATTCCTGCATGGCAGGGAGTTGGACTAGATGGCCCCAGTGGTGTCTTCCAACTCTATGATTCTATGATTTACTGCATTCTGATGCCAATGGCTTGCTTGTGGGCTTCCCATGGACATTTGGTTGGCTAATGTGGGCCCAGAAAGCTGGATTTATCAGCTTCTCTTCTGATCCAAAAAAAGCTCTTGTTATGTACATTGCTGAATTTTATTGGCTTTCTAGTGCCTCCCAGTGCTAGCAGAGAAAGGGCAAAATATAAATAGTATAATACATCTCTTTCTTAGGTGAATTGCTGAGAACAGTCATTGTAATTTTGATAGAGTTTAACCTTTATAAAATAACAGTGAGGAAAGAAAAAGCCAATAAAATGAAATAAAATAAAAATGTTTATAACTACTGAAGTTCAACTTTCATGGCTGACAACGGAAAATCTAACTATATTTCTTACAAGAGAAGGGAAGCCTCAAAGGGACTTGCCACTCTTACATCTGCAGGGGGCCCCAGTTCTTGGAAATACCCCAATTGCACTAAACATGATTTGAGATTGTGTATAAGGGAGGAAGCCATGATAAAGGACTTCTCATAACACCATGAGAACCAGTCACAGCCTCTGTTTTATTCTCCTCAAATGCTTCAGAAAATTGGATTTTTATTAAGTTTTTGCACCTTAATTTCCTCTCCCCACATTACTGCGAAGGATTATTACATAAAACACTGGTTTAGAAGCTGCTACACTGCCAGAAGGAAGACAGTCTGTGCACCTCAAAATGTTTTATTAGTTTCTGTGAATATTAGACATGGTGTTCATACTCAATACCTACCAAGAGACCTAGACAGAAAAAAATTTAAGTCTGAGTTGCTGGAGTAATAAAAACCAGATGTGCAGCATAATAATCATGCCCTTTCACCCCAACCATAAATTTAGCTTTTTTTCATAGTTTATACATATCTCTTACTTTATTTTACACTTTCTTTCAAGGAACCTCTCTGTCACTATCAGACTTAGTCCTTCTGTTATTATCCTGACATTTGACTAAATTCCACATGCTTTTGGTGTCCCATTCTACTCTTGAGTTTTGATTTTCCTACTGTATTTTAGGATTTCTTCTAAAAAAAATTCAGCCCTTATTTTCTTTCCCTGCTCTTCTTTTAATGTATATGAACCTAAATCCAGCGTTTCTTATTACGCAAGGAAGAATCACGGACTCATAGAATCTCAGAGTTAGAAAGGATCACAAAAGCCATCTAGTCCAGCCCCTTGCCATGCAGAAATACATAAAGCACTCCTGAAGGATGCACATCCAACTTCTGTTTAAAGACTTCCAAAGAAGGAGAGTCTACTCCAACTCCTGAGGCATTCTACTCCACTGTCAAACAGTTCTTACAGTAAAACAGTTCTTCCTAATGTTTAGGTGAGATCTCTTTTGTTGTGATATGAATCCATCGATGCATGTTCTAGTCCCTGGAGCAGCAGAAAACAAGCTTGCTCAGAGTTCTCTGGTTGAGAATTCTAAAGGCCCCTCCCTAAACTGCAAACCCCAGAATTCCACAGGATGTCGAAAATGGAATAATAGCACCATAATAGCGTAGTGTGGAAATAGCTTGAAAGACAGGTATCATATCATCTCTCAGTTTTCTCTTTTTCAGACTAGAAATTCCCAACTCCCTGAGATATTCATCATAAGGTATAGTTTCCAAACCTTTGATCCCCTTGCTGGTTTTTCTCTGGGCATATTGCAGTTTGACAATATCCTTCCTGAACTGTGGAGTGCAGAAATGGACACAGTATTTCAGATGAGACCTAAACAAACCAGAACAGAGTAACACTGCTACTTCCCTAAATCTGGGAACTGTGTTCCTACTGATGCAACCTATAAATGCATTGGCCTTTTTTGGCCACCACATCATGCTGTTGCCTCATGTTTAAATTGTGGTCTACTGAGACTGTTGATTCTTTCCACATGTACAGATTTCACATCAGGTGTCACCCATCCCATATTTGTGTATTTCATCTTTCTTGCATAGATGTAGTAGTTTACATATATCTCTGTTGGAATTCATTTTATTAGTTTTGACCCAGCTGTCCAATATGTCAAGGTCATTTTGAATTATGTTCATGTTGTCTAGGGTATTAGTTAACTCTCCTAACTTGGTGTCATTTGCAAATTGGATAAACATATCCTCTATTCTGTCAACCAAGTCATTTATAAATATGTTGAACTACTCTTGGTCCAGTAGAAAAGCCCAAGGCACCCTATTTCTCTCCACTGTGCCGCAGAAAGGAATCCCGAGGCATTCCAAGGCATCCCACTTCTCTCCAGGATAAAGAGCAACCGTTGGTGAACACCCTTTGAGTTCAGTTGTTCAACCAATTATGAATCCCCCTGACCATGATACTTACTGTCTGGCCCAGTTAACCAGTTTGCCTGGAAGAATATAATGAGGGACCATGTCAAATGCCTTACTGAAATCAAGTTATACTAGATCTACCACAGTCCTCTGCTCTACCAATATTGTAACTCTACTTTTCTAAAAAGCAAGTTAAGTACAGTTCAGTATAACTTGTTTTTCAGAAAGACATTCTGGGCCATAGTAATAAAAGCACTCCTTTCCAAGTGTATACAGACTGACTGTTTAATGATCTGTTCTAAAACCTTTTCTGGTATTGAAATCAAGCTGAATGGCCAATAGTTACTTGCACCCGTTTTGAAGAAGATGACATTAGCCCCCCTCCAGTCTGCTAGAACCTCTCCTGTTGTCCAAGAATTCTTAACGATTATTGACAGTGACACTGAACATACATCTATAAGTTCCTTTAATTGGAAGCATTTAATCTAGCCCTGGGCTCTTTAATTCACTCAGGTATTCATTTGCTACCCCTTTACCTATTTTCAGCTGCAGTCCCCTTACTGCCTCATTTGTTTTATTTTTTCTGATTAGAAGACTATATATCTTTCAGGGAGAAACTGCAGCAAATAAGCTATTGAACAGTTCAGTCTGCCGCCTGAAGTCTATGCAGTGGCCCTACCATTTCCTTGTTCACTAATGATTTGTGTTTTTGGACCACAGTCTGCATTTTCACAAAGATGGTCTTCTGGCAATGGATGAGCTGCACTTCACTGCCATTGGTAGAAATGTTTTTGATAAGAATCTCGCAAAGCTGATCAGGTGGAGAAGATGGCCAGGTACTAACAGGGGGAAGAGAAAGGGCAGAACTACTCGACACCTTCTTTGCCTCAGTGTTCTCCCAAAAGGAAAGATGTACTCAAAGTGGGGGGTGGGGATCAGGTGTGGAAGTGGGGGAAATGCAGCACAAAATAGGTAGAGAAGTAGCGCAGGAATACCTGGCTACACTAGAATCATAGAATCATAGAGTTGGAAGAGACTCCAGGGGCCATCAAGTCCAGCCCCCTGCTATACAGGAACATCCATTAAAGCATTCCCAACAGATGGCCATCCAGCCTCTGCTTAAAAACCTCCAAGGAAAAAGACTCTACCACACTCCAAGGTAGCATATTCCACTGTCAAACAGCTCTGACCTTCAGTAAGTTCTTCCTGAGGTTCAAGTGGAACCTCCTTTCCTATAGCTTGAATCCATTGCTCCCTGTCCTAGTCTCTGGAGCAACAGAAAACAAGCCCACTCTCTCCTCGACATGACATCCATTCAAATATTTAAACATGGCTGTCATGTCCCCTCTTACCTTCTCTTCTGCAGACTAAACATACCCAGTAAGGCATGGCAGGAGGTTGGACTGGATGGCCCCTGTGTCTCCTCCAGCTTTATGATTCTATTATTCTATTCCTATGAACATAGCCAAAGAAATCCCTTTTTATTATTTTCAACCTCTCTACAAGCCTGAACCTATTTTGAGCTTTAGGTTTTCCCCTTACAAATACTAGCTATTCATTTGTTTTCCTCTCTGATGATTTCCTCCATCTTCTTTCTCTTATACATGCTTCTTTTAAATCTCAGCTCATCTGAAAATTCTTTGTACATCTACTCTGGTTTCATTAGATATCTCCTACTTGTCTTCCTCACTGTAATTGTTTTCCACTGTGGCTTCAATATCTTACCTTTAAGGCACACCCATGCATCATAAACTCCCTTCCCTTTAAACATTTCCAGCCATGGGATCCCACTAAATATTTCCCTAAGAGCACTAGAATCAACTTTCTTGAAGTCCACAGTATGTGTCTGACTACATTTAGTTTTCCCTTTCTTCTGTATAGCAAATCCCAATGGACATGGTCACTCCCACCAAAGACCCCACTACTACTACCCTGTTGAGCATTCCATCTCTGTTAGTTAGGATCAAATCCAAAACAGAGGTGTCCCTTGCTTCTGTACAATGAAATTGTCTTTAAGACTTGAAATTTCTTGGATCTTACATTCTTTCCTGAGTTTGACTTTGAACAAATGTTAGAGTGGATAAACAAACCATGCCACACCTATCCCCAGGAGGACACAGAGCTGACTTGAATCCCCAAACACAAGGTAGGAAGGTAGGAAAAAGAAGGAAAGAAACACACACACACATATACACGTAACTTTGACCAAAGGATCCCTTACAGGAAGGAAGGATGATTTCTTCTTTCAGGCTTCCCTTCTTATACCATTTTTATGTTTACATTAAAGAATGCTTACAGGGAAAAAACGGAAAGATTCATACATCAGCATTAGCAGAGTCACAGCTTGTACATGTGTTACATTTTATCTGACCCTTAATTTCCCTAGTCTGTGTGACCCTGGATCATCCCTGAAGATGTCACTGACATTTCAAGAGTCCTTCGCTTGTACATACTGATCATTGACATGTACTAGGCAGAGCAAACAATTCTAAAGCAAGATTGTTTGATGAACCCTGAGTGTCTAAAATGCCAATTGATATCACAGTTAATGATTATCAAATATTAATTATACAGCATATTACAGAACACCAAATTTCAAGCCTAACACAAATATCAGAGTGTTTAAAGTCTCCCATTATTATAATATCTCTCCTTTCTGAACATTTAGTCATTGGTAAAGTGTTTTGGTCAAGAGTTTTGTGTTTAATATATATTGTTATGGGTATTAGGGTTGCCATAAGTCAGAAATGACTTGAAGGCACAAATAACAAGTAAGTTGAAGTAACTTTAGAGAAAGGCAATGAGGATGTTAAGAGGTATAGAGAACAAAACTTCTAAGAAGTTGAAGGAGCTGTTACTCTATAAGCTGGCGGATTTTGAGGTCCACCTACAATGTCAGCTTTACCTTTGAATTTGGGGGATCATAATTCAAAAGAGGTCTGAAAGAGGAGAGTTACGGCAGGATCTTTTCACCTTTGAAAGGAATGCTGTAATCACTAAAAGTCAACATGGATTTCTCAAAAACAATCATGCCAGACTAATCTGATCTCTCTTTTTGATAGAGTTGCAAGCTTGGTGGATGAAAGGAATGCTGTGGGTATAGTGTACCCTGATTTCAGTAAGGCCTTTGACAAGGTCCCCCCAAACAAGCTGGTAAACAAGCTGGTAAAATGTGGATTATTCTTGGCAGAATTTGACTCCCAACAAATATCAGGATAGTTGGAATCTCCCATTACTACTATCCTTTTTTCTGAATATGTGGTCATCTGTTTTAGGAGGGCTTCATCTAAATCCTCAGTCTAATTTAGGAGTCTATAGTACACTCCCAAAATGACATCCCTGTTTTTCCGTTCCCTCTTAATTTTGTTTATTTCCCATGCTCTGTGCATTAGTGTAAAAACATCTAAGATCATGGGTCATTCCTCCTAGCTGCTTATTTAAGTTTTTTTCTCCTCCTATGGTAGAGCTCTTGTACTATTTGTTCAGTTCCTTCAATAACATTCAGATTATTATCTTTAGCACTTGATAGACTCCTGCCCTCAAGAATACCTTCACTCTCCTCCACGTAACTCTGTTTAAAACCCTTCTGATCAGATTTGTGAGCCTCTTAGCAAAAATGTTCCTTCTGACCGCTGTGAAGTGCAACCCATCACTTGACAGTAGTCCATATTCAAGAAACTGCAGACCATGATCCAAGAAACCAAATTGTTCCTGATGGCACCATCTACACAGCCAGTTGTTCATCTCCACTATTGTTCCCTCCCTTCCTAGGCCATGTCTTTTAACTGATAGGACAGAAGAAATCACTTGTAATGTGCTGAAAGCTATGCTTTGCCATGTCATTGGTTCCCACATGGACCAAAAGGAAGGGGCTTCACGAGTCTTGTCAATCTTTCTGTGACATCACTGATTTTTGGCCCAGGGAGACAGCACACCTCTCAAGCCATCTTGTCAGGGTTACAGACCACTGCTTCTGTTCCACTCAGCAGGGAGTCTCCTACTACTACCACCTATCTCTTCAGAGGATTGGCTGGGTCCATTCCATATCCTGAATTTTCCTCGGGATATGGAATGGACCCTGCTCAGGGAGAGCACATGGCCAGAAATAAACACACCCACACAAGCCTTTAAAAATGTACAATCAATGCTACCCTCCCAGACACCTTCTGCTCTCTCCTCTGGAACCTGTCAAGAGGACAGCAACGGTATGTTTTGCTTGATGAAAAGATGGTTAAGGGATGACATAATAGCCATGGCCCTTTCCACATGTGGAGGGAGAAACGGGGCAAAGCACGCAGAAACGGAGCTTACCTGAAGCCAGGTAAGTCCATTGCCTCAAGGAGCAGCGCACACTCACCGCACCACACTCCTGTAGCATCCAGCAGTATCCAAAATGGCGGCATATGACTGGCAGAGGCTCTCCAACAATCGGAGAAGTTCTCCAGCCAGAAGCCCACCCCCTAGCAGATCTGCAGGCACGTACTTGTGCGCGCCTGCAAATCCACACCAGGGCGCTGTGACGGGGTGGTACGAGGCTGCACGCTTGTGTTTAATAAAAATCACGTGGAAAGTGGTTTTTAAAAAACATGCGGCACCACCACCTCCGGCCACTTCAGGGCGGTTTGAGGTATAGAACCTCAAAATTAAAACCGACCCTGCGCACTCAAAGGTGTGGACGACCTCCAGTCAAGATCGCCCTACACCGTTTTATTAACCCCGTGTGAAAAGGGCCCATGTTTAAATATTTAAAGTATGCTATATTGAAGATGGAGCAAGCTTGTTTTTCTGCTGCTCCAGAGTCTAGAACACAGAGCAATGGATTCAAGCTACAGGAAAAGAGATTTCACCTAAACATCAGGAAGAACTTCCTGATGGTAAGAGCCATTCGACCATGGAATATACAGCCTTGAAGTCTGGTGAAGTCACCTCCTTTGGAGGTTTTTAAACAGAGGCTGGATGGCCATTTACTGAGAGTGCTTTGAATGTGTTTCCTGCATGGCTGGGGATTGGACTCGATGGCTATTTTGGTCTCTTCCAACGCTATGATTCTATGATTCTAGGACTCCAATTGAAAGTTAAACAATTTTTATTGGAAATTAGTAGAAGCAATCTCATGAACTGTACAAGACTATTGAAGAGAAGGATGTGAAAGATTGGCTGGAGAGAGATTTTGGGTAGAAAGGATGATATTCACTGGTCCTAAAAGAGAAGGTTGAAGTGGAGTGGCTCAAACAAGAGTCTAAGGATAGTATGGAGAAACAGGAGTATGGTGGACCACATGCAGAATGATGCCCACAAATCACTGGGGTTGGGTCTAAGGTTTTTATACCCCATTTCCTGCCCTGAAGGAAAGTGCATGGACAAAGTGGTAACTGCTTTCCCACAAACCAACAAAGGAGTCCAGAGTGGGCTGACTGTTTTAACACTAGGTTACAATAGGTGGGAGTCCTGACAATCTCTCAATGTCTTGGTTGGGGAAGTTAAATAGGGAAGGTATCTGTAAGATATGCCCACAGCAGATGTTGATTGCTTCATCTGGACATTTTTGCCTTCTGTTTTTTCTGGGACTGCTTGTACCTTACACCCTTTTGAAAGGATCATCCCAAGCCCATTAGCACTGGACTTTTCCATCTAATCCTCTCTGAACTTATGACCTGGCCACGCTTTATCCTGACCCACCTTCATGCATACAGCTAGTGCTTCTCCAAACATGCTTTCAGCCATAAATATATCTAACTTCTGAAAAATAGCACACCCGTCAAGTGAGGGTATTGGATGTGATAACAGAGTTTGGCATGTTCAGCTTGGTGAAGAGAAGATTGAGAGGTCACATTGTCATCAAGATAGATTCCAATGTGATACTTGCTAAAATTATTTCTGGTACTGAGGTCGGGCTGACTGTCCTGTAGTTTTCTTGGATCTTCTTTTTTGCCTTTCTTTAAAAAAGAGGGGCACAAATATTTGCTGTTTTCCAGTCCTCTGACACTTCATCTATTCTCCAGAATTTCTCAAAAATGATGGCAAGTGGTTCAAGAAGTACATAGTCAAATTCCTTCAGTACTCCGGGGCCTTTTCCACATGGGGTGAGGGAATTGCCCCATGCCAGTACTCACCAGACCTGTGTGCTCCATGTGCGGGTCCAGGCTGGTCCGGAGCAGTG
Organism: Iguana delicatissima; assembly: GCA_948472985.1. Classification (NCBI taxonomy): domain Eukaryota; kingdom Metazoa; phylum Chordata; class Lepidosauria; order Squamata; family Iguanidae; genus Iguana; species Iguana delicatissima. The sequence goes on along the minus strand of CAOKZL010002653.1, from coordinate 191,791 downwards.
CGTGGCCACGCTCCGCACTGCTCCAGGGATGAAAATGGCGGCTTCTGGTTGGTGGAGGCTCTCCACCAACCAGTGAAGATCGCCAGCCTAAAGCCCGTGTTACCCTGTTTTCTTAGGACTCCACCAATCTGTTTGTGATACCAGGGCCTCCTTCAAAAGGATTCCCAAAAGCTGTCAAAATTGTCTCTTGTGGGGAAAAATAAGCGCAGCATTGCTTTAGACATGCAAAGAGGACAGGGTAATTAAAGGATCGTAAACCCAATGTATACCAAGTCACGTCCAGTCAAAATCACACCAATTGTTCAAATCTAAGTATTTTATTAACACAAATGCAAAAATCCCTACAATCAAGTAACTACACTCACTACAACAAGCATAAAAAGTTAAACTTCTTACAATCACTCAGCTTCACACCCTACAATCAAACATACAAGACTATAAAGTTAGCAAGAGATGAAAATTAAGAAAGAGAGAGAGAGAGAGAGAAATACGATACCAATCCAGAAGTCTTCAGCTGGGAGAAAACATCTCAGCCTCCCTCTTTAAGGGCTGAGGGGAGTTAGCTAGCTCCATTGTATTGCAAATCTGAGGGAATTTCTTACTCTCCAAAAAGAATCTCTCTAACTCCAACAAAAATCAGAAACTGTGTCTAGATATAGTGTTTCCAATGTCCTGTGAAACATATGGCAGCAGATTTATTAAGATGGATCATTTTCTTTATGTTCAAAGAGAACATACACCCTCAAACATCCTGCCAGTTCCTGCCAGATCAGATCAGTATCTCTCCGGAATTGCATGCATGCCTTTAGGTGTCAAATTCCAGCCTGCTTGTATTATTTATTTTCTCTCAGAGAGTAATGGTCCTGATGGCTGCAGAAACTCCTTTCTTAGCCAAATTGCCAGATACCCTAGGATGTAAAACAGAAGACAGAAATCTCCTGTTTACTTGGTCCTTCCAAAATCTCTCCATGGCTCACTTATATTTTATTTAAAACAATTAGGATTCTCAGGACATGGTCTTTAGCAGTGTCAGGGGTATAACACCCGCCCCTGGCAGATCTGCAGGCTCGCACTGGTGTGAGCCTGCAAATCTGCACCAGAGCGTGGCCACGGAGTGGCGCACTCCGTGCTTTTCAAAGACCTGTTTTAAGCAGTCTTTCAAAAGCATGCTGAACAACCACTTTGGGTCGTTCTGGAGCAGGCTGAGGTCCGGAACTACACAAAGTAAGTCTGGACCCAGTCCGCTCCCAGGTGTAGACGTCCTCTCTGGAGGACACTCTGCACCGTTTTAAAAACCCCGTGCGGAAAAGGCCTGGGATACAGTTGTTACTGCAGTTTAGGCCTACCTGGCGATAGCACCCGATATCATTTTGATATCATAATTCGGCCTTACCATACCACCCCTCTCCACGTGTTTGTGAGGCCCCTGGACAAGCCCAGAACTAGGCTCAGCCAGCAAACGCTGCAATATCCCAAGACAATACAGGCAGGCCAGAAATAGCCAGATCACCGCTTTAGGAGACCTCCCTGCAAACACCCTCATTATGTATGCACGCTGTTTACAAAGAACTCCCCGCCCCAAGCAGGTAACTTGGCAAGCTAGAAGCTTAAAGGCCAAGCACGGAGTACTTTCATATAGTCTACTTCTTTGTCAATTCGGACTTAACTCAATCATGCTAAATTGTGACCTTTCGGAGACATTGTCTCGCACTGAAAACTCATTATTGTTCCCAAGTAAGGCATAGCCTGCAGTCACACTTCTCCCTATAAAAACCCCTGATTCTGAGTCCTTCCTCAGATCACTCCGGACTTCCATCCAGCCTTGCTGCCACTCTATTTGGCGAGCTGTCCCCTCAGTCCCATGTACTGAGACTTCAGACCAACAAACTCAAGCTTCAGGACAGGTGTCGTATCACCCAATTCAACAATCCCTCTCAAAATCCCTCTATACCACTCCAACCTTTATTTTTCTTAGCTACTTGTGTGAGTGTGTTGCATACACTGTCTGTATTTAATAAAATCTCAATTATTCTTAAACTTGAAGTGCTCCTTGGCTTGGCCTGACCCCGTAAACATTGGGTTACAAGATCCTGCTAAGTTACCCTGCCTCTCGTAACACTAAAGAAGTAAGCTAATTTTCCCCACCTATAGTAGAGCACATTTTGGAGTCCCTCTTGGGACCCCCAATAAACAGGGTAACACAGTTTGTCTGACCCTAAAGATCTGAACTCAATTAGGTTAGCTAGGTGATTCCTGACTAACTCCCTATCAATCTTGATGTGCAATCCAGATCATTTGCCAAGGTCTCTGCTGCTTCATGGATACACACAGTTCTCTTCTGGGGAGAAAACTGAAGCAAAATAGGTATTGAGTAGTTCTAGCTTTTTTGTTGTGATCTGTTAGTATTTTACCGTCCTTACTGAACAGCGGCCTCACTATCTCGTCATTATTTTCTTGCCTCAAAAGTATCTTGGAAAAAACTCTTTTTGTTGCTCCTTGCTTTCCCAGGCAGTCTCTTCTCATTCTGAGCTTTAGTTTTTTTATACTGTTCCTGCAAGCTTGGGCTACTTATCTATACTCTTCCTTGGTCATTTACCCTTCCTTCCATTCTTTATATATATCCTTTTTTCATTTTCATGTCTTCCTTGATTTTGCTGTTCAGCCCGTTGGCTTTTTCAAATATTTCCCATTTTTTTCTGCAGTGAGATTGATTATGATTGTGTTACCCCGAAATATGGGGAACCTTGAGGTCCTCCAGCAGTATCTGTGCCTCTGTATAAAGGCAGGAAAATATTAGCTCAAAAGGGAGGCCTATGAGAGATGGGGCAACCTTATGGGAACTTTCAATATCTCCAATATCTCTTTCTTAGACCAACCTGCTAGAGCCCTAAAATCTGCCCTGGTGGCACAGGGGTTAAATGCTGCTACTGTAGCCACAATGCTGTGAGTTCAGTCCTGCAGGCTCCAGGCTGACTTAGCCTTCCATTCTTCCGTAGGTCAGTAAAATGAGTACCCAGCTTGTTGGGGGCAATTAGCTAAAAAAAAATTGTAAACTGATAAGGGAGTGCTTTGCACTGATAAGTGGCATGGAAATCTGCTGGGAAAGGCTTTTCCTCGGTCCCACCACCATTCCAGGCTCACCTAGTGCAGACATGGGAGAGAGCCTTCTCAGTGGCTGCTCCCATTTTGTGGAATATAATCAATCTGATTAACCTTTATTAGGCATACTATAACATATACATTTACAAAACTTTTTGTGGAATACTCTTCCGCAGGAGGCTAGGCAGGCCCCCTCCCTGCTCTTCTTTCACCAACAGGTGAAAACTTTTCTTTTTTAACAGGCTTTTATATAAGCTAGGGAGCTTTATTTATTAATTTGTGAATATTGTTTCAGGTTTTTTATTTTTTATTTTTTATTTTTTTTTGCTTTTAATGTTTTTAATTGTTTTAAATATTTTTATATTTTAATTTGTTGTTGGAAGGCCCCTTGGGTCCCATTCCCGGGAGGAAGGCGGCATGCAAATAACAAACAAACACATGTGCATACCAGTACTAGTGTAGGAATACCAGCCAGACATTCAAGGAATATCTTTAAATGTTAAAGATTTAATCAATCATGCACACAAGATTCAAGCAGTCTCACAACCATGAAAGACTAACTGAAGGAATAAATGAGGAAAGTTTCAATAGAGAGATTTTTAGGGTGAAGTATATTATAATAACCAATCCTGAAGAGGAGGACCAGTGTTGTTGAGGCTCAAACCAGAAGGGTTTGAGGGTAGTTTAGTATTGGAGAACAAACTGACAGAGTGGCAGCCTGCTTCCAAGAGACTACATGGAACTGTAAAACAGTCAGGGCTTAAATACCCTTTCAGTATTTTGAAGTGGTGTTCTAGCAAAGTTTCTTATGGTAGTGACTGACAGGAGATTGCTTTGGCACCAAATAACAGAAGTATAGGAATATATCCTCTTGAAGTTTGGATTAGCAAGACAAGAGGGAGAAAATGGTAGAAAAGTGTTTGGGTGAGACCAAAAAGACAATCTCTGATCAAAAGAATGGTCTCTGGTTGTCTCCAGGTATTTATGATAGGAAAAACAGATTATCTTGTGCTTCTTGATGCCAGGGCTTTCATCTCAGTCTCCTTTTAATTTTATGGCCTTAGTTATGTCTTAGCAGCATGACCTGATAGCAACTCCTTTTCTGGCCAGATGCATCCAGTCTTGCATTTCCAGCTATAACTATATTTAAATAATTAATTTATATAAAAATGATATCCCTTCCCAGTCTTCCGATCTCACAGGCTGTGGGCACAGGAGTGGTAACAATTGTGCTTTTTGCAACTCCTTCTTCAAGAACTCCCAACTCTGCTGAATGTCTTCTTCCTGTAGCCATGGTATTCCACCCAACATTTCTCTGAACCAAGGTCCATGTTTAACTGTACTGTTCTTTGCCTTGTCCCACCATTGTGAATTCTAGCATTGCAGGGTTACTTCCCCCTAAATACTGATTACTTTGATTTCTGTGACCACCTCCTTCCTACTGAATAGAATCAAATCCAGAATTGCTGGTTCTCTTGTTCCTTCTGTTAACATTTGAAATAGGAAATTACCTGCGGGGTATATCAAGAAATTGTTGGACAGCCTATACATAGCAGAGTAAATACTAATTCTTGTATCTTTGAGATTTCTGAGACTTGTTTCTGAAAGGCACAGTCTACCACCTCTTCTAGGTCTGGCGGCCTGTAGTAAACTCCTACTACAATGCTGCATTTATTTATTTCTCCATTTATTTTTACTGAAATGTTCTCAGCTAGTCCACCCTGATCACACACCAGTACAGACCACAGCCTGTTTCAAACTTTTGGTCCTGGTATTTAAGGCTTTGCATTCTAACATCACTCAGTACCTCACAGCTTGGTTTGTGTTGTACATTCCATTCAGGAATTTGAGATCTCCAGATAAAGGATTTTTGTCTGTTCCACCAATGTGTACAGCTCTGCCAAAGCTGTGAGCCTTTCAAGATCTGGCTCTGCATTTGTGGAACAGTCTTCCTTTGGACCTCCAGCTGGATGAGGATCTCACTGTTTTTCATAAATGGTTGAAGACCTTCCTCTTTGAATCACCATCTTAAGCCATTGAGTTGTGTTTAAGGTGCTGAGATAGGCAGCTACTGGTGGGGTGTTGGTGATTTCATTCCATGTATTGTTGTGGTGTTCTGTTTTATTGTCTTTCCCCCTGATTGTATATGTCGATGTTCCACCCTTTGGTGTAAAGGACTTTAGAAATAATTGTTGTCGTTAATGGATTTTTGTACAATTGACATTATTGTTGACATATAGGGCTACTCCCCCTCCTTTTCTGCCACCTTTATTCTTTTTGAATAGGTTATAACCTGTAATATTTCAATTGTTGGAGTCATCCCTCCAGGTCTCCTTTATGCCTATAAAGCCATATTTACCCTTCTGCACTAGGACTTAAATTAGTGTATAGACACTTGAAGCTTTATTTGTTCCCACCTATCAATTTATTGTCCATTGCACTGTGGATTATATTATCTTCCTTAGCTTCTACTCTAGAAATTAGATCCTTGCATTTAGAGCATATCTCTGGGCTGATGTTTGAGCTATCATCTCTAGCCTCCACAAAGGATTTAGTTTAAAGCTCTTTTGGTCAGACTTGCCATGTTATTATCAAAGACATTTTTCCCAGGTTTGCAGGTGAAGAGACAGATGAAGTGATATTGCATGAAGTATTATCCTGAGATTCATAGTAGAGTAAAGATAGCGGTGTTTTTGCCTCACAGAACTTCTTGCTGTCTTCTTCTGCATGCATTTTGCTTGTATATCTAAAAGTAGTGCGATTAACACAAACACAGCTTGAAAACTTTAGAGGTTTGTCAGCCCTGATCTACCAGTGTCACCCCAAAGGTTCTGAGGGTCAAATTCTGATCTCCTATAGAATGGCTCATTAAAACACCTCCTATCATCTTATATGCTTATATGGTTATCAAACCATTGTTCATAACCTTAGACCTAAATTGGTCTGTAACAAACAATTTAATCCCCATAGAGTAGTATCCAATAGAAGGTTTGATTTTGAATGCAGACGTGTCTGAAAAGCATTTAATAGTATACTCTCAACAGGCACTTAGAAATAAGGATACTGTTTCTCCTGACACTCTAGTTTTTATGAGGTTATCTTACAAGGCATTCTTAAAACAAAACAACAACAACAAAAAGATTCATACATAACCACACAATGGAAACAATTAGCCTATGCCATGGAAAAAGAATGAGAAGCAGTCCTGGATGTCATTTCTACTGGTATGCTTACAGTCAGATCAGTAATTGTTGGACAAATTCCATCACATCCATGGTATAATCGTGATATAATCATTACAGTGGCTTTATGCAGCTATATTTTTAGGGAACCATCTTTTTATGGTTTCCAAAACTACTGCTTTGCCTTATTGGTCTCCTGTGTCAGTATAAGATAAAGATAAAGATAAAGATAAATTCTGAGATAAAGAAATTGATTTCAATTCTTGCTTTGAGTAAGGCCCAGGGATAAAATATGTCTCCAGAAATATTCAAATACATCCATTAAGTGATGGGCTACAATATTAGCTAAAGCGTTCACTCAAAACAACACAATATAATTTCAGTGGACTGGAAACAGAGTATAATTGTCCCTATTTACAAGAAGGGTGAAAATTATCCCAATAATAATCAGCCTATTAGTCTCTTGGATATTGACTTTTAAGTTATATAATAAATATCTGTAAAACAAAATGGAGGATTGGGAATCTATTAACCATCTCCCTGAGCAGGCTGGGCTTAGGAAAGGGCAGAGTACTACTGACCCATTGTTTGACTCTTTATTTTTCAGCCCAACAAGGAATTGCAGGGCCTACCAAACACTTATATGTAGCCTTGGTTGATCTAGCAGCAGCTTTTAACTCCATTGTTAGAAACCTGTTGTGGCATAAACTGGGCAACGCTAATATAGATAATTGCTTATTGCTTCTAATCAAGAAACTTTATTCCAATACAATTGATAAAATAAGAGTTGGCATTTCTGGTTCATTAATTGCTCTTATCCTCATGAATAAGGGATGTTTGCTGGCACCAGCACTTTTCAATGTATTCTTAAATGACATAATTCCAGCATTGTCTGGCCCAGAATTTTTTTCTGTCCTTAGTTGGGTCAAAGAAGATTTCTGTTCTGTTCTCCTTTCTGCTGATGATGCTGGTTGATGATGGTTTTAATTTCACTTACTTGTATAGGTTTGAAAAGGCTGCTTTCTAAGCTCGGTGCATTTTGGTCTAATGAAAGCTAAACATTAATTATATTAAAACAAAGGTGATGGTGTTTGGAAAAAAGACAATCTCATTTTCAATGGTCTATCAATGATCATCAGATTTTACAGAAAATCTTTCCTCGAAGTCCCATATCGAAGCTATTAGAGCACTAAGTCTGAGATCTATTGGAGCAATCCTTAGATTTTACAGTACTACAGGGGGCCACCTGGTTGTTCCAGCCCTGAATATATTTCAGAGCAAAGTCATTGCCCAGATTCTGTCTGGTGCTGGTGTCTGCGGATGGGATGGATCTCAGAAGGTTAAACTGGAAGCCCTCCAGTATACATTTCTCAAGAAGCTGATAGAACTTCTACCTGGCAGTTCTACAGCTTGAATATAGGTCAGTTTGCCTCACATTAGATCTTTCAGTCATTTTATTTAACTACTGGAGAATTGTAAAAGATTCCTCAGTCAGGGTTTTCCCCAAGCTATGTTTTGAGCAGCTATCAAACTGCAACGTTTGGAGTTCAAAATATTACAAGTGGCTTGAATTGTATTCTACCGTACTTGACAATTTTCCCATCATGAATTCAAAAGAGAAACTTCATTAATATTCTTTTGAACATGGTGTCCAACTGGACAGACAGGCTATTAACAACTCTACATTTTCAAAATGATATAGGTTCTATAAATTTAACCATCAAAGGGCCATTTACCTGACAAAACTTACATTCCCAAAACATAGACAAGCTTTTACAGCCCTTTGCTTTGAAAGCATGCCTACAGCTATGATTGATAGCAGCTATTTTCACATCCCTTTGGCCCTTCATCAATGTATTTCTGGGCCCCAGAAATTTAAGATTTGCCTTACTATTTGTTCTTTTGTCCACTATATTCTGAACCAAAAACTAAATTATTGGAAACTGTTCTGTCTTGTTTACATGTGAATACAGTTTCAGGAGAAATTTTCTATCTCCTATCTGACACTGACTCTATGGTAACTCACAAGGTTTCTCTTTTTACTCTAGTAGCAATGAAAGTTAGAGCAGGGGTTATTACTGATATTGCAGTTGATTGCTCTGAATATGTTCTCTCATTTTAGAATTGTTGTCTATATTTAATGTGTTTTAATTGTATTGGATGCCTCTTTTTTATAATATGTAAGAGTTTGTTTATTGTTTGTTTGTTTGTTTGTTTTTAATACTGTTGCATTTTGATACTGTATTTATTACTTTGTATGTAAACGGCCTATGGTCTAAGAATTCATAAATTACCACTACTGTAAAATAGCTTAGTTCATTTCTGCTTTGACTAAACCTAGCCCACTGTATTCTTCCATTGGACATGTTCATTATTGGTGTAAGAAAATCATATGAAATTCACACCTGGGGACAGTTTTGGTAGTGGGAAGTGCTGTTCTGATATTCTCATTATTCTCTTCCAAGGCTAGATTTTTCTAATGTTGCTAAGGATCCACTCTTATTGATCCTGTCCCATTTGCACCTCTTGACTATCCACAAGGGATTCATCAAATTTATTTATGATGGAAGGCATATTTTATTTAACATTAGCAATTGCGAGCCTTGGTTCTTACCAATAATTCTTCCCTTTTGAAAGCAGTGCAGTGAAGAATTTGTGGTGATTCTGAGATAAGCCAGCAAATCATAAAGTTTACCACAAAGTTTCAATAAATTAGAAATTTACATTCAAATTTATTTCACATTTACCAGCAAGGAGTGGCCATCTCTCCAGCTAAAGGTATCAATCTCCCAAATAAGGGATTGTAAGTAGTACAGGTGACTAAATACCTGCATACCAAGTTGTAAGTATATCCTGCTCTGAATAAACTTCTTGACTGGTATCACAAACAAGATAGTGGCACCTCTCCCTTTGAGCCAATCTGTCAATGAGTAAATGCCCCTGCATATTCTTTGTCCTCAGTTGTGGCTCATTTCCCTTTATTATTTTTTCTGTTCTTCTCACATGTTGATTTGTTAATATAGATGCACTTATGTTAAAAAGCATCTCATCCCCTCCTCTCCTCACAATTCTTGATGTTTAGTGGTCCACTGAACATCTTGACCTTAGCAGAAAATAATGGAAATAAGAGTGAAGATAGTTCAGGCAGTAACATTAAATGAATTTTGTCTTGAATGAGGTTGCAATCTAAATCTAAAATGATATGATAAAGTATTTCATTTGCCCATAGTCTTTATTCTAATTCCTCTAAACCCTTGTATTCCACTAGCATTATATCATGTTCCCTGAACATATTCTCCACTTTATGTTCACCTACTTTCAGTTTTTACTTTGCATGTCTATATTTGTAAAAATACTTCCACCAGCATCATTTAATCATTTAGAACCCCAAAGTTATTAACAATCTAATAACAACATTAATAACTGACATGAAATGTAAATAAGACAGAGGTACAAGCCATTTTTTAAAAAATACATATATTGTTACCAGCAGTTTTGTAACCATCACACAAACAGCCAGCAGTAGAATCTAAGGCTTGTCAACAGAGTCAAATCTTTGGGCAAATTCACAGGTGGCTAAAATACTTTTTATTCCTGATTCCAATGTTCATGTGCCATACAACATTGACCTACTACCAGAGCAGTCCCAAAACTTTGCAGTGCCTGACGCTGAAAACTAAAATATAGCTAACTATCTAACTAAAATACAAAATCAAGAGAAAACTGGAAACCTGTCGGTACATTATGTTAGTAGTTACACTTGTTCCACATTGACTGAATAATGACAAGGAAAGGCAGATAAATTTACTGGCTCCAAACCCTTTACTTCCTGTGTTTTACTTGCTACACTGCTGCTTCACCCTGGCCTTTATCCCTCTGCTGTCAGATGCCCTATGGCCCCTGAGGTTGCTACTATATTTATGGAGAATTTTGAAAAAGAAATCAACAATCCTAATAGGGAATAAAAAGATAAATGAACTTTGTGACTTTTAATATTTTGGGCAATATTCCTAGATGTTTTTTCTGTATCTGGAGAGGTGATGAAGCAGATCTCACAGTGTTTCAAAATGCAATCAATGCAATCAGTCCAAACATATTTACAATTTAACAGCACAATTCAATAACACAGAAGTCAGTTTCCTGGATCTGACAATCACAGTCCTCATGGTAAGAAATCAACTCATCACCTTCCTGTATGTTATCCCAAGACATGGGTGCCATAAGGACAAACCCACGATACCAGTACCTCTGTCCGAAAGTGGAGAAAGTGGGGAATAATTAAATCAAGGTCAGGAGGCCTGCAAGAGAGGGGTACCTTAATGATAGCTTTCCTACCAATGTTTGTGGGGTCATAGAATCATAGAATCATAGAGTTGGAAGAGACCCCAGAGGCCATCAAGTGCAACCCCCTGCTATGTAGGAACACCCATCAAACCATTCCCAACAGATGGCCATCCAGCCTCTGCTTAAAAACCTCCAAGGAAGGAGACTCCACCACACTCCAAGGCAGCATATTCCACTGCTGGACAGCTCTGACCATCAGGAAGTTCTTCCTGAGGTTCAAGTAGAATCTTCTTTCCTGCAGCTTGAATCCATTGCTTCTTGTCCTAGTCTCTGGAGTGGTAGAGAACAAGCCTGCTCCCTCCTCAACATGACATCCCTTCAAATAGTTAAACATGGCTAACATGTCCCCTCTTAACCTTCTCTTCTATAGACTAATCACACCCAGCTCCCTAGAGCATTCTTGATAGGGCATGGCTTCCAGACCATTTTGGTCGCCCTCCTCTGGACACGTTCCCAGCTTGTCGACATCCTTCTTGAATTGATGTGCCCAGAACTGGACACAGTATTCCAGATGAGGCCTAACCAATGCAGAATAGAGTGGAACCATTACCTCCCTCGATCTAGACACCATACCCCTATTGATGCAACCAAGAATCCCGTTGGCTTTCTTGGCTGCCGCATCAGACTGCTGACTCATGTTCAGCTTGTGATCTACCAAGACTCCTAGATCTTTTTCACACGAACTGCTATCCAGCCACACGTCCCTCATCCTATACTTGTGACTTTCATTTTTTTCTGCCCAAGTGTGGGACCCTACATTTCTCTCTGTTGAAATTCATTTTGTTAGCTTTGGCCCAGCTCTCCAATATGTCAAAGTCATATTGAAATTTGTTCATATCCTCTGGTGTATTAGCAACCTCTCCCAGTTTGGTATCATCTGCAAATTTGATCAGCATGCCCTCCATTCCCTCATCCAAATCACTGATGAAGATGTTGAATGGCACTGGACCCAGGACAGAACCCTGTGGCACCCCACTACTCACCTCTCTCCAGGATGAAAAGTAGGTGATCACCCTTTGGGTGCAGTTGGTCAACCAATTACATATCCAAGTAACAGCAGCCCTCTCCAGCCTGTATTTTACTAGCTTCTTTACAAGGATGTCATGGGAAACTTTGTCAAAGGCCTTACTGAGGTCAAGATATGCTAAATCTACAGCATTCCCTTCATCTATAAAGCTTGTAAACCTATCATAAAAAGAGATGAGATTAGTCTGGCATGACTTATTTCTGAGAAATCCATGCTGGCTTTTAGTGATTAAGGCATTGTTTCTAAGTAATCATGCAGGAAAGAACTAGCTGGATAGTAAAAATTTAAACTAAAAATGTGTTTCATTGACAAGATTCACACAAGCATTAACACTCACACACTCGCACAAGGACTAACTGAAGGAAAGTGAGGAAAGTGAGATAGAGGTCTTTGAGGGATTTGGGTGATATTTACCGGTCCAGAGAGAAGCAGAGAAAGCAACAATGTGGCCTAGGCAAGAACTTAAGGACAGTTCCCATTAGGGAATCAGATGGACAGAGCGGCCTTCAGAATGATGAGTTACTGGACAGCTTAAAATCAAAGGTACTTGTACCTGAAAAATATCCTGCAGGCATGATTGTGACTTACACTCCCAGCTAAGTGGACAATGGAAGTTGCAAAACAAACAATGAAGTCCGGACAGAGCTAATGGTGTTAGTGTTTAGGCAATAAAGGATAATGGTAGTCATAAAAGCTGAGTTTTATAGAAAGGTGGGGAAACAGTAGGGAAACATCCAGGTGTACAGGGAGCAGGATTGAAACAATCACAATTTGGTGGAAACTTCTTCAGTTTGGCTCTGAAAGTCCAGCTCAGTGTTTTATGTCTATTATTTTCAGAGCATCTGCACTATTACCATGAAAATGACTTGGTCCCTTGCCTGAGAGATAGGTGTTGCTGACCTGCCTTGCCATGTCACATTTACAGTCAGTATTTTGCCTCTTCCAGTGTGACCTTTCCATCACCTCAGGCATCAACACCAATTTATATCAACACCAATTAGCAGTGCCAATTAAATAATATTTGCTAATTAAACCATGCTAATCGTGGGGGAGGGGGTGCACAGTGCCATTGTGGAGGGATGATGGATGATAGGATTTATACAAAACCACGATAAACCTTCCCTCATTCCACTGAGCTCTGACCAAAAACGTGGCTCAGAGTCAAGTGCAAAAACAAAAACACATTAAGCAGAGTTGATAAACACAGCAACGAAAGCGTGTGCAGTAGAGTATGGTATGCAGCACTGCTCTGACCCCAAAACTCAGCCACGAAGGAACACTATCACATGTTGGCCAGATCCCATCTCCTTATATACTCAGGTACTAGCTGATGTAACCCCTGCTAGGATTTCATGCCCATGGTTGGTGTAACCCCTTGTCCTGGTTACATTACACTATGACTCAAGGGGGTTCCCTCATGACATGCACAGTCATTCCCCCAGGTGCTTTCCACATGCACATCATAAGTATTTTATTGTACCAAAGGTCACAGCAAAGCTTTTCCAACAGCCATAACATTTACAGAAAACCTACTGATGATAACGCCTACCTCAGATTTAACAGCTCACATCCAAGGGCAATATGGCACAATCTCCTTATGGTCAGTTCCTCAGGCTAAAGTGCAACTGCCCCAATGAGGAAGATTTTAGAAAAGAGTCTCACATATTAACTAAACAACTTAAAGAAAGAGGTTATTCACAAGGGTTATATCCCAGGCGTTTGTTAAGGCAGCTGGCAGATCTCAGTCTGAATTACATATAATCACATCACAAAAAAATATACATAAAAATTGTTTTTATTAGAGAACATTCCAGGATGTAAGGAAAAGCTAAAAATTTCTTTTAAAAGTACTAAAATATTAGAGATATTTTCGTTAACTCTGCTGTCAAGGATTTAAAACAAACACCAAAAATCACTGATGTCGTGCACTGGCTACTCTTTTATTCTTTTACACACAGGGTTTTCCAGCAATGTATAACGAGGTATATGAGGCATAGCATGTAATGGTTGCTGACGCTAAGGCCATTTCTGCACTATATGCATTAGCACATTGTACAGTTGCAATCCCAGCATTGCCATTCATGTGATGCTGTGGAGTTAGCAACGCTCCTTTCCGCACCCTTCCACCTTAAGCGAATGAGTAGCAGTATTGCCATTGATGTTCCTTCTGCATTACAGCATCCTTGGCCATCCCCTTGCCCTGTCTTCACCGTGCCCCACCGCCCCGACTGGGCTTTTTGTTCATTTTTTTGGAACCCATACTAGCACAGCAACGTTGTAACAGCATGACACGTGAGTACACTATTGCACTTTTGCACTATGATACTTAAAAATGTATTAAAAAGTATAAAGTTTTAAGTCTAAGGAGAAATTTAAAATAAACAAGGAGAGGCGATGGATTTCGAAGTTACTACACCATGGGAGTAACCAAGAGAGGGACAAGCTGGGCATGTCTACACTCCACCCACTCCTAGATCCAGAAGGATAGGAAGCACTATAAAGTGATATTATGGTACCTCACTGGCTGGCTGATAGGATTGAAGTGCTAAAGGAGGCTCTTAACAGATTTTTTCTGGAAATAGAATGAGGCACTTTGTTGACTTTGGGGGGCAGGATAGCAGCTGGATAGTGATGACATCATGCAGTAGCACAACTCCTGGACTAGAAACAAACTGCTGCTGTTTCACTGTAATGATGTTGTGCAGAAATGGCCTAATGTTCTACAATAAACACTTGGTTGGAGACTTCTGGTTTGATCGAGAGCAGAGAGACATGATCTTCTGAGCTCCGCAAAGAAGATCACCACAGCTGCTAGCTACTGGACAAGAAAACTTAATCAGTCTGGTTCATTCTGTTCCTCGGTAAGAAGAGCACAGTCAGAGAGAAGCTGGGAGATCAGAAGCCTAGGTTGATCCCCCATTCAAGACAGATTAGATCTTGAATGGGAGATAGCTGGATGGCTGTCATGGCCATGAGACCTTCGTCAGCAGCAGTGTGGAAATAGAGGGGGAGAGTTTCCCCCTCGGAAGATCTGAGCCGTCAAATTTCTTTCATTGTATTGTAAGTACTTTTTTTCTGCCTTGAATTTTGATTTTTGGATCCTAGGGAGTATTATTATGGTCTATGAACCAGAAGGATCTGGAACTGGACTGCTGACTAAACTCTGTTTAAGGGACAACTGTGACATCTTCTTAGTTCTACCTGTGCATGCCTCCTTTCTTGGACTTCAATCAGAGTCTAACACTGCCACCTTTGTACTGAATTTGCCAGTGAGCAGAGGCTTAAAAAACGTTTTTACTTCTCTTTTTGAAGCACAGAAAATATTTTCTTTTTTGTTTTTTTTTCTCTCCCCTTCAGATTTTTGGGTCTTCTTTTTGGACTGAGCTAGTGGCCTGGACTCTACCTTTTTGGACTCTTCTTATTGTGTTGTAAGCTATGGCAGTGCACTTTTGAGTATCCCAAGAGGTTTGAAGGTTTTGAGGTCTTTGAACAACGAAACTGAACTGGTTTCTCTCTCTCTCTCTCTTTTCACTTATTCCTCCTCTATCGCCTGTTGTGCAGATTTTTGGAATTTCAGAGAAACTGCTGGAGGTAAACACCTTTCTTTTACTACCTTGGGTGTCTGACTGACTATGGAATGTGTTTGTTGATCGGGATTTGGACACTGATAGCGAGGATCCTACCAGCGGCTTTCCTACGAGTTTCTTTACGAAGAGGACTCTCTTTTCAAGCAGGACTGGTGTGGTGTTTGATCGACACTGAGAGATTTTCTGAAGCCGGCATCTTCAAGGTCATCACGGACCTGTATGACACGTGGGATGTGCTGAATGGTTTGAGAAATACAGAAGATTGGATGGATTTGTCACATTAGGTTTCTGAATTATGCAGGTAGCTAGGATCAACTGCTTATCCACTATATATAGTTTTGGGAATTGATTAATGAATTGTATCAAGTATATTGAGAATTAATTATATATAACAGATAACCAATTCCTAATACTAATTTATTTTCTTATCTACTCTTCCCTATCCCTGCAAATTTCCCTTGATATTAAGATTATTTAAGATTCTTCTGTGCCTAATTTATCAGGGAATTTCTTATGGGTTGCATGATATATGATTGGAATACATTTATGAAATGATTAGGATATTATAGTATTACTGATTTACGTTTTATTGATTGCTATTCATAATTAATTGTTGAATTAGGGGCTTACTCAATTTAGGATAAACTAGTTGAACTTCTAAAAAGGGAGCTAGAACAAATCTGATTGTACTGTACTTCATTTAATGTAATATTGCTGTGTAATTGCACAAGTTTTTTTCCCTATTAATATACATAATATCAAGTGTAAAACATTGATAAACCCTATTAGGGGAGTGGAGATAAAAGAAGTTATAGGTTGTCTCTTGTATAATGGTTCTGTCTAGCTGAAATTCATTTAATTTTTAACAAGTTTTTTTCCCAAATTTACTGATAGATAAGATAATTTCTTTTTTAAAAAATCAATATAAATTAATATAATACAAACTAGCAAAAACTTTTGGTGATTATATACAAATAGTCCAGAAAGAACCCAGACTTTAAAATGCACAAAATGAGATCAGGGAAGGTTCATACTACTGCCAGCACAGACACTCAAATAAGACTTTTTTGATGAACCTCCAGACTACCAAAAGAAATTCATGGAGGAAAAGAGATCATGTATGTTGAGAAAAAGGCAAAACTTCTAGTTGAAGAGTCAAGTCTTGGAAATTCAAGACACCCTAGATCAGGTCAAAAGGGATGTTAATATTAATCACAAAAACATAGCTGCGAATAAGGAGAATCTCTCCCTGAAGCAGAATATCAGAAACGGATAAGCAACTAGACAAATTGGCATTAATTGAACAGAAAAAAATGGACTCCTGGATCAGAATATGGGTCGAGAGAACAAATGAAATATTAGGAAAAAGGGTACGACTCTTTTGTCAGAATCCTCAATTTGGAAGAAGAGGATATTGATTCTGAGATAGACTCGGTTTACAGGGTTTAAAACTGTAGCAGTGAAAAAAAACCAAGAGATATGGTGGTGCAGTTCACTAAAAAGATAGTTAAAGATAAGTATTAGAACATAATAAAGAACTTTTTAAGGATCAGAGCAAACAATTAATAATCCTCTGAGAAATTCTAATAAGGATATTAAAGAAAAGGAAGGATTATGATTTTTTGGCAGCTAAACTTAAGCAGAGCCAAATAAGGTTTATATGGGAGATCATGAGGGAGTGGTGTTTACTTATAATGACCAATGGTTCAGAATTAAATTCCCCCAAAAAGGCACAAGATTTCCTTTGGAGATTCAAATCCAACCTCAAAAGAACAGAACAATCATCTCAAATGTATGATTCTAAGCAATCCAGGAGTTCCAACCGCCCCCTGGAAAGATACACCATCGAAGAGAGGAAGTTCCGTGCAAGGAGGCACAGTAGATAGGGTACATAAGCAAGCCAAGACGCTGACCCATACCATGAAGACCCTTTTGATGATATCTCAACATTGGAGACTAGTCTTATTATTTGGTTGCAGAAGAATTGGACCTTCCCAAAATTTTCTCATTAATGACCTGCTCTATTATACCTTGGAACATTTAAAGGACTGAAATCAAGGGGGGCGGGGAATCATTAACTACAGAAGCATAACTCAGACATTTTTTTTTGCAAGAAACACATATAAAAAAGAAGGATGTTAAAGGGTTGGGAAACTCCCAAGCTAGGTGAAGTTTTCATATCAGCCACAACGGTCAAGAGAAGAGGAGTGGCTCTATACATCAAACCAGCCTTGTTTCCTAAATTACAGTTTAACAACAACAAAGGTAGATTTCTGGGTGTTGAATGTATGATAGAAGGTAAAACTCTTTTGATAATCAGCATTTACAGCCCATGTATTGAAAACAGAACCTTTCACCAAGATTGAAAAAGAGTTATGGAGTGTAATCTTATGAAGATTTATATATTATGGGCTATTTGAATGCTGTTGCTGATGGATAGGAGTATCTCAACTTTGCCAAAAAAAGCAAAAGGGAAACTGCCCCGATTTTTTTCCCAAAATTTCAGAAAAAATTGATTGATGTGTGGAGGTTTAAACATCCCCATGTAAAGGATTTCACTTTCTACTCAACCATCATCAGACATGGTCAAGAATAGACCATATTTGGGTATCCCAAAATTGGCAAAGCAAGATTCACAAAGCAGAAATTCTGACTAAAGTCTTCAGTGATCATAATCCAATTACCTTAGTGTTAGAGGGCAATACCAAAGTAGAAGATGGAAATTAAATGAAGGTCTCCTTCTTAAAAAAGAGATTATAACATCACACAAAACAGAATTAAGGGAATTTTTTAAGGTCAATATTAACAATGAGCTGAACATCTCAACAGTTTGGGATGCAGCAAAACGGGTATGCAGGGGCTTTATTCAAAAAAATATAGAATGCAAAAAGAGACAAAAGAAGAATATTGAGGAGATTATGAATACAATTATGGAATTAGAAAAACAATTGAAGAAGAAGCCCCTTGATAAAGAGGTGAATTCCAATTTAAGAATTATGCAAAAACAACTCTCAATGCTCACAATGAAAGAAATAGAAAAAAAAAAAAGATCTGCTTTGCCAAAAAAAATTATTTTGAGCATGCTAATAAACCTGCACGCAAGCTAGCATATAAGATATGGAAAGAGAAAAAGAAACGTCTCATCTCAGAAATTAAAGGAGGAGATCAAAGTATAACAGACCTTAAAGAAATAAGGAAGATACCTGAGAATTATTTTAAAAACTTATATCAGGCTAACGAGCTCAACAAGTCGAAAGAGGTGCATGATTACCTTCATTCACAGTGCCTTCCAGAAATCTCTTAAGACCACCAAGAACTGTTAAACAAACCTGTTACCAGATTAGCGAGGCAATAGATAGAGCTAAAATGAAAAAAGCTCCAGGGCCAGATGGATTAACTGCAAGTTTTTACAAGCATTTTAAGGAGGAACTTTTAAAGCCCATGCAGATGATGATGAACTCGATAACTGATTTAAGACGATCCAAACAGCTGGACAGAGCCTAACATAACATTAATAACAAAAAATGACTCTCCTCACTTAACATGCAAAGATTTCCAACCCATACCTGTTTTAAATGTGGATTATAAAATTTTTGCTTCCATTCTAGCCAACCACCTGAAGAAGATTCTCCAGATTATGTCCATGAAGATCAGAGTGGATTTATTCCAGGCAGACAGACGAGATCTAACTGTCTTGCTGTTCTTTTAATAGCCAGTTGATTGTTGTTAATTGTTAATTGTTGTGTGTTTTAGGGGGTTGATTTTAGGTGGGTTGGTGGGTGGGGAGGATTGGGTATGTTTTTTAGTGTTTTTTAATGTAATTAATGTATTGTTGTTCGCCGCCTCGATCCATGGGGAGAGGTGGGATAGAAATTATTATTATTATTATTATTATTATTAATAATAATAATAATAATAATAATAGGATTGTGCTTAACATACTAGAATTTTATGAGTTGCATATTGAAAAAAAGGGCACCCTTATTTTCCTAGATGCAGAAAGGCCTTCAAGAATGTTAATTGGCCCCTTCTTATTAAAGTTATAGAAAATATGAAAATGAGGAGGATCTTTGTAAACAGGATAAAAACAATCTATACTCAACAAAAGACCTGAACAATAATCAATGGTGATTCATTGGAGAGTATCAAAGTTTCAAAAGGAAGCTGGCAAGGATGCCTATTATCACCATTACTGTTTATCTTGACATTGGAAATCCTACTCAAGCAGATAAGGAACGAAGATTCAATAAAAGGGGTGAAGCTTGGTCGAGATGAATTTAAGCACAAGGCATTTGCGGATGATCTGGTGTTATTTTTGGAGAATCCACTATTGCAAATTACCAAAGTTAATGAACGACTAAATAAATTTGGGCAACTAGCAGGTTTCAAAATCAATAAACTTAAAACCAAGATTCTCTTAAAGAACCCGAGTTTGTCAGAAAAAGAACAAATTGAAAAGAAGGAGGGTATACAATGTGTACACAAAGTAAAATATTTAGGAATTGAGTTGTCCAACAATAACAATCATCTATTTAAGAACAATTATCAAAAAAGTTGGAGGTTAATACAGAAGAAACTTGAATGGTGGAAATCATTAGATTTATCCCTACTGGGAAGAATATCAGTTATCAAAATGATGATTTTACCTAAAATCCTATTTCTGTTCCAAATGATCCCAATTACAATTTCCAAAAGTTGGCTACACCAATGTAAAAAAGATCTTTCCAAATTTATTTGGAATGGGAAGAAACCTAGGATGAAGTACAAGTTGATGACAGACATAAGGCAATGAGGAGGTTTTGCAGTACCGGGTTTAAATTTGTATTACAATGCAGCCTGCCTTCTATGGATGAAACCGTGAATTCTGTTGTATGACAGGAAGCTTCTGATGTTGGAAGGACATGACCTCCATTTTGGCTGGCATGCATATTATGGTATGGCAAGTCCAAAGTTCAGAAGTTTTTTAAAATCATATTATCTGCAGAGCTCTTACCAAGGTCTGAGAAAGATATAAACCTCTGCTATGCCCAAAATTACCATCTTGGGTATCACCTGCAGAAGCGCTTTCTGTTTCCGGACTCAGAAGATATAGCAACTGGATTACCTATAAGGAATTGTTAAAGCAAAATGGAGATTCCATTTTGTTGAAAGACCAACAACAGCTGGTGGAAGAAGGCTTTTCAATACAGTGGTTTCCATACCTGCAAATAAAGGAGAGATTTTAAAAAGATCTCCAAACCGGAGGGGTTGGACTGAGGCCTACTGAACTGGAAATTTGTTTGTTAAAAAGGGAAAAACATTTCCTTTCCAGGTTGTACAGAACGCTACTAACTTTTAATTTAGAGGATGAGACTATAAAACAGTGGTTCTCAACCTGTGGGTCCCCAGATGTTCATGAACTTCAGCTCCCAGAAGCCCTGAGCATTGACCATAGTGGCTGGGGCTTCTGGGAGCTGAAGTCCATAAACATCTGGGGACCCACAGGTTGAGAACCACTGCTATAAAATTTAGAGAATGAGACTATAAAGGAATATATGATAAAATGGGCAAGAGACTTAGACCATAAAATCTAACTAGGAGAGTGGGAAGCAATCTGGAAAGACAATATGTCAAATTCTAGGTCGCAAGAAAATACTTTAAAGATAGTGCATAGGTGGTATCTGGTGCCAAACAGACTTGCAAAGATGAACCAGATGAAAAATTATTCCTCGAAATGTGTGAATCAAGTTGGCACCTTTTTTCACATGTGGTGGGGGTGTGACAGGTCTAAGAAATTCTGGCTTGCTATCTGCTCTAATATGCAAAAGATGCTTAAAACGAAGATTGAACTGATACCAGAATTTTTTTTACTGCGTATATGGAGAGCCGAACCAAGGCCTGACCTCCAGACTAGAAGATTAATGTGGCATCTACTGCAGCAGCCAGAATAATTTTTGCCAGGAACTGGAAATTGGCTTCTATCCCCACAACTGAAGAGTGGCTAGAAAAGATTATGGAGATTGCAGAATTGGATAAGATGGCCTACAGACTAGGAAATATGTTAGACAGTAAATTTTATAGGGCATGGGAGCCACTGGCATCATTTTTGCAAAGTAAAAAGATTTCGGCATCTGCTTTTCATTGTTGATCTGTATTCCCAATTAATTATTTATATAGAATTCTAAGACCCTTTCCGCAACTCACTCGTTTTCAGTGCTGGGGTGCGGTGCTTGGGTGAGCAGCCTCTGGAGAGAGGCTTTCCCTTCCCTGCTTCTTCGGCTCCGCATGAGCTTCCTGCTTGCATGAGAGCCCTGCCTCTTCCTTTCGCAATGCAGCCTGGGACCTTCCCAGGTTGCACTGTGACAGCAAGCGTGACCGGCCCGGCTCCTGAATGCAGGGTAAGTGCGCGTGGGGCCCTGGAATGATGTGCAAACATGCAGCATTTTTGGCTTCAAGCCAAAAATGAAAAATGCATACGCGGTCCATGTCAGGCCCTGGAGTGCCGCACAAATTTGAGTGCATCATGTGGACCACTCACATTTGCGCGATGCTCAAGGGGCCCTTTTGCACCAAAAATGCCATGCGAAAAGGACCTAACTGAAATCTAAGTTTGCAATTGTTCCTTTTCTCTGTGCAGGAGTAGATCAGAATATTATTATCATAAGTTACTTATTGTATTTATGCTCACTGGTAGTTAAGGCAGTGGAGGGCAAAAATAGTAGAAGATAAGTCACCGGTTGTTTTGATTGTGGAATGTTAAAGAAAGCATGTCTAACATGGTTACCATCTGACCACATAGGATAAAGATGATGAATTACCACTGGTAACAGTTTTAAAATTAATTAGCTGTATTCTAATAGAAGTTATTGATTGACTGATTGGTATTGATTCCTTGAGGCTGTTTATGATTTTTTAAGGTTATTTCATTGCAGCTAAGTAAGATTTTCCCTTTTCTTAGGAAGGAGAGGTTGCTATTTTCTCTGTCTGTGAGATTTTACTAAGGGAGTAATCGCATTCCAGATGGAAGTTTCCAAGTGTTTGTAATTATTTGTGTCAAACTATTTTTCTCAATTGTTTTTGTTGTGGTGGTCCTTTTCCTATTTATCCTTCCTACTCCCCTCACTTTTCCCTATATTCTTTCCTCTTATATTGTTGTAATTTATGTGTTATAAGATCTGTTTTAGTGTTTTAGGTTGATTTGTATATATGTTTTTGTCAATAAAAATATATTAAAAAAAACACTTGGTTAAATAGTGACTCAGATTTTTATGCATGCACAATTTCCTCTGGTGGATTCTCAGGGTCTTCCCCTTTCCCAAACTCCCAGTGGTTCATAGAATCATAGAAATGTAGAGTTGGAAGAGACCACAAGGGCCATCCAGTCCAACCCCCTGCTATGCCGGAACACCCTCAAAGCACTCCCAACAGATGGCCATCCAGCCTCTACTTAAAAACCTCCAAGGAAGGAGACTCCACTACACTCCGAGGCAGCATATTCCACTGCCAGACAGCCCTGACTGTCAGGAAGTTCTTCCTGAGGTTCAAGTAGAATCTCCTTTCCTGAAGCTTGAATCCATTGCTCCTTGTCCTGGTCTCTTGAGCAGCAGAAAACAAGCCCTCTCCTTCCTCTACATGGCATGCCTTCAAATATTTAAACATGGCTATCATGTCCCCTCTCAACCTTCTCTTCTGCAGACTAAACATCCCCAGCTCTCTAAGTCTATCCTCATAGGGCATGGCTTCCAGGCTCCTCACCATTTTGGTCGCCCTTCTCTGGACTTGCTCCAGCTTGACCATGTCCTTCTCAAATTGGGGTGTCTAGAATTGGACACAGTATTGAAGATGAGGTCTAACCAAAGCAGAGTAGAGTGGTACCAGTACCTCCCTCGATCTAGACTCCATACCCCTGTTGATGCAGCCGAGAATTGCATTGGCTTTCTTGGCTGCAGCATCACACTGCTGACTCATGTTCAGCTTGTGGTCTGTAAAGACTCCTAGATCTCTTTCACACGTACTGCTATCCAGCCACGTGTTCCCCCATCCTATATTTCTGTATTCCATTTTTTCTACCTAGGTGTAGGACCTTACACTTCTCTCTGTTGAATTTCATTTTGTTAGCTTTGGCTAACTGTATTCCTTCATCCAAGTCGTTGATGAAGATATTGAACAGCACTGGTCCCAGGACAGAACCCTGTGGCACCCCACTAGTCACTTCTCTCCAGGATGAGAATCTGCCATTGGTGACCACCCTTTGGGTATGGTCAGTCAACCAGTTACAAATCCACCTGACAGTAGCCCTGTCCAGTCCACATCTTACTAGCTTCTTTGCAAGAATGTCATGGGGAACTTTGTCAAAGGCCTTACTGAAATCAAGATATACTATGTCCACAGTCTTCCCTTCATCTATCAAGCTAGTAACTCTATCATTAAAAGAGATAAGATTAGTCTGGCATGATTTATTTTTGAGAAATCCATGTTGAGAAATCCATGTTCCTGTGGGACATTGTTTATTACTGTACTTTGAACTTGCCAATCCCCCTAGACTTTCTCAGATTGTTTCCTAATGTGTCTTCGGTGTTATCTCTATCTCGGTTGTTACCCCAAAATATAGGTGCCACAAGGGCCAACTCGTGATGCCAGTACCTCCTTGCAAAGGTGGGGAGTTAATTAGTTCAAAATCAGGAGGCTAATGAGAGGAGGGCAACTTAGCAAGATCTTGCTACCAATGTTTACAGGCTCACAGAGGAAAAGAACCAGGCAGAGATTCAAAAGTAAGCCAAAAATGTGTTTTTATTGAGGGGAATTCACTCATGCATGCACACAAGATACACACAATCACACATTCACACAAGAGTTAACTGAAGGAGAAAGGGAGGAAAAAATATGTATAGAAAGGCTGAGGGGTTTTGAGGGATTTATAATTACCAGTCCAGAAGGGTAGTGAAGAAGTTGAAATGTGACTTAGAACTCTGGCTAACGGCAGGCCAGATCAGATTCACAGAGACATAGTGGGATCCAGCATTTCATCTGAATGCATCTGACTTTTCAAAACCAAGGTTTATATACTCTGTTTCTCTCTCTTGAAGAGGTGTGAGTTGATTGCTTTCCCTGCCTAGTAAACAATGGGAGTTGCAACATAGACAACGGGGTCTCGAATGGACCGATTGTCTCAATGTCTTGGTACAGTGGGGGTTTCTGGGCCAGGCTGCAGTAGGAAATGGAAAGAGCAAGGGTCCTGGCTTCTGTATCTGGGCACAGAAAATGTGGGGGTGTATGGCCTGCTAACAATGTCATTTGTATGTCCTCAGGGTTGGCATCTCTCCACCTACTCTCTTTGATTCCTCTCCACTAGTATGAGAAAGTCACTGCATCTCATACTAGTGGAGACAAGTCAAAGAGAGTAGGTGGAGAAATGCCAACTCTGAGGATATACAAATGATATATATTGTATATACAATATACTGTTACACACAGTACAAGCATAGGTACTCTAAAACTTATACATAGACATTGCTATCATGTCTAAATAACAGAGCCATGCCTTGATAGCATGGTCGAACACACACACACAACGACTACTCAAATTTTACCTGACGTTAAACATATAACACATGGTGGCCTGTAACACATGATGTTAATCCAAGCCTCATGCTACACCAAGACGATAATTTATACCAGCATAATCAACAGGCACTCATTATCACGGATGAGTCACATTAGTGATTATGTCATGAAGCACGACTGACATGACAACTATGGCCCTTTCCACACGGGGGACAGGGAAACAGGGTGGCGCAAGCAAGGGCAGAGCTTACCTGGAAGCGGGTTGCTCCGTCCCTGCGGGGAGCGCGCATTCACCGCTCCACACGCTGGCGAATTTCGGCGGCATTCAGCGGCACCCAAAATGGCGGCCAGCAACTTCTGGCAGCGCTCCGCCAATCAGGGCAGTACGCCAACCAGAAGCCTGCCCCTGGGCAGCTCTGCAGGGACGCACTAGTGCGTCCCTGCAGTTTTAAACGGGGCGCTGCAACAGGTTAGTGCGCTCGCGTTTTTTAAAAACCACATGAAAAGTGGTTAAAACACGCCACGCCATCCCTTCTGGCCGTGCGAGGGCGGTTTGAGGTGTGGAACCTCCACTTTTCAAACCACCCTAGCGCACCCCATGGTGTGGACGACCTCCGGGTGAGGTCGCCCTAAGCCGTTTTTTTTACTCCGCGTGGAAAGGGCCTATAATGGATATAAGAAGTCCCACAGGACACCACTCATGTGTACATTGCATATATTGTAAATATACATCCAAAATGACAGAGTTTGTAAACCCTAATGAACAATAGAGGCCCTTTCCATGCGTTCCATGGAATTTGCACTGCAACGTTTCCAGGTGGTGTTTTTTTTTTGTCCGTGCTACCGCGGACATATTGTACAATGGTCTATTGCCATTTCCACACGTTCCGTGGAATTCGCACAGCGGTTGTGATTGGCAGCTCTTTTTTTAAAAAATGGCCCCGTGCGTCATGACGTGCGTGCTCATGTCATGTCCCACAGCTCCTCCCACGATGACTCCCTCCTCCCATTCCTCCTGCTAGCCGTAAAATAAACCGTGTCGATTTTTTATTTTCGCGCCCTATCTTGGGGGAATGGTTTTCTGCACCATAGCTGGGTGGAGTGCAGTTTTTCTCCCTATCTCTGGTGGGTTCTCGCGCCCGTTTTCTGCTTTTATCTTTCCCTGTGAGCGATGGAGGAAGAGGTGTTTCCTGAAGCTGAACGGCCCATTTTAGCTGTATTCTGGCTTCTTGGAGTTGTGCTGGCTGAACTGGAACATCTATGGGCTAAAGACTGTGCAAGGAGGCGCCGGCGATTGGCCTTTTATTGGTAATGCTGCGGAGGATTTAAGCTTTTCTGTGCCGCTGCTTGGAGGCTTCTCGCGGCGTGTTCCAACCGCTGAAGCTGTCCACGCCCACAGCCCACCCTCCGATTACATCATGCACGAATCAGCACGGTATGAGGGGAAAAAACCACCTTTTCCCCTTTTTTAAAAAAGCCCTCGAGCTGACTGTTGGCGACTTAACTGGGCGGATTAAGGTGTGGAGCTTGCCAATTATGTACGAGCTAGCGCACTCGAACGTATGGGCAATGTCCGTCAGAGCTCTCACTGCCCCATTTTATTTACCCCGTGTGGACATTTTAACCCACTTTAGCACTTGTAATAGTAGTTTTGTATTATAGGCTATCCAGCGCAAGAGTAAAAAAATATATGTGGGGGGAACATCAAGACCCCAAAAAACATGAATAGTTGAACAGCTCTATAATTTAAGGAATAAATGACTGGGAGCTCCTTTGGCCAATCATTTTGTAGAACTACAACATTCTGCATCAGAATTTAAATTTTGGATGCTGCAAAATATAGCTGGAAATAATGAGAGAATTCTTGTGGTGAAAAAGGAAGTGGACTGGATTTCACAACTGGAGCCAAATCATAGCAAATCATAGCATTTTTCAGGTAGCTCCAGGTACAAAGATTCCAAGGTACTGGGTGGAGAAGAGATTCCTCCCCATCCCCAGAGTCCAGAAGAATTCATAGGTAGTGGTTTTTGCATATCAGAGAGGCGGAGTGAGTATTCCACACACCATCATGTCCAAAATAATCAGGGTGCAATCAAGTGAGTGAAGCAGTGGTCTTTTGGCCTTTCAGAGCTTTCCAGGATTGGTGGTCACCTTGCACATCAAAGCAGTATACACCAGCAACAGGCTATTCTTTGGTCAATATCTTTTGGGTGGTTCAGGCCTGACAGTTTTGAAGCAAATTTGTTGGGATTCCTTTATCATCAGAGAGGAAGCTGGAAGATAGGTTAGCTGTGGGACCTCTCCAGCTGAAGCTGGGGGCTGTGCTGCACAGAAGAGTTGAGTTTCTATGGAGATTAGAGTTGCCACACCTTATGGATAAACAAACTCTTGGGAGTAAGAGGTAACAGGGAACAGTTCCCATGCACAGGAGCTTGTGGAAAGGTAGATAGTGCTTGGTATACCAACCTCTAGTGTCCCCAGTGCTAGATCTAAACAAGTCCAGTGTGATCAACAAAGTGTATGAAACAGTCAGGGAATTCAAGAAAAAATAGAGAGCAATAGTTGGAGTGGGGCAGTCCTCCAGAGTTGAGAATGATCACTTGCTGCAATTGTCTTCACAATCACACTTTTATCCCAATGACCATGGGCTGGGATGACTGGCATGGGGTTGGATCCCCTTCTGAGGAGGACCCCCTGTTATAAAAGACACTGGTTTGGCTTACCAACAGCCACAGTACTTCTAAGGGAACTTCCTTCACCACTTCCTTTTGGGCAATGACCATTCTTGACTCTGGTGATACTGACTCAACCAGACTAAGGGTTCCCTCCAGGGAGTCCTAGGGTCTTTGGGCCTCCAAAAACACAGTTAAAAAAAAAAGGTTGAGCCTTGGCTGATTTGGCAAATACACCAAGGGCTCTTAATTTGCATAGCTGATGGCAAACCCAATATGCTAAACCAGCTAAGCTGATCACTAACAAAATTTGAAACACCCAAATTATAATAATTGGATTGAGCTTTGTATTGAAGATACCTGTTGTACTAGGGGACCATCCAAGGAGGGATTGCCACCATGAATGGTGTCCAATTGAGGCAATCTTTCTGGAGAGAGTTGCTATGGCGACACAAACAAGCAGCTTTGTCTCTGGCTGTCTTTACTTTTAGCAGTTGTTCCTTGATGTTGGAGTGATGAGGAGCTGTTATAGGATTTCTAATAACAGACCAAAGAACACATGGTGACTGAACTATATAGGGACAGAAATGTGGCTCTTTGGTCCAAATGGGGACTGAATAGTCAATGTCACAAGAGCAGATAGTTGAAATATTACAAAAGCAGTGATTAATTGTGGGCACTATGGGCTGAATTTGGTAATCATTTATGGTGATGGTGTGCCAGGCTGTCTTTACGCACATGCATCCCTTTTTTGTATAAACGTCTGAATCAGTTTCCTGACTGACTTCACATGTGCACTGACTGTCCATCCCCTGAAGGAGCATGAGGTAAGAATGATGGATTTGCAGGGCTTGCCCTCTCAAATAAAGCCTAGATTTTCTTTTCTTTTGCATAATTTTTATTGATTTTATATATTATTCTCTACTTCATATAATCAATGTCACATATAACTCAACATCATTTATATCCCTTAATCTTTAAATTCTCTTAATCCTTATCAAATTAATAACTCCTCTTGACTTCCTCCACTCTTGGTCTTGGTACTTATTCCTCAACTATGTTTAAATATATATCTATGTAATCTTATTATCTTCTTTTCCTTTCTTCTCCCTCTTACACCAACTATGAAGTAATAAATACAGTATACAATATACATTATATAAACCAACATTTATATATATGTAAACATGTGTAAATATGTATATATATTCTTATTATCTTCTTTTCCTTCCTTCTCTCTCTTACCCCAACTATGATATTATAAATATAGTATACAGTATATAATATACATTTGTATAAATCAATCAATAATATTTATAATTTCATATTTTGCATTTTCACAGTCATGTTGACTTAAAGTCAAAAATCCCATCAATACAGTAAGTTCTTTTTCCTCCCAAAAATTTAAGAAAGGTTCATAATCTTCTTGGAATTTTTCAGTCATTTTCCCTTTCAACATCATGGAAAGTTTATCCATTCCTGCATTTTCTAATACTTTGAAAATCCACATTTCTTTAGTAGTGATTTCCAGAATCTTCAATTTTTGAGCATAAATGGTTCTTGCTGTGATGATCATGTAATGTAATATTTTATATAACTGCAAGATTTAATTTCTTCAGTTGGTATTCCTAGCAGCACTAATTCAGAAACTAGTTGGGTCTTAATTTTTAAGACGTCTTGCAACCATTTTTGAAACTCACTCCAAAAATTTTTTTGCACAGGTACAGGACCACCACATGTGAAATAGGGTTCCTTCCTGTTCTCTGTCTTTTCGACATGTTTTGTTGGATTTTTGTAAACTTTAGAGTTTTGTTTTTTGTTTGTTTTTTTGGCATTAGGTAACTTCTAAAGATAATTTTGTAGACATTTTCTTTCAGATCATAACGGAAAGCATCTTTTAGCTCTGTAGTCCATAATCTTTCCGATTTCCCTAATTCTATCAAATATCTTATACCTTGAGCCTGTCTAATCATTCCTTTTAATCACTTCTGATTCCATTTCTAGATCCATAAACATTTTGTACACTTTAGTGTCTAAATGGTCTTCATCTGTGCGAAGTTTTATTTCAAATTGTGATCTCTCCTTCTCAAATCCATTACTTTTTTATCACTCAGAAATTTCTCTTTTGTCTCTGTTACCCTGATTTCCGGGGGTCCCAGTAGGGACACCTAAGTGCACTCCAAATATTACAAAGTTGGGAATTAGCAAAGAGCACAAGCTAGCGCTTCGAGAGACAGGGCAACATAGCGAGATCTTTTACCAAACGTCTACGGGGTCTGGCTGAGTCAAGGAGCAAATAATAATAGTTGTTTTATTGATCTACAGTCAAACATGTGTATGCAACACACTCACATGGAGAACTATTGAAATAAAGGTAGGAGTTGGATAGAGGGATTTTAAGAAGAGGTTTTGTATGGGAAATACTACGCCTGTCCTGAAGCCCGGATAGTCTGAAGAAAAAGTTTGTGGAAGTGAGGATTCTCAGCACGAGGAGCTGAAGGGAAGGCTCACCAGACGATGTGACAACAAGACAGGATGAAAGCCAAGAGCAATCCGAGGAAGCACTCAAAGTCAGGGGGTCTTATAGGGTAAAATGTGGCCACAGGCTAGTCCGTACTTGGGGAAAACAATGAGTTTTGGGCTGGAGACAAAGCCTCCGAAAGGTCAGTATTTTGCATGATTGAATTCTGACAGAGTTATCAATAGAGTAGCCAGTATGCAAACGCGGAGTGCTTGGCAATTGAGTATTCAGCTCGTCAATTGAGTATTCAATTGGCAATTGAGTATTCAGCTCTGCTTAGGGCAGAGAATCCTTTGTAAGTAGTGTGCATACATAATGTGGTACTTGCCTTGAGGTCTCCTAAAGCGACAATCTGGCTATTTCTGGCCTGCCTGGATTTGTTTGGAATGTTTCGGCTATTATCAGCTGTGCCTGTATGTGCACTTGTCCGGGGGCCTCGCAAACACATGGAGAGGAATAGGTAAAGAAGGTCAAATTATTGATATCAAATGATAGCTAATAGCCCACCAGTCTGGGCTAGAAACTGCGTTAACATCTATGTTCAAACCAATCAATTTCCCATCCTTGCTCTTTTAATTCTTCTTGACATTTGACATTATGTTGCTGATTTTGCACAAATAATAAATCTCTGTTATGTCAGCCAATTTACATTATCTCTCTTTTGATTTTTTTAAAAAGGCTTTCTTGTACCAATATCCATAATGGAGTTTTGATGCATAGTATACTTTTCTATTTTTTCCAAATTCTTAGTATGGCAGGCCTGATGAGGCAATTATCAAATTCTTTATTTACTTTATTGGTGCTGTACTATAAATGTGCATGCCAGACATACTCCAATTCATGACCTTCCAATTGTAGCAGTATTTTATTTTTCATTGTAACCCGTTCTTTTATCCAAACTAAGTCACACACAGGAAGATGAAATTTCAGATTCAGTAAACCTAGTCCTCCTCATTTTTTTTTTCATCTTGAGCATTTTCCATCTAATTCTTGGGTTTTTACCTTGCCCATACAAATTTCGTTAGATCTTTACCCTAGTTTTTTTTTAGAAATATTTTTATTAAAGTTTAAAGTGAAAATAACCCCCCTTCCCCACTTCCAAGCTTTTTTCTTTTTTTCCAGTTGTGTCTGTTTATTTACATTCCATTCACACATAATTTCTCTTCAAAAGGTATTCTTACATTATTACATCTTACATTGTTACGTTGCTGCTTTGTTACATTGCCCTATTACATTGTTGCCTTGTATTATATACAATTTTGCTTTATTTTTTCCTTTTCTTATTACTATATCTTTATCCAATTTAAGATTTCATTCCCTTTCAAAGTTCTGGAAAGACTTATTTTTCAGTGAAAATGTTAGCTTTTCTATCTCTATCATATCCAGCACTTTTAGTTTCCATTCTTTTATATCAACATGGTTCCTTTCTTTCCAATATTGTGCATATGTCAATCCTGCAGCAGTTATCAAATATAACAATGTCTTCTGGTGACATCTTGTCTCTCTTTGTTTCCCCAACATATTTAACAAATAAAACTCTGGCTGCATTTCAAAATTTAATTTGTAAATTCTTTGAATTTCATTATGTATTTCCTTCCAAAATTTCCTTGCTATCTTACACGTCCACCACCTGTGAAAGAACGACCACACCTTTTCATCACACTTCGAACATCTTTCATTTCCATTTTTAGTTATTTTCTGCAACCTTTCAGGTGTCATATACCATCTATGTAGCATTTTATAAAAGTTTTCTCTTAAATTTAAACTTGGTGTAAATTTTATGTCTCTTTTCCATGCCCTCACCCATGTATCCAGCTCAATTGGATGTTCAATATTTTGTGCCCATCTAACCATATTATCTTTAACAGTTTCTGATTCCATTTCTCTTTGCAACAATAGCTTATAGAATTTGGAGATTCTCTTCTTTTGCTATCTGTCGCACAGTCAGTAGTGCCCTCCAGACACAGCCAACCATTAAGCAAATTGAAGGGCTCTCAGCCCTGAACTGCTTATTCTATACAAACGCTAAGCACTCCTCATCTGCATACTGTTCTAACAATTGGCAATGCTGGCTAAATCTCATCAATTCTGATTTTGACCTTTCAGAGGCTTTGTCTCCACTAAAAACCCTATTCTTCTCCTTGGGAGAGGGCTAGCCTCCAGGTACAATCTTCCCTATAAAAACCCAAAGTTTGAGCTTCTTGTCGGAACACTCGTGCCTTGCATCCCGAACTGCTGCCTTTCTGTCTAGCGAGCCTCCCCTCAGCCTCCACGTGCTGGGAAACCACAAACCCAAGCCTCGATCTCTATCTTCTCTTTTGCCGGACTGCAGGATCAGGTGGAGTATCACCCCAGAAACCCTCTGAAAACCCCTACCAAGTTTCTTCACTTTCTACTTCTATAGCTCTTGTATGAGTGTGTGAGGGCATATGTCTGTGTGCCGAATTGTGCATATCATAATAAAATCTGGTTTAATTGAACAACTTGCCTGGTCCTTGTCATGGCCCGACCCCATAAACGTAGGGTTAAAGCTCTCACTAGGTTATCCTGCCTCTCATAGTGCTAGTATGTGCTCTCAGCTAAATTCCCCACCTTTGTAATATTTGAAGCGCATTTAGGTGTCCCTCCTGGGACCCCAGAAATCAGGGTAACAAAAGGAAGAGGTGATAATACTTATCGTACTTTCAGTATTTAGTAGCATGTTGTCTTCATTGCTATAATGGGGAAAATATAAAACTACTCGTCGAGCCTACCTCTACAGAACTATGCACATTTGGGGACCTTTTCTGAGCATTGTTTCTTCAATGAGGTTTCAACCCCATGAAGCTGCTCCACAGAAGAGAGGGCTGCCCAATCTGGGAGCTTAATCTTCCAGTCCTTTGGAGCTGTCTGCCAGTGTGCTGTGGTGAGCTGCTGCATGAGTGGTAATGCCCACTCATGGCTTGTTACCATTGTTTTTGAGTGGAGGCTGAGAGCTATCCAGAATGCATCCTGGAATAGTTTTTCCTGGCAGGACAACAAACAGGACAAAGCTGTGAACTGTCTTGGCTCCTCTTAGAATTGCCAGGGTAAAAATGTATTGCTGACCACTGAACATGAATTCAATCTGGCACCAGTATAGCTCACGGAGCTCTGCAGAAGAGAAGGCAGTGCCTAAGTCCACCTCACTGTGACATTTGGCTCCCACAGCTATGGCCATCAAGATCTACCCTAATGGGATGCAGGTGGGGAGAGGGTGTGTGATCATGTCTGATTGTGTCAGTATGGGTGCCAGACTGTTCTCTAATTAAGGGGAAAAAATAATATCCCCAGCTCCATGGGCTGTTCATCTTAAAGTCTGCCAAGGACTCAAGGAAGTCCTGGGAAAAACTGAGGGTGGCTAGCAGGGCTCTCTGAGAGGGAACAACCATGAGTGCCGGAAGTTTGGAACTAGTTCCCTCCCACCGGGCGTGTTCTCTACTCCCTGGTTCTCACATGCACCAGTTTTGTTCTGTTCTTTGTCTATGGCAGTGGGAGTTTCTTCCTAGACTTTTACCTGGTGTGAGCTTCCTCTATACCCTGAAAGCACTACAGTCTCAGAGATGCGCTTCCTACTCACAGTATTAAAGACATTTTGGGCTGCTCCACTGTCCACCAGGAGTGTAGCAGGGGATTTTCCTGTGAGGTCCTGATGCCAACTTTGACCATTGGCCTTCCTCAGATTCAAGTTTGAGGTATGAACATCAGGGAAGCTTTTTTGGACCTTGAGCATCCCTAACAGGCATGGCTTGGGTTTGGGCACTAGCTGAGTAGAATCATGTTTACAACTGGGTGTTTCTATCTAGGCCTCCCTGTGACTTCAAAAGGGTGTTGGTGAGCTTGGTGGTGGGGGGTGAGTGGAACAGAGCCACATCAGAGCCTGTTCTCTTCAACAGCACCCAGGCATGCCTCCTTGCTTCACTATAAACAGGTCAGTGAGGTCTGCATCCTCTCAACTACTGCCTTTCTTTGGGGGCCTACTTTGGGCTCTCAGGACCCTGGCAGTATAAGGGGGCAGAAGGAGTTTTGCCTTGGCCATAGCGTGGACCAGTGAGGGGACAATCTCCAGGCCCTCTTGCCCATACCACTGCCAGCACACTCATCTCTCCACTGTCAAGGTCAGAGACCTGGGCAGTGAGCCAGCCCAGAGGGAGAGATAGCAAAGT
This sequence comes from Iguana delicatissima, assembly GCA_948472985.1. Lineage (NCBI taxonomy): Eukaryota > Metazoa > Chordata > Lepidosauria > Squamata > Iguanidae > Iguana > Iguana delicatissima. Next base: position 157,632 of record CAOKZL010002653.1, on the reverse strand, counting down.
CCCACCTGGAGAACTCAAAGCAAGCAATTACTCATAGGCAGTCCATTTACCTAAGCCTGAGCAACAGGCAAAAGCCATAGTCAGAGTCCAAAATCCAGGGATCAGGAGCCAAGAGATCAATCCAAGGTTTCAGGAGCTGGGTGCTGGAAGCAAGGAGAGAGCTTGTAGAAAGTTTGCAACAAGCAAAGAAAAGCTTCCAGGCAGGCAATTATCTAGCCCAGGCACAGGTGTGGCCAGTCACCACTTCTTGAACTTAATCAAGGAAGCCTCCCTTTGCTCAGCTCTCTTGAGTCTCCACCTTGTTTGTGAGCCAATTGACTCAGGTTCCAGGGCAGCCTCAGGATCACAGCTGGATCCCTGTTGCCCTAAAGGAGCAGGTAGAGCAGTGGTTCTCAACCTGTGGGTCCCCAGATGTTTGTGGACTTCAGCTCCCAGAAGCCCCAGCCACTATGGTCAATGCTCAGGGCTTCTGGGAGCTGAAGTCCACAAACATCTGGGGACCCACAGGTTGAGAACCACTGAGGTAGAGGAATGTCCGAGCCTGCTTGGTCCGTGGCAGCAGGGAGAGCTTTTGAGCTGCAGGACTTATCTCCAACCAGAGCAACAGGGACCAACAGCTGCTGCTCGTCATCTCCACCCTGAGCAACAGGGACCGACAGCTGCTGCTTGTCATCAGCAACTCTGACAGGGGCTTCTCATCCTGGAGAGAAGTGACTAGCGGGGTGCCACAGGGTTCTGTCCTGGGCCCAGTGCTGTTCAATATCTTCATCAATGACTTGGATGAAGGAATAGAGGGCATGCTCATCAAATTCGCAGATGACACCAAATTGGGAGGGGTTGCTAATACGCCAGAGGACAGGATCAAAATTCAAAATGACCTGGATAGATTGGAGAGCTTGGCCAAGGCTAACAAAATGAAATTCAACATAAATAAGTGTAATGTCCTACACTTAGGTAGAAAAAATGGAATACAGAAATATAGGATGGGGGACACGTGGCTGGATAGCAGTACATGTGAAAGGGATCTAGGAGTTTTCATAGACCAGAAGCTGAACATGAGTCAGCAGTGTGATGCGGCAGCCAAGAAAGCCAATGCAATTCTCGGCTGCATCAATAGGAGTATGGTGTCTAGATCGAGGGAGGTATTGGTACCACTCTACTCTGCTTTGGTTAGACCTCATCTTGAATGCTGTGTCCAGTTCTGGGCACCCCAATTCAAGAAGGACACGGTCAAGCTGGAGCAAGTCCAGAGAAGGGCGACCAAAGTGGTAAGAGGCCTGGAAGCCATGCCCTATGAGGATAGACTTAGAGAGCTGGGGATGTTTAGTCTGCAGAAGAGAAGGTTAAGAGGGGACATGATACCTATGTTTAAATATTTGAAGGGATGCCATGTAGAGGAAGGAGAGGGCTTGTTTTCTGTGATTACTATATGTCATTGACTGAATGGGCTTTCAAAACCTGGGTTCTGCATTCATCCAGGGGACCTTTGTGATCCTAAAGACTCCCATTTCCTGAAGTAGGTCTACCACTCTCCTTAACCAGTCTGAAAAATAGTCCCATGTATTCATGGTCACATCCATGGGGCCCTGAGCCATTTTAGTTTGAGAATTCAACCCTCCATAAAGAAGTATCTTGAATTCACCAGTGTTAAAGTCAAAGTTTCCTAAGCTACACCTTCCTAGCAAGGATGGCCAACAGCTTTTTACAGACCAGGAAAGCATTTTGGATCCTGGCGCTTCATAACATAAAGAGCATTAGCCATCTGCCCTGGCCACAAAAGCTGGATGACTTCCCTTATCTAAAGTTACACATCTAATGTGGCCAAATCACAGGTGGCTACTGCTGACTCAAGGACTAGCAGATCTTCTTGAGAAATGTACAGACAAACTAGTTGCTTGAGGTCCTGTCCATTGGCTGCAGGGTGCACATGGGATGTTGTCCAAAATTCTTCAATATTTTTATAAATGACAGATATTGAATTAGAGGAAATCCTCATCAAATTTGCAGATGGCACAAAACTGGGAGGGATAGCTAATACATTGAATGAAAGGAACAGAATTAAAAAGGACCTTGATAAACTAAAAGTTTGGGCTGATATTAATAGGATGTTCTAAATGTTTTAACTTTTTAATGTTTTTAAATCACATTTTTAGAATAATATTGTTATTTAATTATTTTTCAAGTTTTGTAAATTTAACATTTTAGCTTAATTTTTTAAAACTGTTGTAAACTAGCTTGACTTCCATCCTGAGAGAAAGATGGGATATAAATTCAATAAATAAATAAACAATAAAAATAAATAGAAAGAAGTTCAACAGAGATAAATGGGAAATTCTACATTTAGGCCACAAAAATCAAATGCAACTTATAGGATGGAAGATATCTGACTTAGCTGCAGTACATGTGAAAAGGACCTTAGGATTATTGTTGATTATAAGGTGAATATGCAGTGTGATGCTAAAGAAAAGATCACAAATAATATTTTGCCTTCATTAAAAGGATTGTAGTTTCTTTTTTCTTTTTTATTATTATTCTATTAAAAAAGATATATATATATATATAAGAAAAAGAAAAAGGAGAAGAAAATATTAAAGCATATATACATAATTAATACAAATACACATAACACATACTATTTTGCAAATATTATAGTTCACCTTCAAATCTCCACTTCTTCTTGTTTCTTATCAAAGATAACTTTATCTGTATGATAAAAGTAATTTTGTTTACTTCCAGCCTGTTTTTTTTTTGGTTTTATTCTATATATTAAAGATACCTCTATAATTCATAAACATTTCAAACACATATTATACAGTTTTTTGCTCCTTCCTTGTCATGCTTTGCCATCAAGTCAGTCCACCTATACCTTATCTTTATTTGTTATCTACCCCTGTCTAATCAGGGTTCTCAGTACTAATAATGTTCAGGTGCTATGGTTTTCAGTGTTAATTTTAAACTTTATAGGTTGACATTATTATGATATCTCCATATCTTCTTTTCAGGTATCTAGTTATCGGCTCCCATTCTATTATATGTATTTCTTTTTTTTTCTTTTGTACGTAATTTTGATAGTTTGTCGCAGTCTTTCATCTCAATGAGCTTCATAATCCATTTATCAGGTTCTGGAATTTGCTGACTTTTCCAATATTTTGCGTAAACAAATCTGGCAGAGGTGATCATATATAATATTATCTTCCATCTATTTTTCATGGTTAATCATTCTGTTTTGGGAATGATATTCAGTAAGAAGAGTTTAAGAGAGAGTGGGATATTGACTTCCAACATATCTGACATGATTTTGTTGATACTGTTCCAGAATCTTTTTGCTTTGTATATGTCCACCACATGTAGTTAAAGATTCCTTCCTCTTTTGTACATTTCCAACATTCTTTCCATCTTGTTTTCTACATCTTATCTAGTTTGGATGGACTCAAATACCATCTGTGAAACATTTACAAGCAGTTTTCTTTAAGATTTTGGGATAATGTAAATTTTTGCATCCTTCTCCAGCTTTTTTCCCAATCTTCCAATTGTATTATTTACCAATATTTGATGCCCATTTAATCATTGTTTCTTTTACTGTTTCTGTTTCCATTTGTCTGTTTAGTAAGAATTTATATATTTGTGATGTCAGATGTGTTGGTTTTTCAAAAACAGCTACTTCAAATTCATTTTTCTCTGATTTGAAAGAAACCCCTCTAGCTTCATATCCATTTTGAATCTTTGCATATATAAAAGTCATTGACTAGGGAATCCTACTTCTAATTCAGTCCTTGATTTTAATCTAAAATGTCCCTCTTCTATTATAATAAATAGATATAATAATATATAAATCCATTTTTATAATGGATTTATAATAAATCCATTTTTCCTGAGTAGTTTTCCATCTTCTGAAGAATGCTTCATGAGCGGAAACCCATTGTGGAATTCCTTTGTAGATTTTAGTTTTAAATATTTTCCAAATTTTCAGTAGAGATTTTCTTATAAAGTGATTCAAAAAATCTTTGTCAACTTTTTCTTTAGTAAACCACAAATATACGTGCCATCCAAATTTGATATCTGAACCTTCAAGTTTTGAAATTTGATCATTTTTAAGAGTTATCCAGCCTGCAATCCATGATAACCCCGCTGCATGATAGTACAGTTTCAAGTCTGGAAAACCGCATCCCCTTTCTCTCTTTCTGTCAATATTCTCCATTTAATTCTCATTTTTTCCCTTCCCAAATAAATCTAGTAATCTTCTTTTGACAAGTTTTGAAAAATTTATCACTTATAGGAAAATTCTGAAATAGAATGTTCAGTTTAGGGAGAACCTTCATTTTTATTGCTGCAATTCAGCCTAATAATAATAGATTCAGTTTGTTCCATATCTGTATTTCCTTATTAATCTCTCTCCAGACTTTCATGTAATTGTTTTCAAAAAGCTCTATGTTGTGTTTAGTTATCCATATTCCTAGATATTTTATTTTCTTGTTGGTTTTGAAGCCAGATATTTCTAAAAGTTCCTTTTCTTCTTTCTCTCCAAAGTTTTTTGAAAGCACTTTGGTTTTGTCTTTATTTGTTTTTAGCCTGGTGTTTTATTTTATTTGTTTCTTCAGATCTATCCAGTTCCTCCACTAATTTTCCACTGCCTTGTTTGGGATCTTTAAGAAAGATTACCAAACCATCTGCGTATGCTTTTAACTTGTATTCTTGTCCTTTTATCTTTATTCCTCTTATCTGAAGGTCTTCTCTGATTTCAGTGGCAAGTATGAATAACAATGGAGAGATGAGACATCCTTGTCTTGTCCCTTTCTTTATACATAAGGGTTTTGTTTTCTCTCCATTTATTAATAGTGATGTGGTTTGTTCTTTGTAGATCTCTTGAATCCGACCAATAAATCGTTCCGCAATCCATCCTTTGTAAGATTTCTGTCATGAAGTCCCAGTTGATGTTATTGAACGCTTTTTTGAAATCTATAAAAATCATCACCAATTTTTTTGTGTTTTTCAAAATATTCCACCATATTCACTACCGATCTGATATTGTTTCTGAGTAGTCTTTTTGGTAAGAACCCATTTTGATCATCGTGGATTAACTCCTGTAATATTTTTTTCAGTCTTTTAGCCAGAATTAAAGTAAAAATTTTGTAATCAATATTTAGTAGAGAGATGGGTCTATAATTTCCGGGATCCTTTAAAGTCTTTTGCTTCTTTTGGAATTAAAGTTATGTTGGCTTCACTCCGTGTTTTTGATTTGCCTTTTGTAATTATTTCATTAAATGTCATATGGAGAGGTAGTATCAATTCTTCTTCCAGAAGTTTATAATATGCAGCAGAAACACCATCTGGGCCTGGTGCTTTCATAGTTTTCAACTTCTGTATTGCAGAGGAGATTTCTGCCACTGTAAATGGTGTATTCAATGTCTTTTTCTGTTCTTCTGAGAGTTTTTGTATGTTTTTCATGTCCAAATATTCTTTCATGCTTTCTGCTCTATTTTCTGCAATCTTTGAATGATTGTACAGTTTGGAGTAATATTTATTGAATATCTTTTGGATAGACACTTGATTGGTGAATATCTTGTCTCCTTTCCTTACTTCTACTATCTGTCTTCTTTCAGCCTGTTTTCTTAACTTATGGGCTAACCATCTTCTGGCTTTGTTTGTTCTTTCAAACTGATTTTGCTTGATTCTTTTGAGTTTTTTCTCTAATAGAATAGTATTCTCAGCTCTAAATTGTTGCTGTAAAGGCTTAATTTCTTTTTGCAAGTTTTCATTTGTTTCTTTCATTTCATTCATTTCTTAGTGCTTCTTCTTTGTGTTGTATTTTATTCTGAATTTCTGTACTCTTTTATTGCTGAATCTTTTGCCACTCTGAACCCTATTTGATTAAATGACCTCTGGTTACTGCCTTGCTGGCATCCCATATAGTCTTCATCGGGCTATCTTTTATTGTGTTTTCCAAAAAGTAATGTTTTAATATTTCCTTTGCTTGTTTCAAGTATTGGATCTTCTGAAGTAATGAGTCATTTAGTTTCCAATTCCAGTTTTTCTTTTTGGTTTGTCATTTAAGTTGAATTGGGTTATGGTCCGAGAGGTATTTTGGTAGAATTTTCATTTCTTTAACCAGTGTGTAAATGTTTTGAGATTAGAAACATATCTATTCTAGACATCAACTTATGTACATTTGAATAGAAAGTAAATCCCTTTGAGGTTCCATACTTGTAACTCCAGACATCCAGCAATGTAAAGGTGTCCATCATATTGAAAAAGCTCTTGGGGAGCTTAGCTCGTAATTTTTTTGGTGATTTTTGTGATGATCTGTCAATAATTGGATTTATAACTGCATTCATGTCTCCCAGCAGAAGAATATTTCCTTGAAGTCTTTCCTGGGTATATTTCACTAGCTCCCTTTCAAGTTTCTTGGAAAATTTATCTTTATTTTCAATAGGGGTGTAATTGCCAACTGTAAGAATCTTAAAATCAAGAAAATTAATTTCTACTCCCACATAATGTCCTTATGCATCAACTAAAATGTCTTCTGATGGAAATTTTGAATTGACATACATTGCCATGCCTCTCTTCTTTTTCCGGAATGTTGAAGCATAACGTTTTCCCAGTTTTGGGTTTTTAAAATATTTAATGTCAGAGTCTCGTATTCTAGTTTCCTGTATACAGATTAGGTCCAATTTCTTCTTTTCCAGGTAATGAAATTGTTGCCTTCTTTTATAATTAGAATTTATTCCTTTTATGTTCCAAGATTGACAGGTAATGGCCATTTTTCCCCTGTTTATTTATTTTTTATATTTCTGTTCTCTTATCTAATTTAGAGTCTAGTTCTTCCTCCTCCAATTCCTCCTCTTCTTGATTACGTTCAGTGTCTTTTAAAAGGATTGTAGTTTCAAAGACAAAGGAAAGTCTCAATTTATTTTGCACTAGTCAGGTCTCATCTGGAGTATTACATTCAGTTGTGGGTACTTCATTTTAAGAAGGATATAGAAGGGTTAGAGCATATTCAGAAAACAGCAACAATGGTAATAAATAAGAGGAATGGTATCAGATAATTACTCTGCCCCAACATAATGACCCATAATGATGATAGGACATGTCTCGAGAAGGTCAATGCAAAGAAGCTGGAAATTTCCTAGAAGAAGAAGAAGAAGCAGTGGTAGCTGCCTGCCTAGACCAGGCTACTGCTAGCAACACTGTCACTCCTGCAGCATGGCCCAAGGTTGGGGGTCACTCACATTCCCACAACCCTGACAGCTGAGGGCAGGACTTGGACCTGGAGAGAGAGAGATGACACTGGGTGATGCCAAAGATGCAGAGGAATCAGATGGGACTCCAATATGACCGAGACCACATTCTGGAAGCAACTGCTGGCCAAAGAAGATGAAGTAGAGAGGTTTCATGAAGAGGTGGCAATACTGCATGCTGTCCTAGCCAACCAAAGGAATGTTGCCCCCCTATTATGCCACACCTCCTCAGCAGAGAAATGCTGGTGCTGCTGGAGCAGGAGCAGCTCCACAAGTTGGAGTGCCTGCTCCCCTACTGGCCCCATGGCCTTTGAGGGAGCTGAAGGCGGCCTACAGTGGAGAAGGGGAGACCCACAACTACTTCTTGAATGCGACTTCCAATTTCATGGCTGATTATGGCAACAGCTTCGCAGATGACTCCACAAGAGTGAGATATAAAAGCCAACATGTTCAGGGAGAGGCAGCTGAATGGGTGCCTTCTTTGTTTGACACCAGAGCACCTGACACTGCTGACTTAAACATGTTCATGACCAGCCTTCGTGAATAATTTGAGGATCCAGTTTTGTGCCAACAAGCCCATCTTCTCCCAAGGAAACTGCGCCAGGGAAAAGGGACGGTGGCTGAATATGCACGAGAATTCAGAAGACTGGCAGATAAGGTCCCTGATCAGGAAGAAGTGATGAGAATAGAATTCTTTAAGAAAGGATTGAACCTGGACATATTGGACAGATGCTACGTCAAGGCCAATCGACCTCTTTACTTGGCTAGATGCATTTGGCCTGTGAAGTGGAAAGTCTCCAATAAAGTGTGCATCTTATCAGAAAGCTTCAAGCAGGTGCTCCCAACTGGAAGACCACTGGCAGCAAGAAACCCATGGAGCTAAGCAGTGAGGAAAGGAGGTGTCAGATGAGAGAGGGATGCTGCTTTAAATGTGGAGAAAAGGGTCATATTGCTTCTGACTGCCAGGAAAAAAACCAAGCATGGAGGACAAGAAGAAACCCATGCCGCAAAAAGGGACTTCTATCCACAAGAGCGAGGCAACTAAAATTCAAGCCAGACAATCAGGAAGGGGAAGTTTCACTCAGACCTGCAAAGTGGAGCAGAGCCCCCCATCCACTTCAGGATCCTCCAGCAATGACAAATGAGACCATAGTCAACCTACAAATGTGAGTACTGCCAAGTCCCATCATATATATGTGAATGTAGAACAGATGGGCGAAAGTAGTGTTACAAAGGATTGATTGATTCTGGGTGCTATAAAAGTTTATTGAACCCACAAGTCTCTCAAGAACTGGCCCTAGATTTTGAGCCTTTAAAAAAGGCCATTAAACTAACCCAGATGGATGGACTGCCCATGAAGTGGGGGGCTCTTTGCAGCCAAATTCAGCCAGTATCAGTGTGTGTGGGAGACATACATGGATCATTACAATTCCTGGTCCCTAAGCAATGAGGATTTCATGTAGTATTCGAGTTTGATTGGTTGACAAGGCAAAAACCTTCAACAGACTGCAACGATGGGTTAGTGAAGCCCAGAGAGGCCCATAGCAGCACTAGGACCCTGAGGAAACCTGTCAAGGAGGGGGCAGAAAATTCCTTAGCTGTGGGATTAAGCTAGGCAGAGCTGCAGACCAAAGTCCCCCCCGCCCAACCAATACTGAGACTTGCAAAAAGCTTTTGAAGTTTGAGAGGGTGACAATTTGCCACCACATCGAGAGTATGATTGTCAGTTGAAGCTAAAGAGGGGGCAAAATTGCATAAGCCTGAATTGTATGCAATGTCTTATTCAGAGCTGGCGACCCTGCATGAATTTATTGATAAGAACTTACAGTGCAGTTTTATAAAACCATCCTCCTCTCTGATAGCTAGCCCTGTTTTCTTTTGTCAAAAGAAAGATGGAGATGCTAGATTGGTGGTTATTTATGCTTTTCTGAACTGGGTGTGCATTTCAAATGCATAGCCCATTGCCTTGACAAAAGACTTTATGGGACGGTTGGTGCAAGGGAACTTTTTTTACTAGGCTTGATCTGGTGGAAGCTTTTCACAGCATAAGAATACATCCTCAGAGTGAATAGCTAACTTGCCTTTCTATCCCACTCTGAAACTACCAAGACACAGTCCCTTCATTCAGATTGCAAGCAGGGCCCTCCATTTTCCAAATGTTTGTGACCTGTGTATTGCGTAGATTTCTTTACAAAGGAGTAGTAGTGTATTTAGATGACATTTCGATTTACTCCAAAACTCTCCCAGAGCATATAGAGCTGGTTTGCAAAGTACTGCAAAAGCTCATAGACAACCAACTTTATATTAAGTTTTCGAAGTGTGAGTTCCACACTCAGACCTTCTTCTACCTGGGGTAAGGATTACCAACAATGAACTGCAAATGGACCCTGAAAAAGTGCAAATCATAATTGACTGGCCAGTGTTACCCTGATTTCTGGGGTCCCTTGGGGGGACACCTCAATGTGCTCCACATGATGGGGAATGGAAACCTGTCAGAGCATGAGCAATAGCAATGCGAGAGGCAGGATAACCTAGTGGGGTCTTTTTACCCAGTTTTTACAGGGTCAGGCCAAGCCAAAACCCAACCAAAAATGTTTAATAAATGATTTTATTGAATGAAAGTCTCATGTATCAACGCAATCACTCACACACTCACTCAAGACCTATTAAGAAGCAAAAGAGAAGAAACTGTATAGGGGGAATATTGAAGGGATGGTAGTTGGGGTAATACTGCAGCTTTTCCTAAAGTCCTTGGTCTGGGAAAGACAGTGAAGAAGTCAAGCTCAGGGCAGAGAGGGCTGAGGGGATTACTCAATGGACTGAGAAATGGTCTGCTAGGATAACCGGGAGTGATCCAAAGAACCGCTCAAAAACTGGGGCTATTTGTAGGGGGGAAAGTACCTGGAGGGCTAATCCTTTCCCAGGGAGAACAATGGGTGTTGCAACAAGAAAGAAGCTCCACAATGGTAACTTCCTTTGCATGATGAGATTACAAGGTGTTGCCAAAGTCTCAGGATCTTTGGCTGCATTGGGTTGTGGTGTAAATGGTCCTTGCCTGATAGGATTTTATTGCTATCGGTGCTCAACTTGGGGCAAACACGCTAATCCCCTCAAGTTGTCTTCTCAGGGGCTGAGGGCCCTTTATCTACTGTGGGTTTGCACAGCTTGAGGTCTCCTGGGGCTACATGACTGGGGATTTTACTGGTCTGACCTGGTTTTTGATCATTCGACCGTGACTGCCTACATGCCCATCTGGGTGACCTCTCAGGCACATTGAATCATATTTTAATATCAAAATTGTAGACCCTGGGACAGGGTTTTCCAGTGAGGTAACACCGGTTCCACATGTGAAGAAGCAGCTATATCAGTTCCTGGGGTTTGCTAACTTTTACAGAAATTTTATTAACAATTTCGCTAAAGTAGCCCTGCCCCTTACCAATCTACTGAAATCCTGAAAGCCCAAGGGTCCCAACAAGATCAAGCTGGAAACCACTCACTTGAACTGGACTAAGGAATGCCAGCAAATCTTTGATAAGCTCAAGTCTCTATTCACTACTAAACCCCTCCTTAAATTGCCTGATCCAGAGAGGGCTTTTTTGATCCAGACCAATGCCAGTGATTTCCTGAAGACTACAGGATGACTACAGGATAATGCAACATGATAATGATGGAGCTCTAAAGCTGTGCGCCTTCATTTCTAAGAAATTTAACCAAACACAAAGAAGATGGGCCTGTTGGGAAAAGGAAGCTGCCACCATTCACTTTGTCCTGAGCTCTTGGTGCCATCTACTGAAGGAACCGAAGATGCATTTTGAAGTTTGGTGTGATCACCACAACCAAGAAGCGCTTCAGACAGAAAGCTTAGCCCCAAGCAGGCTTGCTGGGCTGAGTTTTTCAACATTTCAATTTCTGGATTGTCTTCAAACCTGGCAAGTCCAACACCTTGGCAGACCCACTCTCTAGACTACCACAACACAATGAACATGACAGATCTGCATGTGCCGTGAGACGTTGTTTTTAGGTGTGACCACTTGGAGCCAGGTGAAATTCCGAAGCACCATTCCCACTCTTCTGGAAGAAGAGCTTCTGGACTCTTTCAAGCCCAATTACCCCAGTGACCCCTGGCTGAAACATCCCTCTCACGATGTTTCCTGGAAAGATGTCATCATATTTGCAGACCTGAAATCTCCAAACAACACCACGATCTCAAGTCCACTAGTCACTTTGGATATTTGAAAACGCTACATTCCATCCAGAAGGATTATTTTTGGCCTTCTCTCTGCAAGGACATTGAGCTTTATGTCAAGAACTGCTCTACCTGTATAACTAGCAAGACTTGAGCCACCAAGCCACTGGGACTTTTGCATCCTCTTCCTACTCCCTCTGGACTTGGGAATCAATTTCCTGAGACTATATTGTTAGACTACCTTCCAGCAATGGATGCCAATCTATCTGGGTTATTACTGACCAGTTTTCAAAACAGTGTCACCTTATTCCTTTGAGAAAGTTCCAAAGGCTGAAAAGCTTGCCCATCTGTTCATCTTGCATATCTGGAAACTGCACAGCACACCTTCCTGTATGATCTCGGACCATGATCCTGTCTCTACCTCAAAATTTTGGAATTTTTTCTTAAATATCTTGGCATTGTACAAAAATTAAGCACAGCATTCCATCCTCAGATGGATGGACAATCTAAGTGCACTAATCAATCACTTGAGCAGTACCTTCGCTGTTTCATTAATTCCAATCAGACCAATTGGGTTTCTTTGCTCCCCTTTGCTGAATTTGCTTACAACTCTGCAGTATATACCTCCAGAGGAAAATCACCCTTTGAAGTTCTCTGTGGACAATCACCCAGAGCACTTCCCCCATTGCTCCCTTCCACTGACTACCCTCCACCTTTGAACAATTGGACTCAGAACATCTCTGAAGTTTGGGACAGTGTTCAAATATCTATCACAAAAGCCAAACTAGCACACAAAGTGTAAGCTGACAAAAAGGACCCCCCAACCTAACTATAAACCTGGAGACTTAGTATACCTTTCCACTAAGAATCTGAGCTTTCCGAGGCCCTCTAAGAAGTTTGCTCCAAAATTTATAGGTCTTTTTCCAATCAAAAAACTTGTAAATGATGCGACTTTCATGCTCGATTTGCTTTCTGAATATAAACTTATTAACCACGTTTTTCATTGCAGTTGAAGCCAGCACCTTCAACCTCTACTTCCAGGCCTGATTCGTCTCTTTGTGACATCTCTGCTATTTTGGATTCTTAACATCACAAAGGCCGCCTCCAGTATCTTGTCCTTTGGAAAGACTTCCCTCCTCAGTTTGCAGAATGGGTCCATGCTACTGATGTATTTGGTCCAAACCTTATCAATTCCTTTCACCTTACTAACCCTTCTAAACCTTCTTGCTGGCCTCTTGTTTTTCGTTTGCATTGCCAGTTTTTTTGGGAGGAGCAGGATGTTGGGTAGTTACTCTGCCTCAACATAGGCCCTTTTCATATGCCATATCACATGAGAAAGGGCCTCTGGAGCATCACACAATTGCGAGGATTGTTTCACATGACATCCTTGCAATCACACGATGCTGCTGGGGCCAATAGGTGGCGATCGCACAATATATCATTTTCAGCTTCTTGCCAAAAATGATGTGCGATCGTGCATCGCTCTGGGGCCCCACATGCACTTACCTTGCGTTCGGAGCCTCCAAAGAGCCTTACGCTTCCTCCCCCAGCACAGCATGGGAAAGTACCCAGCTGCACTGCAGAAAGAAGAGGCGAAGACTTCACACTTCCTGCTGGCCAGCAAGGAGCTGCTGTGGAGAAGAAGTAGAGGAGACGCAAGTGCCTCTCACAAGAGGCTGCTCACGTGAGCCTCACGCACCCACGTTGGAACAAGGTAAGCTGCAGAAAGGGCCATAATGATGCATAATGATGATGGGAGATGTAGTAGTAGCAGCTTGTTAGCCATTAGATAAACAATGTCTGGTACTGAGACCAGGAATGTAGCTTTTTGAGATAAGGCCTCGTTCCCTTGTGAACTAGGCAGCAGAGGTAGAGCACAAGGCTGCTTTAAGTGCTTTCACATTCTCTTTGCTTCAGTTCAGTCACTAACATCATTACGTGTATCCAACTATTAATAAAGTATAGCTTTTGACTATATCTTATGAGAGTGGATTCTGTTCCTGACTTATGGAGAACAAAACATATGAGGAAAGGTTGTAGGAGTTGCGCATGTTCAGCTTGCTGAAGAAAAGACAGAAGGGTGACATGATTGCACTCGTTAAAGGCTGTCATAAAGAGGAGGGTGCAGATTTGTTCTCTGCTGTCCCAGAAGGTAGGACCACGTCTAATGCTTTTGAGTTACAAGAGAGTAGATTTTGATTGAGCCTTAGAAGGAACTTCTTGATGGTGAGAGTGGTTCAACAATGAAACCAAATGCCCAGGGAGAATGTTGGACTTTCTGGGTGTGTTCAAAAAGAGATTAGACAGTTTCCTACTGGGTACGCTATAGTTGGATTTCCTGAATTGGACTCAGTGACCTATGAGGTTCCTTCCAACTCTGTAATTCTATAACTCTCTGCTTCTAAAAAGGGTTCAGAAGAATCAACAAATATGCATTTGCAGGAACTGTTAGCCTGGGGCTGGGCACTGTTAGCCTGGCTTAGCATAAAGGAGTTGCTTTTGTCTTGACTGGAATGGATCAAAAGAGACTGATGGTAACAGTAATCAGTAAAATTGTGAGTGGGGGGAAACCAGGAGAAACAAAGAAGAACCCAGGAGAAAGGAGTCCTTTCAGGTCATCATTTCTAGTGGTTTCCATATGAAGTAGCACTGTGCATTTAGAGCTCCCTGCCTCTCATATCCCCACATGCCAATCTGCGGTTGTTGGACATCATGTAATGAAGTGAATGATGGATTTTCTCAGTAAATTGTTTTGGTTGCTGAGTGGCTGTCACTCCATTGTAATGTATATTTACAGAGAATATGTTTGTTTGCTTATGTAGAAGAAGGATAGGATAAGAGGAAAGAAATCAATCTGGATGTGACAGCCTAAGACTGCTAATTTTACTAAGTGACTTAATAGTTCCTGTAAATTCTTTGTGACACCCATTTTGCCCCCTTCAAAAGATGTCAGATTAAATTGATGGCAGTGCACACCATGAAATCAGGCAACACAATTTTCCCTTCCTCGTTAATTAGCAAGGCCAGGAACTGAACAAAGCAAAATATGTTTGGCACACAGTCAGCAAAATCTAGAAGCTAAGTCATAATGCAGGGAAGATTCACAGAACTCACACACATGATTGCTGGTCCTTTGACAGATTCCAACACTGGTCCTTTTAGGAATTCCAGTCAATCACCTTCAAGGAAGTCAAGCAGCTTCATTCTTGAAGTAGTAAAAGTAAGAGTTGCAAAGTAACTTAAAGACTAGCAGATTTTATTTAGCTATGGCATACATTTTCATAGACTGCAGCTCACCTCATCAGATGTAAAATGCATAACCTCAACTAGAAGATATTTATGTGTGTGCTAGAACTAGCTGTGGATGGGGAGTGGGGGAATCATGTGGCCATCAAGGTGGTTTTATATTACAGCTCTTGGCAGCCCTAGCCAGCAAAGCCAATGGTGAGGCGTGCTTGAAGCTGTAGTCCATCAACCTGTGCATGACACTGTTACCCTGTTTACTGGGGGTCCCACAAGGGACACCAAAATGTGCTCAACTACAGGTGGGGAAAATTAGCTCAGAGCACTGCTTTAGCATTACGAGAGGCAGGGTAGCTTAGCAGGATCTTGTAACCCAGTCTTTACAGGGTCAGGCCAAGTCAAGAAGCAGACTGGTTTGAAAATAATGAATGATCTTTTATTAAATACAGGCACACAATGTAAACAACACATGCACACAGATAACTAAGGAAAATAAAGGTGTGAGTGAGATAGCAGGATTTTTAGAGGGATAGTTGTTTCGGGTGATACGAAACCTGTTCCTGAAGCCCGGAAGAAGATAAGAGAGCGATGCTGGGGTCCGGTGTGGCTCAGCACGTGGAGCTGAGGGGAAGCTTGCCAAGCAAAGCAGCAGCAAGGCAGTCTGGAACTCGGGAGTGATCCGATGAAGGTCTCAGGATCAGGGGTTTTTATAGGGAGAAGTGTGACTGCAGGCTATGCCTTACTCGGGGACAACAATGAGTTTTGGGTGCAAGACAAAGTCTCTGAAAGGTTACAGTTTAGTATGATGAAATCAGAGCCAAATTAACAATGGTGTAGCCAGTATGTAATCCACTTGACAGTGGATGGTTCAGCCTTTGTCAAGTTGCCTGCTCGGGGCAGGGAGCCTTTTGTAGGTAGCGCACATACATAATGTGGGGTTTGCCAGGGAGGTCCCTGAAGCTGCGATCTGGCTATTTCTGGCGTGCCTGTATTGTTTGAGAATATTTCAGCAGTTAAGTGCCTAGCCTAGTTTTGTGCTTGTCCAGGGGCCTCACAAACACGTGGAGAGGGGTGATATGGTAAGGCCGAATTATGATATCAAAGTGATATCGGGTGCTATCACCAGGTAGGCCTAAACTGCAGTAGCAACACTCACCCCTGCTTTACATGAAATCTAGTGGGTGGGAATCAAAAGTGCCAGAAGAAAGAAATGCAAAGATTGCATGCAGCAAAAATTTCCTAGACAGCAATCAAATAGTAGCTTGGTGATAACATACATAATAATGAAGATGAAATCTGTTCTTATTCAAGCTATAGAAAATAAGAGTGGAAGTTCTAGAAATTCCTTGTATCTGTTGAAGTGGTCTCTGATTCATGAACACTTATGCTAAATTTAAAAAAAAACTTGTTAGTGTAACAAGGATCTTTGTCACTTTTTCTGCGATTGACGAACAGACCACCATATCATGGAAAGTTCTTAAAAAGAGTTGGCTTTGCAGTTGATCTGTTAGTTTATTATTATACCTAGCACAAGTAGCATGGCAACTATATGCAGCAGTTTTATTAATTGTTGAGTTTTAGGAACTCCAAACTATTTCCATGTTCTTTCACATCCCAAGTACAGTCTTCCTCAATCTTGGTCTCTCCAAGTATTGTTAACTACAAATCCAATCATCCCTGCCCATTGGCCATGCTGGCCAGAAATGTGAGTTGCAGGCCAAGAACAGCTGAAGTTTGCAGGTTGGGAAAGGCTGTTCTGGAAGGCTGGACATTCTTATTCTGAACAGGGCTAAAAAAGGTTACTTTTTAAGATTCCAAAACTGCAACCTTCATGTTGGCTATGGGATTTTGAGATTCATAGTCCAAATGTAACTATTTCAAATTCTCTTTTGACTCTGCATGGCAGGCATGGGGATTCTGTGAATCTCCAGATGATGTTGAGCATACATTGCCACTGTTTGAAGCTCATGGCAGCTGGAATCCAAGAGCTTTCAGAGTGTTGCAGGTTTTCCATGTCCACTTTATAGACCAAGCAAAGCTGATTTCTCCTGTTCATTGATTTGCCCATTGTTATTCAACACTGATGACTTAAAGATCAACAAATTTATTTTAATATCATCTTTTTGTCCTCTACCAACTCCAAAATCAGCCAATTGCTTGTTGATAACCTTGAAGGTTTCCTTGCTCTGGTACATTATGATTTTTCAGTCAGCTTGCAATGCCAAACCAAGAAAATGTACCTCTGGTACTAAACCAAATGCCTGTCAATCCAAAATATCTAAATAGTTGGGAGTGTCACTAGCTATGTAGAAATACATAAATTTGTAAATGAAAGGAGAAGTATTTCTAAAACATGAAAATTTCCTGAGAAGGAAGGAAGGAAGGAAGGAAGGAAGGAAGGAAGGAAGGAAGGAAGGGAGGAAGGAGCCTGATAGAGCTCCCTAGCAACTTTATGGAATCCAAAAGTAGGGATATCTTTATTAGCTACAATACAGAGACCAAGAAAATCCCATGATAGGCCTGTTACCATGTTGTACACCCCCTCTCCATGATACAGTATAACTGGCAATTTAATTGGCACAAACTATAAATTATATACTTACAGCTGAATGTCATGTGGAAAGGGACTCTGAGAACATTGTGCTTGGGCAGATGACATCAGCATGGCTGGGTTATAACTTCTCAAGGATTAGCTGGAGCACTAATAGATTCAAGATGATCCTATCAGTTGCCCAAACTCAGAAAACAATAGCCAGCAAAGCATCTCCAATGAAGCAACTAATGACCAATATTCTGTAACCTCTTCCCACAGCAATTCCCCTTTGTTTCCTCACCTGCCCAGCCATTAAGGGGCTATCACGACCTCCATCAATGTTTTGTCTCCTGGAGTCAAGACCATTTTCCCATTCTGAACCCCTTTTGTTCACTCTGCCAGAGGGCAATTAGCACATTCCCCTTCAGAGAGGGAAACAGGATAGTTAAACCCAAGCTCCAGCCCAGAAAGTTTTCTAGTACTTTGGATACATGTTGGTGTGTTATGCTGTGTGAGAAGCCCCAGATTCCTGTGCATTGTACTGCCCTCAGACCCCCAATCTGAGCCACACTTCGCCTTGATCTTTAGCTTCTGGAACAGTAATTATTGCCCACTTCATCCCAAAATCTCCTTGCCATCCAACTTTTCCCTCCTTTCTTTCTGTTGAATGGTTGTGAGACTGTTTGAATTTTGCATGTGTAAAACACTCTTTTGACCTCCATGTTGAAGGCACACAACAACAAACTGCAAGGTGAAGGCTTTTTGTTTTGTTGTCAGTAGACTGCTGATATGAAGGAAGAATCCTTCAGTTTTCTCTGGCTGCCAAGAAAATTATTTATTTCAAGCATCCCTCTGTTTCTTTCTATCTCTCAGTGCTTACACATGCATGTATTTCGCAGTGCTGTACAAGTAGACATCAGATAATGTG
Source organism: Iguana delicatissima (assembly GCA_948472985.1). Taxonomy (NCBI): domain Eukaryota; kingdom Metazoa; phylum Chordata; class Lepidosauria; order Squamata; family Iguanidae; genus Iguana; species Iguana delicatissima. Next base: position 139,507 of record CAOKZL010002653.1, on the reverse strand, counting down.
TTCACCAGCTGTGAACAATCTTCCTCTCCCATAAGCAAACAAATGAAAACAAACTTTCCTTTTTCTTCTCTGTGGAAAAGGTTGATACTCTTCTTAGTCCTCCATCTATTTTTTTTAAATCTTCATCCTTCCTGAAATGCTCTCATGAAGCGTATTTACTCAGCAATGATGTTTCTGCTGTTGCTTCTGTTCCTAAAACTAGTGGGAGCCATAAAAACACAAAACCAACACATCAGGGTGCAGTCCTCCTTTTTAGACTTCCAGACAACCTGCCACACATCCTTTTCTAAAATGTTCTGTTCCATTCCATCTCCTCTCTCCTTTTCCACAACCACATCCCCATTTTGTCAGTATTCCAGGGCAAATAAGTATATTCAGTCCTCATGGGGTTGATTTTTTTAAGGTAGTCTTTCCTCAAGATTTTTTTTGGGGGAGGCAGGTTTCAAACCTTAGATTTTCCCTGAAATATGAACATCTTCTTATGTATGGATGGTGCCCTTTTGACTGAAAAAGAATCTTTACTTGAAGAATGAGTGTGGTGTCAAGAATACTGGATTATTATTTTTCAACAGGATAACAGGTATATCTCCATCATTTTTTAAAATAACTGCTTCATTTCTTTCCCAAGTTGGTCAGATTTCTGCTTAATAACAGCCAGTCTCATGCACACCATTTAGTTTCTTATGCTAGTGGGTAGAAATATGTTTGCCTTAAGAGCAATAGGAATAAAAAATGCCAATCCCAAGACACTCTCCTCTTTGCTGAGAAGTTATTTGCCTATGAAAGGAGAAGTACTTTTTGGCGCTGGAGAAAGATGTCTGTTCAAGGGCAACGAGGGCTGGTCCAAGATACTTTATAGCTTATGGCGTAAGACAAGTTAGTGGCCTCTCCCATTCTGTATGCACAAGTCAACTGGGCAGATTGTTGTATCTTTCTTCAGTACTGGTGATGGACCAGCATCCTTCACTACACTAAAAGGGACTAGGCTAGCTTAGAGGTCACACACAACCTTCTCCTTCAACTCTTTTCTCTGCCAGCTGAGTTGACCCCCTTGCTCTTCCTAGTAGTAGTGCTGGCTCTGATGGCAGTGCTTGTGGAAGTTGTAATGTGGTGAATGACATTTGATTCCCTAGATGATATCACCAACAACAATTTGTGTGGGAGGCAAGGAATGACTAACTGTCCCCTCTACCCTGTGTTGTTCTGCCACATGCTCCCTCCCCTTCCCATCCTTTTACTGTGCCCATTAACTATTTTTACTGTCTTAAGTAGGAAGCTTCTTTCTGATTATCTGAGCCTTCTAGCTGGAGTATTATTATTATTATTATTATTATTATTATTATTATTATTATTATTATCAGCAGCAGCAGCAGCAGCAGTAGCAGCTTTGTATCCCACTTTTTGCCTAGTAAAGACTCAAAGTGGCTTACAAGAATTTGTTTGCATATAAAGCTACCGCTTCCTTCTAGTTGTTACTCTCTATGGAGAAAAATACTGGGAATTTTCCCTTATGTCACCAGAACTGAATGGCACCTGGCAGCCATGTATAAGAACTCCTGTTGCTAAGCCTACCAAGGGACTCCTGTTTAGCAGTCTCACAGTATACTTTCTTTAACACAGTTTACAAAAATCCTCTATGAGAGTCCTTTCTGTGGTGGCTGTTGTGTAAATTTTATGTATCATATCTGATTTGATTGTCATGTCTGCATATATTTCATTGTGTTGGTATGCCAAGCAACTTTGCTGTGGATAATTCCCCTTCATAAATAAGGTATAAGGTCCAGGTATTAAAAAGCAAAGAGAAAGTGTGGGCAGCAAAGAGAAATAAATTTCTTCAAAAATATCCAGATTTTCCTTGTCTAGTTTTTGATGCCCCAGCTTTTACCAAAAACCACAGAGTACAAGTTTTTGAAATGTAGAAAGTGGAAAAAAATAGAAGAACATTGTGATTCTTCTACAATTTTAGCTAATTTCTGGTTAGATCCATGTTAACCTTTTGGTTATTTGCTTGTCTCTAAAATTTCTGCTGTCTTATTTTACTCCCCAATCATCCTAGATCATTCCCGTCATATCTACCACTGCCATTTGAAACAGATATAGGATCATTTTGAAAAGGACAGTTTAGGCAAGCTAAAGGTATTCTAGGCAGTGTGGAAAGAAGACCAAATCTCATCATTTCTATGAAAACTGGCAAGTGGTTCATAAACTACTGTGTCATAATTTTTTTCTTTTCTGTCACTTCTTGAGTAAGACAGACTGTGGACAACCAGTCTTGAAAGGTCGTGAATACTCACCAAGGTTGTTCTGAACAGTTTGGGAATTTCAGGTTCATTGGTTCTAGTTAAAATTGATTACTTCCAGCAAATAGTCATTTGTTCCACCCAAAAGAAAACAAATAAATCTTACTGTGTTAGATACCACATTTTAAAATGATAAAGACACTGATGCAATCAAGAAACACAAGCACTGTTATTTGTTTTTGTTTTTTCAGTAAGAAATTGTTGTAGATTGCTGTGCTGAACTTGGTCACAGCTTTTTCTGAGACAGTGAAATGGAAAATTTTCATAAGAGATTGAGCAGAAAGAGATTCTACGTGAGCTTAACAACCTGTCTGACTGTGAGAGCCAGCCACGAGAATAATATGGAAGAAGCTATAGGTCATCCATAAGAGAGAGAACAGGTTGTTCAGCCTTGCAAGAAGCGATCAGTATAGTGGTAGGCACAATGAAATTGTTAAGTTGTTTCCCAGTGAGGGTTAGAATCTAAGCTGCAAAGCTATTTTACCTGCAAAGCTTTCCTATCAAATTTTATTAAAATAAAGTCTTCATTAGTTTATACATGTAAGACAAATACAAATACTATAAAAAAGAAGAAAGAAAAAAAGAAAAAGAAGAAAGGAAGGAAGGAAGGGAGAGAGAGAGAGAGAGAAAAGAAGAGAAAAACAGAACCAGAACAAAGTACTTAAGTAACCTGCAAAAAAGAGAAAAAAGAAAGAGAAAGGAAAGGGAAGGGAAGGGAAGGGAAGGGAAGGGCAGGGCAGGGCAGGGCAGGGCAGGGCAGGGAAGAAAGAAAGAAAGAAAGAAAGAAAGAAAGAAAGAAAGAAAGAAAGAAAAGAAAGAGCTAGATTGCTTCCAGGTTTCTTCGTCTGTTGGTGGTAACTTCACTTGCTTTCAACACCTCTCTCTAAAATAAATATAATCACAGTATGCATGTAACTATATAAATACTGTATATAAGTTCTATATATGATTCTTCATACTCTTCTTTATCTCTTCTCTATATACTGTTCTATAAAACCCATATCCATTTTATATTACTTTTATAAAACTTCCTACTATCTATCTCTCCTTGCTCTTCTTATTGAATTAAAACCCACACATGTATTTACGTTTTATACATCAAAACCACCAACCATTAAATCTCTTTTCTTTTTCCTTACATGTTCCATGAAAGGTTTCCATCTTAAATACAATTCTATTGAATTCCCTTTTAATATAGTTGTGAGCTTGTCCATTTCTGCAAGCTCCATTAATTTATTCATTCATTCACTAAGACTAGGTGTTCTCTTACATTTGCAATATTTAGCATAGATTATCTTTGCTGCTGTTACCATATTTCTTATCAAATCTTTATATTGCCTTTCTCCCTTATATAATAAATCTACCATATTAAGAAGAAACAATTCTGGTCAAAATATAATTTTTATCTTCAAGATCTTTTGCATAAATTTACAAATTTTTAACCAACATATTTTGACTTTAACACACTGCCACCACATATGGAAAAATGATCCTTCATGATGTTTGCATTTCCAGCATTGGCTGTTCCCCTTTTTGCATATTTTAGCCAGTTTGTTAGGAGTCAAATACCATTTGTATATCATTTTGTAAAGATTTTCTTTCAGATCATTAGATTTAGTAAATTTCAACCCTCTCCCCAGATTTCTTCCATTGGTCTAATTCAATACTATGGCCTACCTGTTGAGCCCAATATATCATACTTACTTTTATTTGTTCTTTCTCTGTATTTATCTTCAATAACAACTTATATACTTTTGAGGTTAGATGTGTTTCCTCTGCACATATTAATTTTGCAAATTCATTGTTTCTACTCTCAAAACCATATTTTTATTATCATCTTTAAATTTCTCATTTAATTGATAATACGATAACCTTTGTATCGCGTACCCTTCCCTTTTTCAAGTCTTCCAATTCTTTTATCTTCCAGATCTCCTTTCTTCTGTAATAGATCACTATATTTCAACCATGTTTTTAAATTTCCCATCTCTCTCCTATAAAAAACCTCTTGTGGTGACACTCAAACTGGAGTTTTCAAGCCAAACCTACTCTTGTATTTTTCCCAAATTTTTAAAATTGATCTCCTTATGATATGATTGTTAAATCCGGCATTCACTTTTACCTTTCCATACCACAAATAAGGATGCCAACCAAATTTCAATTTGTGGCCCTCTAATTCTAATAACCTTTATTTTCCAGCCTCACCCATTCTCTAATCCATGTTAGGCATACAGCTTCAAAATATATCCTCAAACATGGAACTCCAAGTCCCCCTCTCTCTTTGGCATCTGTTAAAATTTTCCATTTTATTCTAGGTTTTTTCCCACCCCATAAAAATTTAGAAATTTCTGTATGCCAATTTTTAAATACCATATTTGAGAAAATAATAGGGATTGTCTGGAAAAGATACATTAATTTGGGTAAAACCAACATTTTAATTACTGAGATCCTTCCAAATAAAGAAATATTTATTTTCTCCTGTCTTCTTAAATCCCCTTTTGTAATCTCCCATGTCTTAACATCATTATTTTCATAAAGTTGTTGGTTTTTTATTGTTAATGTTATCCCTAAGTATTTAACCTTCCTTACAATCTCAAAACCAGATTTATTATATAATCCTTCCTCTTCTTTATTACTCATATTCTTAGTCAATATCTTAGATTTTTCTATGTTAATTTTAAGGCCAGAAACTTTCCCATATTCCTTAATCATCAATAATAATAATTCTATGTTATCACTTGGCTCTTTTAAAGTAAAAACTAGATCGTCTGCAAAAGTCTTAAGTTTAAATTCTGCTCCCCTTATTTTATCCCTTTTATACTCTTATCACTAATTGTTCTGTTCAGACACTCTAATATCAAAATGAATAACAGGGGTGAAAGAGGGCAACCTTGTCTTGTTCCCTTTTCTATATCAATATACGCTGATAAGTTCCCATTTATACTAATTTTAGCTTTTTGTAAAGAGTATACCACTCTAATCCACTTTACAAAATTATTACCAAAATCCATAGCCTCCAAAATTTTAATCATAAATAACCAATTTACATTATCAAAAGCTTCTGTGTCGATAAATATTAATGCCCCTTTTATCTGATTATGGTAGTTCAAATATTCTATTATGTGAAGTACTATTCTTATATTGTCTCTGATGTGTCGTCTTGGTAAAAAACCGTTTTGATCTTCATGGATAATATCTTGTAAACAGATTTTTAACCTATTTCCCAAAATCAGTGTAAAAATCTTATAATCTACATTTAAAAGTGAGATCGGCCTATAATTCTTGGCTGACAATATATCTTTATCTTCTTTTGGCAATAATACAGAAGCAACCCTCCAACTCTCTGGAATTTTCTGATTTGTTAGAATTCTAGAAATAATTTTGTGTAATGGCTTTTCCAGTTCCTTATAAAATAGTTTATAATACAAGGTCGTCAAACCATCTGGGCTGGGTGATTTGGTTCCCTTCAATTGTTTAATTGCATCCCTTATTTCATCTATTGATATCTCTCTATTTAGGCTCTCTCTTTGTATTTCTGTCAATTTTGGAATCTAATGTTCCCTAATGTATTTTTCTATTTCAGAGTCAGTCACATCCTGTTTTTCATATAACCCTTGAAAATAATTATGGAATACCTTAAATATTTCTTTCTCATTAGAAATTATTCTGTCTCCTTGCTTTAATTTCATAATCAGTCTTTTAGTTTTCTCTTTTCTCAATCTATATAATAGCCATCTTCCTGGTTTATTACCATATTCAAAATCTAATTTCTTTCTCATTTTATCTATCATTGTCATTGCTATTTGTTTTTGCAATATTGTTATTTGGTTCCTAATCCCATCGTTTGCTGGATTTTTTTTAATATTCTTTTTATTGTATGCATACAAATAATAAAGTCCGTATTAGAAAGTTATACATTTCTGATTCAATTGTTCATATATACAATACTATACAAATGTACTACACAAATATACATCTTTTCTTGGCTATATAAAAAAAAAATTCCTACTTTTATTTTTACATTACCGTGACTTCCTATCATCTACCAAGGGTCACCAATCATGTTATTTTAAGTGTAAAGAAACTCCCCAATTCAAAATTTCTATGTATTTTTTATAATCATGTCTTCTACAATGTATTCATAAAGACTCACAAGCAAAAAAACACTGCATGACTTTACTTCCCCCCCCCAATTTTCCTGTCCTTGTTACGTTATTGGATATATCCACACATTTAATTACTCTTCCATCTGTTTTGCGTATTTTTAACATTCTATTAGCAATAAAAAAACAGTTATATGTTGATTTCTGTCAGTCTCGCTATTATTTATTTATTTATTTTTTAAAGCCAGTACCCATATTTCCTCATAAACTTTGTCACTGGATTCCAATCATTTTTTACCTGTTCCATTTGTTTCCCTTTTAACCTCATGGAGAACACATCAAATTGTTTATATTCAGCCATTTTCTGAGCCCATTGCTCTATGTCCGGAATTGCTGCTGTTTTCCATACTCTTGCAAACACCATTGATGCAGCTGTTATCAAGTACAATAAAACTCTCTTATTCTTCAATTGAAAAGTTTTATCAAACATAAATATCATATTTAATAAAAACAGTTCAGGCATCATAGGAAATGTCACGTTGAATATTTCTTTCATAGTATCATATATTTTCAGCCAGAATTTTCTTGTACATGGGCATGTCCACCAAATGTGGTAGAATGTACCAGGTTTATCTGTACATTTCCAGCACTTATTTTTACCAGTATGGTACATCTTATCAATTTTTTCCAGTGTTAAATGTTCTATGCATCATTCTGATATAATTTTCTTTTAAATCTTGCGAACTAGTGAATTCTGCGGTGTTTTTCCATGATGCTTCCCAGTTTTCTAATAATATATCGTGCTGTACATTTCTTGCCCATTTGATCATGACTTCCTTTATTGGTTCATCCTCAAGTTTACGTATATTAAGATATTTATAGAAAAATGAAATTTTTTGCTTAGACTTCAGGAATATTATTGTTTCCAGTTCATTGTACGACTTTTGAGTTTATATTCCTTCTAATTTAGAGTCCATTGTAAATCTGTCTTTGAGCTGTAGATAAGGGAACTAGTTTAATTTTATGTCATCTCTTTCTAATTCTTCACATGTCTTTATTCTGTTCTTCTCAGGATTGATTTGTTTTATCAAATCTTTACATCTAAGCCAATCTTGAGTCTTGTCAGTCCATTGTCCATAGAAAGCTTCCTGGGGTGAAATCCAAAGCGGTATTTTACTATATGTATTATTTTTTATCTGTTTTCTGATTTTAATCAATGATTTTCTTACATAATGACTCGTGAAATCTCTGTCAGTCTTGTCCTTCTCATACCACAGGTAGGCTTGGAACCCAAATCTCATGTTAGCTCCTTCTATTGTTAGTGTTCTTGTGAATTTTAAAGTTATACAGTCCTGGATCCAAGTCATCACATTTGCGTAATAATATAATTTGAGATTGGGAACTTCACATCCTCCTATTACCATCCACTCAGTCATCAGTTTCCACCTTATTTTTGGCTTTTTGCCTGCCCAAATAAATTTAGATATTTCTTTTTCTCAAAGTTTAAAGGGTTTGTCATTTGTTATGATTGGCAAATTCTGGAATAAAAAATTAAATTTGCTGGTTTTCTTAAGTAGTTCTAATTCCTTCATTTTAATCTCCTTAGAAATTTCATTTACCTGTTCTTATTTCATTCTTTTCCATTCATTATTTAATTTCATGACAGTCCCTCTTATTACTGCTTTTCCTGCATTCCATTCTATCATACCCTCTACCTCTTTGTCCATATTAAATGCAAAATATTCCACAAGTGTTTCCTTACATTTCCCAACTATTCATTCAATTTCCATGTATAACTTTGATATCTTTTTTTAAACAATACTCTAACCAGATTATGATCTGATATTGTTTTAGATAGTATCTCTATTTTCCCTATATTTCTTCGTATAGTATTAGAAACCCATACCATATCAATTCTAGAGTATGAATTATGGACATTAGAATAAAAAGTAAATTCTCTTCTATTTCCTTCTTTTAGTCTCCAAACATCAATTACCTGCAATTCTTCAACTAACATGAAAAATTCTTTTGCTAATTTACATTGGTTTCATTGGTTTCTCTTGATTAACTTTGTCAAAAACCTATCCATATATGGATCTACCACTCCATTAAAGTCTCCTAATAAACAGTAATGTTCATAATTAACTTTTAATAAGACCTCCTTTAACTTTTTATAAAATGAATTCTTTTCTATTCCTGGAGCATATATTCCTACTACCAATATTTTATAATTATTTATCTTGATGTCAACCCCTACATATCTTCCTTTCTTGTCTGTAAACACCAACTTAGGCTCCAGATGTGGTTTGGCATATAAAACTACTCCATTTTTTTTTTTATTTGGACCAACTGACACAAATTCTTCTCCTAATTTCTTCTCCATCAATGATTTCACATATTTATCTTTGATCCTTATTTCTTGAAGACATATTAAATCTAATTTTAATTTTTGTAAGAAATGAAATAGTAATTCGTGCTTTTTTTGATGAATTCAAAGCTTTCACATTCCAAGTAAGACTTTCTATTTAAATATATATATAAAGATATATTCCCAGATAGTTCAGATATAACTTTTTACAATTATCCAAATATTTATATAAATATAAATACAAATATAATTAATTCTTTCTTTATTCTCAGTCTTAAACACTCCTCTTCAAGCTTTCCTTTACTCTCTTATTTCCAAACTTGCTATCCCACTAAGTCACACCACCTACTTATTAAATCTTTCATTGTTGTTGTTTTCCTTCTCCTGCCTCCTACTCCTTGTCTGAAACTTCCAAACCAAGAAGGTTTCCTTTTTCCTGTGTTTTCATTTCTCTATAGTCCATTTTTGAGTCTTTATTCAGATCTTCTTCTGGAGAGTTACTGTCATTTGATTCTGGGTTATCTTCTTCTTGATTCTTAGGTACTTTTCAAAGTTCTCTCCTTAATTTTTTCAGGAATTCTGTGGCTTTTTCTATTGTGTTTATTCAATATTTTTCCTTTTTATAGATGAGATTGACGCCTTCAAGTTTGACCCAACTAAAAAGAATTCGTTCCCTCTTTAGGACATCCAAAAAAAAAAAAAAATCCTTTCTCTTCTTCAGTAATCATACCGGTACTTCATTCAATATTATTATTTGCTTCCCATCAATCTGGATTCCTTTGATATACTGTACCTCCAAGATCTTATCTCTTATTGTTTTTCTTATGTATTGTACACTTAAGTCTCCTGGAAGATTTTTCCCTTTAGAAGTTAGGGAACTAATTCTGTAAATACAATCCACTTCCATCTCTAGGAAATCTTCGCTACAGTCGAGACTCTTTGCCACTTATTCTATAATTTTTTTTTCTTATATTTTCATTCAGAGTTTCCATCACACCTCTAAACCTTAATCACGATTCCTTCTCTCTCTGTTCCATCAATGCTTACCAAACTAATTGTCTTTCTAATTCTTGGTTTAAATCTTTTGTTTCTCTCTTTTAGATGCTGAATTTCTTCCTTATTTTCTTTAACATCCTTCTTGACCTGTGTTACAAGTACTGGTATTGTATTGAACTTTATATTCAAATCTTCCAGTGTCTGTCTTGTTTCCTTCCTAAAATCCCGCATCTCTTCCATAAATTTTCTCATGTAAAAGGGAACACCTTCTTCTATTGAAGCTCTTCCAGGTTGTGTTTGTGAAGCTTCAGTTCCTTTGGAACTTGTTTTGACACTTGTCATCATTCCTTTTATCCCAACTTTATTCTCACACCTTCCCTGGACTTTCCTTCTTCTTCTTCTTCTTTTCCTTCTTCTTCTTCTACTACACACCTTCCTCTATCACCTCTATCACCTTCTCCAATCTTCTTCTACTTGCTTCAACTTTCTTAATTCTTCTTCTCTTTCCTATTTTCTATTACTTTCTTACTTTTCTTCCATTTACTTCTCCTTTCTTCCCTTCAGTTTCTTCCTTCTTTCCTTCCATCCTCCTTCCTTCTGTCTTCGTTCTCTTCCTTATCACTTCCTCTGATCTTCTCCCTTTTTCTTAAGATTTACTTTATCACTGTTCTTGCACAAAAAGACAAAGCAAAACAAAGCACAGCAAAAAAAAGTCTCTTTTGTTTTTCAAGCCCAAAAATCCATAGGGAAAATATAATAATAATAATAATAATAATAATAATAATAATAATAATAATAATAATATAATTTAAGATAGTTCACCAGTCCTTCAAAAATACTTCAGTCCAGGTTTGGGATCTAATACCAGCTCTACCACAAGTCCAGGAAGATCAACAACAGGAGGGATTCTGTTATCACCATTTACTAACTTTGTCACAATACGAGATGTGTTGTTACTCCTGGCTCCACATTTTCCCACCACCAGAGGGTGAGAAAGCAAAGAAGCAGGGTGTGAAAAGGGTACTCAGGTACCTAAAAGGTTCCCTTGATTGTTGCCTAAGCATTTGTCCTGATCAGATGCCAAACCTTGTCTGTTCATCAGACAGTGATTTCGCTGAAGATACTGTGGACCGCAAAAGCACACCTGGTTTTCTTGTCAAATACAGTGGTGTAACAATCGACTGGAAGTCTATTGCTTTATCAACTGCAGAGGCAGAATTTGTGAGCCTATCTGCACTCTGTACTGAGTTGGTTTGGTTTTTGCAGTTGCTACAGGACCTGCATGTGTCTGTGCCATTACCAATACAAATATGTTGTGATTCACAAGCCTGCATTCAAATGGCAGTGTCTGACCGGGTGTCTTCTCGATCAAAACACATTGACATCAAATTTCACACTGTGAAACAATATGTACAAGAAGGAAAAGTGTCCCTTACCTATGTGTCTTCAGAAGAAAATGTAGCTGATTTGTTTACTAAAACGCTTCCTGCTAATGCATTTGGTCAACACGTTAGCAAACTGGGGGTAATGGAGTCTCCAGTGCATGGTGGCTGAAAACGTTACGCAAGGAGTAGGGGAGTGTCACAATACGAGATGTGTTGTTACTCCTGGCTCCACATTTTCCCACCACCAGAGGGTGAGAAAGCAAAGACACTTGTAGTTGTTTAGACCAGCTATATAGAGCAGTTCCCATGTGAACGCTGAATGTACCAAGGTCATCTAAGTCTTGCAGCTGTGGGCTCATGTTATGGTTTGGAGAAGCTCCTTGTTATTGAACATGTATCCTTAAAACACGGTCTCTGAACAGGCTGTGCTTCTTGTCCTTTTTCCCTCTACTCTGTTAAGAGATGGCTCGCTACGCTGTGACTTAATCGCCTGTGCTTGATTTACTGCCTGCAATAAAGACTGTTAGCCTGCTGCCACGTTTTGGCTGTGAGTTTTTTCTATTGATGGCAAGAATGCCTCTGGTGGGTTATCTGAGAAACTTTACTTTGGAAGATATTATATATCATTGGATATCATAATTCAGTCTCATTTTTCCATCTTTGGCCAAGTGTTTGTGAAGCCCCCGGAAAAGCACAGAGCTAGGCATGTCCCTTAATTGCTGAACATTCCTTTCTCCACCTAGGCAAGCCAGACTCAGCCAGATCTTACTTTAAGATCTCCTTAGACAAACACCTCATTAAAGATGCATGCTAATACAAAAGGCCCCCGGCCCCAAGCAGGTAACTTGACGAGCTAGAAGCTTAACCACCAGGTGAGCTGCATCTGCATACTAGCCATTCCATTATTGATTCGGACTTAACTCAATCATGCTAAATTCTGACCTTTCGGAGACATTGTCCAGCGCCCAAACCTCATTGTTCTTCCCAAAGTACCCAAATGGTGATCAGTGGGGCTTTCACAGTCTGTCCAGGGTTCCTCAGGTGCCTCCAGGTCCTGGGCACCCCCTTGCAGGTTCTAGTATACCTGTGGGTCATCACCACAGTCAGGCGGGAGATCAAAGGGCAAAGCGCAATCTCTCTGTTGTCTTTGCCCATTCCTCACCAAACCGGAAGTCCAAAGCTTTTCTATCAAATTTTCATGAAGGTGTGGTTTTAACTATTTTTTCTCTTTTTAGGAGAAAAAAAGCAATGAATTGAAAAATTTCTTATAAAGGTTACATAGCCCTTGGAGGCTATGTATGTTGTTATGTGGCAGAACCAGAACTTCAAGAAGCTAGTTTTTCAAGCACAATTCACATAATATCCATGTTGGCTATGAAGTTCTGGAACTGTAACCCTAAAAAGGAAATTTTCCAAGCTACAGGTAGAGCTTTGCATGGAGAAGTTATCAGATTCAGTTTACATCTTAATACAAACAGATGATGGAAGAAAACTTTTATTGGAGACTATGGAGAACCACTGCTGTTCAGAGTTGACAGTACTGGGCTAGATAGGCAAATAGCTTGGCCTGGTAATGTGTAGTCTGGCATCAGCAACTTATTCCCACTGACCTGCCAACTTAACTACTTTCTGGAAAGTCAAATAGACACTTTACAGATTGTCTCTTGAGGGGAGTCATTCAGAAAGTACATTTGTTCCATAGGACCTCACAATACATAGCACTGTAGATGTTACTGCTGCTGCTGTTTCTATGCCATCAAGTTGTTTCTGACTTAGGTGATCCTAAGGTCATAGGGTTTTCTGGGGCTGAGACATTCTCCACATGTGTGAAGTTCTCATATTGATAAATGTATATCCTGTGTCTATGGATGCTTTAAAGCAAAGCATGCTTATTACTTTTTTTTTTGTATTGTAATGTATTTTATTTTAAATTTTGAACATACAATATTACAACGCATCACATATTTCAAATTATAAATTACATTTTTTATTTTTATACCAGTCCCCTTCCCACTTTCCCTCAATCCTCTGCAAATTACAAATCACTTTTTTTTATACCAGTGTACTTAGTACTTATTTCAGAACTTGACCATCATTTGTGAGGGGTTTGGCTTGTTCTGGTACACAAAAGCATACCTGTAGAACAGAGTACCCTGAAAATGCAAAAAGCCAACCATCACAACCATAGCTAAAAGTATGTATAACCTTATTATATAAAATCATGACTAGACTGAAAACAATAAAGTGATGCCACAGCACTTATGGCCAAATCTTCATCCAGCAGATCTTCTCTGATGCTCTGGGCTACCGGAGTCCAAAATTTATTGTGTAGTTTTCAAGACTCCAACTCTTTCATCATCTTACAAGCATTTACATGTAGAGTGAGCCTATATACATAAATGAATACCAATATTGCGATTGCTAAGAGTCAACTCACTTTGATAACTAACGGCAGTTATTGGGTTTATTCCAAGAAGTCATCCATGGTATATATAAAGAATTTAATTCTGTATCTAATTTAAGTGTCAAGCCTGTTATGGTTTAAAGCATTCATTAGCACTTACAGCTGAGGGAAGTTGATGACATTGGTTCTTTGTACTTAAAAAGGATATGAAGATCAAATTTTGGTTGTAAACCTGATATGTTTCAATGCATTACTTAAAGGCCCTTTAAGCACGGCCAATTGTCAATGTTATTAACCCACAGAATGTGGTAATTCTGTTACCCTGATTTCTGGGGGTCCTGTGAGGGACACCTAAATGCTCTTCAAATTGTACACGTTGGGGAAATTAGTCAAAGAGTACAAGTTAGCAATACGAGAACCAGGGCAACGTAGCGAGATCTTTTACCCAGCGTCTACGGGGTCAGGCCGAGTCAAGGAGCAAACAGAAGTGAAATAATAATTGTTGTTTTTATTAAAATACAATCAAATAAGTGTATGCAGCAGATAACTAGAGAAATAAAGGTTGGAGTTGGATAGAGGGATTTTGAGAGGAGGTTTTTGGTGTGAGAAATACTGCACCTGTCCTGAAGCCTGGGTAGTCTGAAGATAGAGTTCATGGATATGAAGGTTCTCAGCACGTGGAACTAAGGGGAAGGCTCACCAAGCAAAGCGGCAGCAAGGCAGTATGGAAGTCGGGAGAAATCCAAGGAAGCTCTCAAAGTCAGAGGTTCTTATAGGGGAAAATGTGACTGTAGGCTAGTCTGTACTTGGGGGAAACAATGAGTTTTGGGCTGGAGACAAAGCCTCTGAAAGGTCAGAATTTAGCATGATTGAGTTAAGTCCGAATTGTCAATAGGGTAGCCAGTATGCAAACATGAAGTGCTTGACAATTGAGTATTCTGCTCGTCAAGCTGCCTGCTCAGGGCAGAGAGTTCTTTGTAAGTAGTGTGCATACATAATGAGGGTACTTGCCTGGAGGTCTCCTGAAGCTGCAGTTTGGCTATTTCTGGTCAGCCTGTATTTGTTTAGAATATTATAGCGATTAGCAACCTAGCCTGTTTGCGTGCTTGTCCAGGGGCCTCGAAGCACATGGGAAGGAATAGGTAAGGAAGGCTGAATTATTGATATCAAAATGATATCTGGTACCCCTCAAGTCCAGCTAAAAACTGTGGTAACAATTCCTTAGAACTAAAATTTTGATGGTGATTAATATGAATGGCCAAGATTCTATACAGGGAGATGAAGTATAAAGTTCCACCAAGCAGAATTCTGCTTCATTTCTCCTCCTGAGCACCTCCTCAAAATGGCCACTCATTTTGAGGAGGTGGAGAGGCCACAGACAACAAAAAGTGTCTGACTGTTTCTGTTTCTGGTTCCCTTCCTTAGCACACACTCTAACTGATGAACTGATGAACTGATGAACTAGGGGGAGGAGCTACCAGCCTTTAGGTCTAACTGACTAACTAACTAGTTGGGGGAGGAGCTAGCAGCTGATAGCTCTTTATAACCTCTCCCAGCAGTCTTCAAGCTCATTTCCAGAGGAGAAAGTGGAAGGTGAGCTGTATGTGAGAAGACATCCTTGACTGGGTGTTTTTTTTACAGGCATGTGGGGTTGTGTTTGTCTCTTTGTTTGTATGTTTGTTCTGACCATGTGCTCTCTCCAAGCACATGGTCTAACTGATGAGCTAGGGGGAGGAGCTAGCAGCTGTTAGCTCTTTATAACTGCTCCCAGTAGTGACTGCCTTCGGTGTGCGCAGTTTGGCTCTACAAATTTAGTAAGAGTTCATTGCTTCTTGGGTTAAAGCCCTTCTGAGGCTGTCTGCCTGACCACAACGTCCAGGTGCATTGGGCAGCTTGGGGGAGTAACTAGAACCACTATAGCATTGCACCCTCATTCCTGATAGTTTCAAAATTAGAACTTGGAAAACAGGAGTGTTGATGTAGATTTTACCAGGGGAGTTTGAAGACAAAGCTCAGTTTTACTTTTTCCAAATTGACTGCCTAGATTGTCAAGTATGGAGGATGAGAGAGCTGTTGCAGTCACTTGCAACAACTGTGGCGTGTTTCTTTTCTAACTGCAAGAGGCCATTGGGTACACCTGCAGCAAATGCAAGCTGATGGTACTCTTGGAGGAGAAGGTATGGCAGTTGGAGGCTGGGTTTCTAATCTTTGGAATATTAGGGAGAGTGAGGAATTTTTGGATAGAGGAGAAAGGACTTTCTTGAAGACGGAATACACAGAAAAGCTAACTGATGAGGAAGTTGGTTCACAAAACAAGGAGACAGATGCTTGGAGGAATGTGACATGCAGAAGTAGAAGAGCCAGGAACCAAAGGAACCAGAGACTCTCAAGCTACAGAATCACTTCCAAGTTCTCGACCTTATTAATAATGAAGTGGAACAGCAGGAAGAAATAATGGAACAGCAGGAGGAGGTAATGGAATGTCACCGAGAGGAAATTGAACATCAGAAACAGGAACTCGAACACCAGCATGACGAAATCCAATAGCAGCAAGACCTACAGTCTCAGACTAAACAGAATTTCCAGGCAGCTGTTGAAGAATGTGCTTGTCAAGAAACCTTGGACAAGCCCCAGAGGAGATGAGTTCTGTTGGATGGAGAACCAACAATTTGCAACCCTGACAGGATGAATCATGAGGTATGCTGTCTCCCTAGAGCCAAAATCAACAACATAGCAGAGAGGGTAACGAGACTGGTCAAGCTCACTGACCGTAATCCCCTCCTTTTTGTTCATGTGGGAACCAACAACACTGCAAGCTGCAGCTTTCAGTGCATCATCATCATCATCATCATCATCATAAAAATAAATAATAATATTTATTTCTATCCCGTCTCTCCCAGTGGATCGAGGCGGCATTACAAGAACATATAAATACATTAAAACATTAAAATGTAGCCCATCCTCCCTACCCACCAACCCTTCTATCCCCCTAAAACACATTAACTATTAAAACAAATTAAAAACAAAATTAAAAACAAAGGGACAGTTGATGAGAGGCGGTGGAACACTAGTCTGGGAAGGCCTGTCGGAAGAGAACAGTCTTGATTACAAGGATTACAAGGTTATGGGTAGGAAGATGAAGGACCTTTATGCGCATGTTGTGATTTTGTCTCTTCTGCCTATTCAAGGATGTGGCCTACGAAGGGAAAGAAGAATAGTGGAAGTTAATAACTGGCTCCACAGATGGTGCCACCAAGAGTGATTTGGGTTTTTGGATCATGGTCTCCATTTCCACAAAGATGGTCTTTTGGCAATGGATGGGCTGCACCTCACAACCATCAGCAGGAACGTTTTTCTTAACAGTCTCACAAAGCAGATCAGGAGGTCTTTAAATTGGGTTTGTTTGGAGAGGGAGACAGTATTATTCAGGGCAAGGACTCAGCGAGTGCTGGGAAAAATAGCCCAAATGATATAGATATAGATATAGCCCAAATAGTGCAGGCCAAGTAGTACTAGAGACCAACAGTGGGAGGAAAAGTGACTTTAGTAAAGGACTTCTGAGAAGGGCTCATGATCTTAAGTGTCTCTACAGTAATGCAAAGAGCATGCGAAATAACCAAGATCAATTCAAACTCTTAATACAACAAAATAAATATGATTCAATAGGCATCACTGAAGCCTGGTGGAGTGAGTCTCATGATTGGAATGTAGGCATAGGGGGGTATAACTTATTTTGCAGAAATAGACCAAAGAAGAAAGGAGGAGGAGTAACTTTATATGTCAAGGATGTTTTCACGTGTGAAGAGAACCATGACTTAAATCCAGGAAGCCAGGTTGAGAGCATCTGGGTAAGAATTAACAGAGCAAGAAACAATAGGGATATGACTGTGGGGGTTTGCTACAGGCCTCCAGGCCAGCCTGAGGACTTGGAGGAGGCCTTCCTGGAGCAGATGACCACACATTCAAAAAGGAGAGATGCAGTAGTAATGGGAGATTTCAACTATCGTGATATACGTTGGCAGTCAAATTCTGCCAAGACCACAGGTTCCAAAAAAGGATCCTCACTTGCCCTGCAGACAATTTCATTGTCTAGAAGGTGGAAGAGGTAACAAGGAGATCAACTATTTTAGATCTGATCCTGACCAACAGAGATCACCTTGTTGATGAGGTGGAGGTGGTGGAATGCTTAGGGGGGAGTGACCATGCTCTGTTGGAATTTCCCATTCAATGGGAAGGTAGCCAAGTGTAGCCAGACACACATTCTAGACTTTAAAAAAGGTAATTTCCATAAACTTAGTTGCCAAAATTCTGTGGTCAAGAACACTGAAAGAGAAAGGAGTCCACGATGAATGGGAGTTTCTTAAAAGTGAGTTTCTTAAAAGTGGGATACTGAAGGCATAATTTAAAATTGTGCCAATAAGGAGGAAAAATGGGAGGTGTATAAAGAAACGGGAATGGTTGACTAAAAAATTCTCAGCTGAGCTAAGTGTTAGAAGAAACATTTACAGGAAATGGAAGAATGGTGAAACCACCAAAAAGCGATTTAAGCAAATAGCTAGGATATGTAGGGAGAAGGTCAGAAAAGCTAAAGCACAGATTGAACTCAGGCTTCCCAGAGACATTACAAAAAATAAAGATATGTCTGCAGCAAAAGGAAAAAGAAGGTAATTATAGGATCACTGCATGGAGAAGATGGCCAGTTACTAACAGGGGGCAGAGAAAAGGCAGACCTACTCAACATCTTCTTTGCCTCAGTTTTCTCCCAAAAGGATAGAAGAAGTACAGAAATACCTGGCTAAACTAGATGAATTCAGGTCTCCGGGGCCAAATGAATTACATCCAAGGATATTAAAAGAACTGGCAGGAGTCATTTCATAACAATTCACAATAATCTTTGAGAACTCTTGGAGAACAAGAGAAGTCCCAGCAGACTGGAGGAGGGCAAATGTTGTCTCCATCTTCAAGAAGGGCAAAAAAGAAGACCCAAATAATTATTCCCAGTCAGCCTGATATCAATACCAGGAAAGATCCTAGAGCAGATCATTAAACAGTCAGTTTGCAATTACTTAGAAGGCAATGTCATAATCACTAAAAGTCAACCTGGATTTCTCAAAAAAAAATCGTGCCAGACTAAACTTACCTCTTTTTAAGATAGAGTTACAAGCTTGATAGATGAAGGGAATGCTGTGGATGTAGCATAACTTGATTCAGTAAGGCCTTTGACAAAGTTCCCCATGACATTCTTGCAAAGAAGCTGGTAAAATGCAGGCTGGGCAGGGCTACTGTTAGGTGGATTTGTAATTGATTGACCTGAACCCAAAGGATGCTCACCAATGGCTGCTTTTCATTCTGGATAGAAGTGACTAGTGAGGTGCCACAGGGTTCTGTCCTGGACCAGTGCTGTTCAACATCTTCATCAATGACTTGGATGAAGGAGTAGAGGGCATACTGATCAAATTTGCAAATGACACCAAATTGGGAGGGGTTGCTAATACCCCAGAGGACAGGATCAAAATTCAAAATGACCTTGGCAGATTAGAGAGCTGGGCCAAAGCTGACAAAATGAATTTCAAGAGATAGAAATGCAAGGTCCTGCTCTTAGGCAGAAAAAATGGAATGCACAAATAATGTATGGGGGACATGTGGCTGGATAAGAGTACCTGCGAAAAGGATCTAGGAGTCAGCAGTGTGATGTGGCAGCCAAGAAGGCCAATGCCATTCTTGGTTACATCAATAGAAGTATGGTGTCTAGATCAAGGGAGGTAATAGTACCACTCTATTCTGCTTTGGTCAGACCTCATTCAGAATACTGTTTCCAGTTCTGGGTACCTCAATTCAAGAAGGATATCAACAAACTGGCGCATGTCCAGAGGAGGGTGACCAAAATGGTGAAGGGTCTGGAAGCCATGCCCAATGAGGAGCAGCTTAGGGAGCTGAGTATGTTTGGTCTGCAAAAGAGAAGGTGAAGGGGGGACATGATAGCCATGTTTAAATATTTGAAGGGATGTCATGTGAAGGAGGGAGAGGATTTGTTTTCCGCTGCTCCAGAGACTAGGACAAGGAGCAATGGATTCAAGCTTCAGAAAAGGAGATTCCACATGAACTTCAGGAAGAACTGTCATGTGAACAAAAACAAAACCAGCCAATAGAAGCATGTGCTAATTTGCAGGACTGATTTTCAGTAGAAGTTAAAACAGTAAAAGTAAGTTCTGATTTGACAAAAAGTAGCCCTTTCACACTATGCAATTATAGAGTTATAATTCCACTTTAACTGTCATGGCTTCATCCTATGAAATCCTGGTATTTGTAGTTTGGTGAGATAGTAGAGCAGCTCTCTGGCTAAGAAGTCTAAATATCACTATATGAACTGTAAAATATAGGATTCCACCAAATGGAACCAAGTGGAATCCTAGTGCTATAACTGTGCAGCGAGGAAGGGCCAAAGGACTGGCATCATGACTGACATATATTGGAATAGCACTGGAATGTATATTTTCACAGTCATTGTAGAGATAGTTATTCACTTCCTTCCTTCATGCAACATACTTTGAGATTCACCATCCTGCTGAGGGAAGATCTCCTTGAGATGTACCAACCTCCAGAGGAAATCTCCAAGAAATATTCATGTAGTGGCCAGGGGAGGCTGAGAAACATCTGGCTATGCACTGATCTCTAGATGTATCATCCAGGACCTCCCAGTGGTTCTCCAGAGGTCCTGGAGGATGACATCATTACTGGACACAAAGATTCATAGAATCATAGATCATAGAGTTGGAAGAGACCCCAGGGGCCATCCAGTCCAACCCCCTGCTATGCAGGAGCACACATCAAAGCACTCTCGACAGATGGCCATCCAACCTCTGCTTAAAAACCTCTGAAGAAGGAGACTCCACCACACTCTGGGGCAGCATATTCCACTGTCAGACAGCTCTGACCATCAGGAAGTTCTTCCTGAGGTTCAGGTGGAATCTTCTTTCCTGCAGCTTGAATTTCTGCATGGTAGAGGCTTGGACTTGATGGCCCTTGTAGTCTCTTCCAACTCTACGAGTCCATGATTCTGTTTTACCATTCTCTTGCCACTTCTTCTGCTGCCGCCACTGTTCCTTGATCACCACAGCTCACTTCTTCCCATTCACCACCACCTCACTACTTCCTTCACTGTCACTGCTGCCCATTGACTAATGTTTGCTCTTCAACCTGGAGAAAAGTGACCATGGAAATATTTCAGGGATTTTTCTTGGGACTAATGATGTTCAGCATGACCTGGAGGATGGAATAGAAGGCATGCTTATCACATTTACAGCTGGCACAAAATCAGGAGGGGAGCTGATACTCCAGAGAACAGGAATAGAATTTGAAATGACCTTGACAGGTTGGAAAACACTGATCGGAACAAACAAAATTAATTTCAGCAGGAAGAAGTGTAAGGTACTACATCTAGGCAGGGAAAATGAAAGGCGCAAATATAGGATTGGTGACACATGGCTTGACAGCAGTATATGTAATAGTCTTAGGCAACCACAAGCTAAACATGAGTCCATAGTGTGATGCAGAGGGCAAAAGAAATCAATGCAATTCTAGCTTGAATTAACTGGAGTACAGTGGCTGGATCAGAGGAATCATAGTTCTACTCTATTCTGTTTTGATCAGATGTTAATTTGAGTGCTGTGTCGCAGCTCAGTTCAAGAAGGATATTGATAAAGTGGAATGTGTCCAGAGAAGGGTGACAGAGATTATGAAAGTCTGGAAACCAAAATCTGTGATGAATAATTTAAAAAGCTGGACATGTTTAGCCTGAGGAAGAGAAGATTTTGAGTTGATAATGGTAGCCGTCTTTCAATATTTGAAAGGATATCATGTACAAGTTGTCAGGAGCTTATTTTCTGCTGCTCCAGAAGCTAGAACATGAACCAGTGAATTCAAATTACAAGAACAGAGTTTCCACCTAACATAAAGAAGAAGATTTTGACACTAAGAGTAGTTTGACAGTGAAATAGACTGCCAGAGAGAGAGCTTAGACTTTTCTTCTTCAGAGGTCTTTAAGCAGAAGTTGGGTGGGTGTCTTTCAGGAATACTAGTCCAACTCTCCACCAGTACGTGGTGGAGATCTGGACTAGACCCTTGCGGTGCCTTCCAACCCTACAATTCCATGCAACGTCTTGTCAGGACACATCTTTAGTTTTGCAAATGAAATGCAGTTTTCGGAGCTGAATTTGACAGTCAATCATCCCACTAACCTCTCTTTTCTCTCCACAGGTCCTCTTGCAGCACTTTGTGGTTTGAAGGTTTTTAACTGTAGAAGTGTTAGTTTTTTTATTAATGACACCATATCCTTTTGGAAAGAGTGGGAAATAATTTCCCTTATTGGACTAGTTTCATTCAGAGAGAAGAGTGAAGCAAAGTACATAATTCTGAGCTTTCTTTTCACACACTAAACAAAGAGGGAAGATTCCTTAGGGGAATAAACACTGTATGAATTTAGTATTTGATTAATATTATGCTCTACCATTTAACTCCTTCAGGGTTTCCTACTTAAATGATGGTGATAATTCCCTACTGTCCACATTGAAATGTACCTATTTATCCATGAAACACATTTGCTTCCATGAGTGATATTCATGACTGACAAATATTAACACAGAGAGAGTTGCACAGAAGACACTTGCCCCTTGTGAAGAAGAAGAAAAATAGGATTAGGAAGTATGAAAGTGCATCAAGGTTTGGATTGAGTTCTTCGACTTTTTAGACTCCTTCAAGTGAAGAGACTTTGGGTCACTACATGTATTATATTGAGATGTAAATTGTATATGTCTGTGGTATTAAGTTTTCCCCCTCAGACAGTCGTCTAAGGAGGTGAAGATGTTGCAGATGTTCTCCTCTTCCAGTTTGAGAAAGAGCTCCCCTGGCTTGTGGAGCATATCTGCCCTAAATGCCATGTCTGTGTGTGTGTGTGTGTATATGCCTTCAAATCACCTGTTGACTTAAGGCAATCCCATGGATTGCATAGGGTTTTCTTAGGCAAGAAAAACTCAGTGGTGGCTTTGCTAGTTCCTTCTTTTGAAATATAGCCTACAGCACCTGGTATTCATTACACCTATGGAAAACTCTGTACCTCCCAATCTACCACCAGAGATGTTCCTCTAAGAGTGCCATATTCTAGAGCCTCAGATATCTTATTTGCATACTATTATGATTAGGTATATTGTTAATTTACATTCTCATCATGAAAAACAAGTTCATTAGCAGTTGCATTTTTTACCACTATGTTTCAATCTTCGTACTATTATTTCTAATTGTCATTCTTCTCAGAGAACAGGTGTAGAATAAGGCTCAAATTGATAGTCTTCGGAGAAGACAGACCCAAGTTCAAACTCCTCTTTGGTTATGGAATTCCTGTGTGACCTTGGGCTAGCATTACCTAACTTAATTAGTTAGCATTACCTAACTTAACATGAATTGTTATGGGCATTAATATACAAGAAACATCCAGAATGGTCATGTACATTTATGGTGTGGTAATACCAACAATAGCAGCAACAAGAACATAACACAGGCAAATATGTTTATGTTTTTATGCAATTGAAGTAATTAGCAACATGGGAGAGAAAATAACGATAATAAAACAATGCTAATAACAAGAACAATAATGATGATGGCAAGTATCAGCAAATGTGCAAATGTTTCAATAAAATTGAAATTGTTCTCAAAATATGAAGGGAAAAGAATGAAGACAACAAAAACAACAGCAACCATGCTAGCAAAAAGAATGGTACACGGTAGGTTAGAATCCGTCATGAACTAGACAACCCTCAAGCCACTAACTTCACTCTAAGGTAGATGGTAGCTTTTACTGTAGAAAATGCAGGCAACACAGCACACTTCTTCCACAGTTGCTGAGACTAAAGCAGACATAGAGATCACATCTTACATCTTACAATTCCAAATGTTTGGGAAGTAATGTTGTAATTGGAGAAGATCATAAATTAGCATCATCCCACTTCTTCTGACTGTTCCTGGACCTGCATTTGGTCCCCACTTTACACCCCTGAGGCAGGTACATATTTCCTGCCTCATATCTTAGAAAAACAAAGTTCTCAAAACACTTGCCTTTGCACTTTTGTTTTTACCCATTCTGATCTCCCCACCCCCACTGAATACATTGTAGCAATAGGCACTAAAGCAATTGACCAGTTGGTACTTTGTAATAATACAGGCAGGTTCCAAACAGATACATTGTTGTAATTATCAATTGGCACCAGATACTTTGTAACAATATAGCTATGCTTAGGGAGTTCTCCAGCAGTAATTCTACATTAACCACAATATACTATTTCAGTACACATCCAGAAGACCAACGTATGACAGCAGCTATGCATCCTGATACAGTCAAGAAAGCTAGTATTGTGTAGTGGTTGAAGCATTTGACTACAACCCTGGAAATCAGGGGTCAATTCCCTGCTTGGCCATGGAAACCCACTGGATGACCATGGGTGTGTCACACACTCAGCCCCAGGAAACCCTATGATAGGTTTACCTTAGAGATTGTTGCCCCCTTGGTAAACCCTGCCCTGGGGTCTACAACTTTGATATAAAATTAATCTAACCCACCAGGTCAGCCAGATGAGCACATAGGCAACAACAGTTGTATGATTGAAAGAACCAGTCATACCAGTAAACTCCCCAGTCACATAGCCACAGGAGACCTCAAGCTGTGTCAACCCACAGTGGACAAAAGATCCTTAGCCTTTAAGGAGCCAACTTAAAGAGATTAAGAGTTTCCCACAAAGTTGGGCACTGGAAGCAATAAAATCTTATCAGGCAAAATCCATCTACATAAACTCACACTGCAACCCAAAGCGGCGGAAGATCCTAATACTTGGGTAACACCTTGTTATCTTCCAATATCAAAGAAGGTGCCGGTGTGAAGTTGTTTTCCATTGCTGTCCTCTTTGTTATCCCCGAGAGAGGATTTGCCCTCAAGGTAATTTTTTCCTACAAATAGTCCTCGTTTTTGACTAGTTCTTTGGATGCCTCACGGTCATACTAACTGGCCGGTCCCCTCTCCCGATAGCCATGTGGTCCCCTCAGCATCCCTTAGCTGAGTTCCTTTTCTTTTGCTTCTTTCTGGACCAAGGACTTCAGGAAAAGGTGCAGTATCACCCAAACTACAAATCCTTTAACAATGCCTCTATCCTATTTCCACTCTTTATCTCTCTTTAGCCCTTGAATGCTTGTGTGAGTGTTTGCATTGATGAGAGCTATTACTGTTTAATAAAGTCATTTATTGGACCTTTTTGTGTGATTTCTGACTGGGCCTGACCCTGTAAAAACTGGGTAAAAGATCTCGCTAGGTTACCCTGCCTCTCTCATTGCTATGGCTTGTACTCTGTTGAGCTTACTTTCCCCACCACTTGGAGCATATTGAGGTGTCCCTCTGGGACCCCCAGTTTTTCAGGGTAACAAGTTGCCTTAAGTTGGAAATGACTTGAAGGCACATAATGATAACAACAACAACGTTATAATCAAGTGTGCATATGCTTATCTCAATTGAAACTGTTAACAAAATTGCAGTGGGAGAGGCTTACTTCAACCCACCAAAGTTGTTGGTGCTCAGTCCAGCTCCTGGACCAAGTGAGCCCCCTCTCCCTGTGTTCAAAAGACAATGTTTCCTTATGCCCAAGAGGCAAATAAAGAAATGAAAGGTGCTAATTTTAGCCAGAGAGAAGAAAGGAAGCTTCCATCTCTGCCACTAAGGGCATGGAAGCCTTTCCAAAAGATGCAAGTAGCCTTTTCTTACTGCCTGGGGTGTGGAGAGAAAATAGAGAGGGATAAGGTTACTCAGGTCTGATGTAAATCAAAGATGAAATGGATGGATACCTTCTAATTCTCTATCTGGCCATGACTGGTAAAATTAATATCAGTTACAGCTGTTTAAATACTCCATTTAACCATTCCCTTTTCTTCCCAGTAACTGAAGTGGCCAAGTCACTGGCACTGCCTGTCTAATTTTCTCTTGGTTCATTGGAAACCTTGTCACTTACTGTCTTTTCTTGCTGGTCCTCATGATCACCATCACCTTGTTTGTTGGGTCTCAAAATGGCCACACACCTACACTAATGCCAGTGCTGCAGAACCACTGCTTGGTGTTTGCATACAAGTAGCAGGCACTGAAAGAAGGAGGGTAAGAGGCAAAATTGGTTTAGAAAGGCCTCAGACTCTGTCCTCATGTCTCCTCACTTGGTGTTCAGGCACCAAGACACAACCTTTCCTCCCCCATGGCCTCAATTTTTTTTAGGGCCAGTAAAGACTGCCCCATCCTACAGCTAGGCTGTATGTAGGACAGGAGAGTGGATTCTTACAAAATAATTGGACAGAAGAATGACTTGGACATTTTGTCCCATAACTCTATTTCTATGTGGACTAAAAACCAACATTAGATAGATAGATAGATAGATAGATAGATAGATAGATAGATAGATAGATAGATATTGGAATAAATCAGGGTAGATGTTAGTCCAAATGAGCACCAGGTAGTGTTTAGTCAAAATCCAGTCAAATCATGGGTGTGGCAGTCCTATGTACTGCCAGCAGTAAGTCATCACACAAGAGATTGCAAAAGTGCATTGAAGACAGCTCTAGGTTTATTATATTCAAAGCTCCTATCTTCTCCCAAGATAGGACTGAGTTAGGCCTCCCAGCTATGCCAGTCTGAAACTTGTGCAGCTAATCCTCTCTCCATTAGTTTAAATTTGAGATGGACATAATGACTAAATATGCTGTAGTGGAATAAAATGTCCAGTAAATCTGGCTAGGTGAAGCCCCCCACCATTTCCTAGAAGAACTTTGTGTGTAACTAAAGATTCACCATCTTATTCCACCACCCTCCCCAAGACACTTAGGATTTTACTTTTAGATCATTGTAATTTGTCTCAGAGCCATTGAGTAAGGATAGCATGAATGGCAATGGTAGCATTCCCATCCCCAAACAGCACAGGCTGCAGTTCTGTGGGAACACTGGAAACAGCCTTGTATTCAATCAAACTGTTGGCTCGTCTAGCCCAGTTCTGTCAGCTCTGACTGTAAGCATCATTCCAGGGTTTCAGGCAGGATTCTGTCCAGGATTCTGCTCTACATGGAGATCCCACATACTCCTTGGTGGTCTTCTGTCCAATACTAACGAAGTCCAACTGTGCTTAGCTGCTGCAGTCAGACAGGATCTGCTATATTTAGGGCATTAAGGTGGTACATTTCAAAGTAGAAATTTCTTGTGAGCAAGCCCAATTGGGACTGTGTACATAGGAGTTTTCAGTCCACATTTTTCAAAAGAGGAGCGTGCAAGAGAATTCAGTCTAATATGCAGTACACTTTCATACAATGGTTATTGTTGTGTGCCTTCAAGTCATTTCCAACTTATGACAGCCCTGAGACAAACCTATCATGGGGTTTTCCAGAGCTGAGAGTGTATGATGCACCCAAGGTCAGCCAGTGGGTTTTCATGGCTGAGTGGTAAATTGAACCCTGGTTCCCAGTGTTACCACACCATGCATCCTCTCACACTTTGATATAGTTTAATTGGTGAAATATTATTTAATTGGCAAAATATATTAATTGGATTTGATATAAAATATGCTCTGCTATGGCTGAGCTGGACAAGAGAAAAAAACTGTCCAAATATGTAAACTGCAAATTAGGTCAGAAGACACCTCTAGGCATAGCCAGGTCACAGTCAGGAAACCACGAGAAATTCCAGGTGTAATAGGCTTGCAGCTAGCAAATGCCTTAATTGCTCTGCCTTTTGGACAATAGCAAATGAGAGATCCCCACCAAACTGTTGATTGCCTTAACTCTTCTTTCTCTGACCATCCAAACCAATCTTTTGTTCTAAAATCTGTCTGACAAGCACCAAGCTATCAGGGCAATCATTAGCCTTTGTCACTCAATGCTAAAACATAGCTTGTTCCGGGCCTCATTGTCCACTCTGCAAACTTCATTGTTTACTCGGTCAGAGAGCCACGCACACCTTTGCCCTCCAGGCAGAAATTGGATATATAAAACCCTAGTTTTTGCCAAAAGAATTCAGTACAATGACTGCAGGTCATCACTCTGCTACTCCAGTTCCTGATTGTGTAGTGTCGTTAGACATGAATGTAAACCACATCACTGATTCTTCGCTGCTCTTCTAGATCAGTAAATATCACCCACTACACTGTGAAATCTCACTATCCAAATCTCACTATCCAAAACTCCCTGTTCCTTCAATTAGCCTTGTGTGACTGCTTGGATCTTGTGTGTGATCAATTCTCCCAATAAAAAACACTTAGGCTTATTTTGGATATTTAACTAGTTCTTCCCTGCAGAAGTATTGGTAAACATTGGTGTAAAAGATCTCATTAAGTTAGCCCTCTCTCACAGGCTTCCTGATTTGAGCTAACAATTCTCCATCTTTTCACGGAGGTACTGGCATTGCAGGTGGACCCTGAGCCACACACATTTTGAGGTAACACCAAGGTCATTGTCCAACACTCCAACCACTACACCAAAATACTCCTAGTTAAAACTGAAAGCTATTGCATTTTAAAAACATTTTAATTTTTTAGAGCTCTGAAAATACGACAGAACCTAACAAAGTTCCTTGCTTCTCCTCACCCCCCTGATTAAAGCAATCTTCATTCAATTTCATCAGTCAGACATTCACTGCCTAAAGATTTTGTCTAAATATGTATTTTGTTGTTGAGATACTCACTTCTTGGTTTTGGAAAATTGGCCAGCATTCTTTTTTGCTTTGTGTATAAGACAGAAATTTAATTCAAGAATCAAGTCCATTTGTGGGGGGTTTTTTAGAAAAAAAATCTTAGTCCACAAAATTCCAGTATTAGAATCATAGAATCATAGATATGTAGAGTTGGAAGAGACCACAAGTGCCATCCAGTCCAACCCCCTGCCAGGCAGGAAAACCCTCAAAGCACTCCTGACAAATGGCCATCCAGCCTCCGCTTAAAAACCTCCAAAGAAGGAGACTCCACCACACTCTGTGTCAGCACATTCCACTGTCGGACAGCCCTGACTGTCAGGAAATTCCTCCTGATGTTCAGGTGGAATCTCCCCTCCTGCAGCTTGCATCCATTGCTCCTTGTCCTGATCTCAAGAGCAGGAGAAAACAAGCCCACTCCCTCCTCGACATGACACCCCTTCAAATATTTAAACATGGCTATCATGTCCCCTCTCAACCTTCTCTTCTGCAGACTAAACATACCCAGCTCTCTAAGTCTGTCCTCATAGGGCATGGCTTCCAGGCCCCTCACCATTTTGGTTGCCCTCCTCTGGACCTGCTCCAGCTTATCCATATCCTTCTTGAATTGGGGTGCCCAGAACTGGACGCAGTATTCAAGATGAGGTCTAACCAATGCAGAATAAAGTGGTACCAATACCTCCCTCGATCTAGACACCATACTCCTATTGATGCAACCAAGAATAGCGTTGGCCTTCTTGGCTGCCGCATCACACTGCTGACTCATGTTCAGCTTGTGGTCTATGAAGACTCCTAGATCCCTTTCACACGTACTGTTAGCCAGCCACGTGTCCCCCATCCTATATTTCTGCATACCATTTTTTCTGCCTAAGTGTAGGACCTTACATTTCTCTCTGTTGAAATTCATTTTGTTAGCCTTGGCCCAGCTCTCCAATCTATCCAGGTCCTTTTGAATTTTGATCCTGTCATCAGGCGTATTAGCAACCCCTCCCAATTTGGTGTCATCTGCAAATTTGATCAGCGTGCCCTCTATTCCTTCATCCAAGTCATTAATGAAGATATTGAACAGCACCGGGCCCAGGACAGAACCCTGTGGCACCCCGCTAGTCACTTCTCTCCAGGATGAGAATCTGCCATTGGTGACCACCCTTTGGGTACGGTCAGTCAACCAGTTACAAATCCACCTGACAGTAGCCCTGTCCAGTCCACATCTTACTAGCTTCTTTGCAAGAATGTCATGGGGAACTTTGTCAAAGGCCTTACTGAAATCAAGATATACTATGTCCACAGCATTCCCTTCATCTATCAAGCAAGTAACTCTATCATAAAAAGAGATAAGATCAGTCTGGCATGACCTATTTTTGAGAAATCCATGTTGACTTTTCGTAATTACGGCATTGTTTTCTAAGTAATTAGAAACTGACCGTTTGATGATCCGCTCCAGGATCTTTCCAGGTACTGATGTCAGGCTGACTGGGCGATAATTATTTGGGTCCTCTTTTTTTCCCTTCTTGAAGATGGGGACAACATTTGCCCTCCTCCAGTCTGCCGGAACTTCTCCTGTCCGCCAAGAGTTTTCAAAGATTATAGCAAGAGGTTCCGCAATGACCTCTGCTAGTTCTTTTAAAATCCTAGGATGCAATTCATCTGGCCCTGGAGACTTGAATTCATCCAGTGTTAGCTCCCTTTGTCCCTAGAGTATCCCTCTCCCCTTGGATCTTGCCTTGTTTAGCAGCTGAACTTGCTGAGATACTTAC
The DNA here is from genome assembly GCA_948472985.1 of Iguana delicatissima. Lineage (NCBI taxonomy): Eukaryota > Metazoa > Chordata > Lepidosauria > Squamata > Iguanidae > Iguana > Iguana delicatissima. Next base: position 109,448 of record CAOKZL010002653.1, on the reverse strand, counting down.
CAGGTATCCATCTATTGGAGAACTATAGCTAATAGAGGAAAGAGAGATGAAAAGAAATCTTTGTATTCAGTCAAATAGTTTGAAGCAGGGTTTCAGACTCCTGCTGAGGTGCGGGTTGAACTTTTTTTTCATTCAACAACACAGATAAAATTCCATTGACACACAGATAATTTTGCAGTCTTCCCCATGTGTCTGTAAAAATACCTAACAGAAAACTATATCTTGAGACAATCAGTCATTTTCCCAGTTGTCTCTCTCCCTTTCTTTCTGCGTTCTTTTAAGCAAATAGCTCCCATCTCAAAACATGCACAATCATTCTTTTCTTCTATCCATCACTTTCAGATTGCTTCTTCTCTCCACCCCATATTCTTCAGTACATCCTCTTCCGTGAGCTCAAAGAGTCCCATTCTCACATTATAATTCTTAACATTGTAATTGGTGCAAAACATCAGCTGGAGCTGTGTTTGTGTTTGTCCTGTGTCAGTTTTATGTCAGGCTTTTCAGTTCACACACTGGAATGTCTTTCTTCAGTGGCAAGTAAATTTCTTTTCAGATAGGAAATGTCTAAGGGTAAAAATAAATTAAATGGTTCACTTTGGATTCAGCAGGATAGTTCTGGTAAGAATTAAGAAGAATCATGCTGGATCAGACCTAAGGTAATTAGGAGAGTAATTATTCTTTGGTGTCTATCAGCATCATTCTTTAACATTATGAGAGAATTATAATTGTTACAGCTAAGTATCAGGGTATATATAGCTAGTGGGCATCTTACTTATTCCTGAAGCCAGCACAAATCTCTTGTACATCAATGTCTTTCCATCTTTCCATCCTCATATCCAAAATTTACTCCTCTGCTTTTATTGGCAAGTATCTGAAGAACTCCTGCTCTCTCTTAAACTCTTTTCTTCATTTTCTGCCAGAAAGCATTTGATTCAAACCAGGTTATCACAGCCCAGATCTCTCACTAGTACTCCATTGCTGCCTAGGGTAGACAAAAGGTTTGAGAACATTACCAGCCCAGCCTTTGATATGCTACAGCACCACACAGATGGTGACTAGAGCTAGAACTGCCACTTTTTGGTCTAACTAGGATGGTGAGACTGGAATTATTATCAGCATGGTTGAGTCTACCTAACTCTTTCTGCATTTCTGCACTACACCGTAATAGTACTATTATTCCACTTTCAACATCCTGTGGAATTCTAGGGTTTGTAGTTTACTGAGGCCAGAGAGCTCTCTGGCTGAGAATACTAAATGTTCCTCCCTAAGCTGCAAACTCCAGGATTCCATAGGATGTTGAAAGTTGAATATATAAATATATATAAAGTTGCACTATAATACTGTAGTGCAGAAATGGCCTTTGTCTTCCTCTGAGACTGAAAGAGTGTGACTTCCCCAAGATTACCCAGTGAGCTTCCATGGCTGAAGAGGGTTTTGAACTGTGGAACCCAGAATCATAGTCCAACATTCAAACCACTAAACCAGTGGTTGTCAACCTGTGGGTCCCCAGATGTTCATGGACTTCAGCTCCCAGAAGCCCCAGCCACTATGGTCAATGCTCAGGGCTTCTGGGAGCTGAAGTCCACGAACATCTGGGGACCCACATGTTGAGAACCACTGCACTAAACCATGCTGGTTCTCAGCAAACCTCCTCTAAACAAATCTTACCTAGAAAACCCAAGATAACTTTGTCCTAGGGTCTCCATAATCCAGAAGGACTTGAAGCCACACAACAACATAGCAACAACTGACTTTCTAGATTCCCTCAATAATGCTGAAGTTAAAATATGCTTCAGTGAATTAGGTAGTTAGAATTTGTTAAAATGTATTAGTGTGGGTGTTAACTTCCACTCTCACATTCAGGAAAATAGGAAAGCCTGCAGCCTCAAGAAAAGTAGTATTAGGAATGGTTGGAATGTGGGGGGAAGGAGCCATGAAGATGGCATAAGGAGCTGGAACCATATTCTCCTGCAAGCTAATAAATAAAGAGTCAAAGAATCTCTTCGAAATGGAATGAAGACAGTGAGTAATTGCGAATATCTATATCGGACGGTGTGGGGCATAAAATAGGAAGGTTTAATTGGACTTTGAACTGAGAGAAAGGTAAACAAATTGTATTTTCACTTTTATTGCAATCTCCAAACAGACAAAGTTGGCTGATCTCCAAAGTCTTAGAACATAAATTAAAGCAATAGATTGTGAATATACTCATCGGAATGTATTGGGCAGGAAAAATAACTGACTAATAACTGACTAATGGAAGTCTAATTGAAGTTTGAATTTAGAGAAAGGAAAATAAACTGTATTTTCACTTTCACAGCCAATTTGTGGTTCAGCAAGTTGGCTGATGTCCAAGACTCAAAAAGCTCATAAAACAAAATCTGTTATAGTGGCTTGGAAAAGACCATCAGATAAGAGCCACCAACACCTTATTGGAGCAAGATCAGAAGAAAATTTAATCTCTAACAGTAAAAAAGAAGAAATGAAACCTAAGACTCTATGAACACAGTCAGAAAAGAAAGAGCAGGGTAAGGAGAGGATTTTAAAAAACGGTTTTTACAAGATTTAACTCAGAATAATGAAGTCCTTAAAGCTACAATAACCACCGAGATGAATGAATCAGTTCAGGGCATAACAAAGGAAATTAAAAAACTGGGGGAAAAAGTTGACACCCCGCAAGAAAAGCAAATTTCCCAGCAAAAGGTAGTCCTGGAGCGTACAACGAGATTGGATCAGCAGGAATGGCAAATTATTGATTTACAAGACAGGAACTGAAGGAATAACATTCGTATTCATGGTTTTCCTGAGATCCCAAATGAAACTACAAGAAGCGTGAAGGAGGAAGTTTTGAAATGGCTACAAAGTATTGTTCCTCAGATACCTGGGATGAACAGGAAGTGGAGCAAATTCGTAGATCAACAGCAATAAAGAGAGGCATGACTCTCAGAGATGTAATCATGAGAGTGACAAGCTTCAATAAAAGATACCTTGATGAAAGCAATTAAAAAGCTTCCAGGATCACTGAAATATAGCAATACCATGGTTGAAATTTTCAATGATCTCTGCCAGGAAACAATCAATTGAAGAAGGGGAATCCAGCCCTGTACTGCAGTTTTGCAAAGTGTTGGGATAAAATACAGCTGAGGGTATCTTATTTTCTTGAAATTTCAATGGGCAGGGAAACAACATAAGATATATTCCCTTGAGCAGGGAATAGAGCTTTTGAAAAATTTGAAATTGATCCAGCAAGAAGAAAATGATAGTGTAGGTGTGGCTGGAAGATCTGAGGTGAGGCTGGCAGATCCAAGAAGATATAGAGATGATGAAAAGAACAAAAATATTGTTTATAAAGGGGGGAAAGGAGAATAACGGAAGGGATATCTACAATAAACAAGGAGGAGGAGGAGCCTACTTCTGTGCTGGGGAACGTGACTCTTTTTGCCCCCCCCCCGAGGGCTTGTTAAGGCCATGAGTGAGGTTCAGGAATCGATACCTTGGGGAAGGAAGGGGGGAAATTGTATATGTGGGTAGGAGGAGGTCAAAGGGGGGTGGGGAAAGGGAAGAAAGGGAGGGAGGGAGGAGAGAAGAGGAGGGGGAAATGGGTGCATTATATTAAGGAGCCAATTAAGAAGATTTGGGAAATGACCTTGTATATTAGCATGGTTAATAGGTTGGGCATAACAACATCGAATGTGAAAGGTTTGAGTGTCTGTGATAAAAAAGAAGAGGAAAGAGTTATTGTTGAAAAGAGATAAAGCAGATATAATTTTTTTACAAGAAATACATTAATTACAAGGAGGTACAAATGAACTTAAATTGAAAAAGTGGATATAAGATTCCACCGTCGTAGGAGCAGTCTTTAATAATATTGATTCCAAAACTAGATAAAGATTTGACAGATCCAGGATCATATAAACCTATATCGTTAATAAATCAAGATGCTAAAATACTGACAGTAATAATGGCAAAAAGAATGAATAAGTTTTAAATATTTGCAAAAAAATCAATGTGTTTTTGTGCAAGGAAGACAGATGTCAAATTTAATTGGCAGAGTATTGAATAAAATAAACATAATTGAGAGGAACAAACAAAAAGCAGGAATAATGGCACTGGATATATACAAGGCCTTTGACTGTGTGGAATGGCCAGCATTAAAAATAACATTAAAGATATTGGGATTAGGAGAAAAATTTAAAGGATTGATAAACCAGCTATATTCACATAATACAGCAGTAGTAATGGTAAATGATGGATTAACAAAACAAATTCAAATATCTAGAGGCACAAGGTTGTCCTTTATCTTTGATTTTATTTGTGGTGGTCATTGAAATTTTTGCAATTTTTGCAATTTTTATAAGAAATGATGAAAATTTGGAGGGAATTGGGACTAAAGAAAAGAATGAAGTAAGTTTGTTTGCTGATGATACCTTGTTAACAATTAAAGAACCGATAAAAGAAAATGGATAGAGTATCTGAACATTTAAAAGAATTTGGAGAAATGACAAGGTTACAAATAAATTGTGCTAAATCAGAGTTAATGTTGTTTAATTACACTAAAATAGAAGAACAAGATTTTTTAAAGGAAAGGAAAATTAATATTAAACTAAAGGATACAATTAAATATTTAGGAATAAATATTACAATAAGTTTATCAGGATTGGAGAAAAAAATATAATAAATTAAGACAAGAAGTGAAACAGAAATTAGAGGAATATAAAAATATTAAGTTGACATGGTTTGGCAGAATTATATTAGTAAAAATGAAAATACTCCCCAAGATTAATTTTTCCCCCAGAATACTACCAATACAGGTATCAGAAGCAGAACTGAAAAACTCACAGTTATTATTGAATAATTTCTGAAATGGGAACAAAAACACGAAGATTAATAAGAAATATTGGTATAAATCCCAAAAAGAAGGTGGATTGGGCTTCGTGAATTTAAAATGGTATTATAATACAAATCAATTGAGATATATTATAGATGGAGTAGCAGGAAAGGGGGACGTAGATTGGTTAGACATGGAAGTAATAGAAATAGAGAAATTAGAGGATATTTTTTTCTGGAAGCCAGTTAAGAGAAATGGAAAAAAATAGAAAACCTCTTCTTGAAAAATATATTAGCAATTTGGAAGAAAAATAAGGAAAAATTAATGCCAGCTATTTCACCATTAACTCCAGTAGTGATGGTAGAAAAATTTCCAATGAATCTGAGAGGTGAATTAGAGAAGGAATTAAAAAAACAGAATTTATAAGTTAAAAGATTGGATGAATACAATGATGAATAAGGGCAAAATAAAGGAGAGATTGCAGGGTTTTAAGATATCATGGCTTAATTATATTCAGTTAGAGCAGTGGACAAGGAATTGGAACAGGAATAATAAAGTTTTTAGAGAATACACTAGATTTGAACAAATGATTAATCAAAGAGAAGGAAAGGAGGACAATGAAATTTTGAAGGGTACTACAAGTGAAATATATAAAATGATGTCTAAACATGAAGACAAAGATTCTTCGAAAAATATGGGAGGAAGAATTAGCACAAAAAATAGATATTCAGGATTAGGGAAAAATTTGGAATCAACGTCATTTAAAAAACTTATTTGTACAGATGAAAGAGAATTATTACAAATTGATCTGAAGATGGTACGTAACACCAATAAGATTAAACTGAATAGATAAGAATTATTCAAGTTTGTGTTGGAGGGTTGTCAAGAAATTAGTCCATATATTCATATGTGGTGGAATTGTGAATATGTACAGAAATTTTGGCAAATGGTGTTTAAAGAGATAACAGAAATAACAGAACTTGATTTACCAATATGTCTGGGCATAGCATTATTATCTATGTTTGATAAGGTTAATTGTATCCAGGCAATGAAGGATTTGATTACAAATTTATTAACTACAGCAAGGTTAATTATGTCAAGAAAATGGAAAACTCGAGGAGAATTTCAAATAGAGGATTGGAATAAAGTGTGGAAAATTGGGATTAATGATAAGTTAACATGTGGCATTAAGGTTAAAAAAGGAATAATGAAAGGGAATGATTTTGAAGTAATATGGAAGATATGTGTGGAAAAAGTTTTAATAAAAGGGGAATGTGTCATACCTCCACAGGAAGAACTACGATTTTGAAAGGTGAAGTAATCTGAAATACAATTGGCTCTGGGGATGGGTTCACATATATGGTTAGCAATGATATGATTAGTAATAAGAGTATGTGTAGTAATAGTAAGAGGTTAAAATTAGTTGAAAAGGATAGAAATAAGAATGAAATTATCAATAGTATATTTTCCTAAATATTAATTATGAGAATAAATAATAATAATAGGTATAATGTCAATGAGATTTAGAGACATGAAAAAAAATATATACAAGCAGTAAGATTTATTATATGTAGAATAAGTATGTTATGTTAATAGATTCGGAGAAAATAACCATATAAGCATTTTTTCACTTTTATGTTTACCACATTATGTTTTTCTTCTTTTGTTCTTTTTTTCCTTTTATAATCAAGTAAAATTTTAAAAAAATTTTTAAAAGAATGGCAGAAATGCATCACATGACTACTTTGTTAGGGACACTATAAAAAGAAAGAGGACTTTCTGAAGTCCAACTCAGAATAGCAGAAGTAGAAGAGGGGAAAAGTCCTGGAATGAAGTATAAACAGTATCAGTGAGTGATCTGTTTGGAAAACAAGACCCTCAAGCAGCCAAGGTCCTTTCAGAATGTCAGGCCTTTTAGGCTTGAAATGCAGGAGCCCCCCTCCCATGGGCCTGTATAAAAGGAAAGTGTTCCAAGTCTTTCTGGGGGGCTTGCTTCAGTAACTTCTCCTTTACTGATTATAAGCTTGATTAGTTTCTACTGTATATTATTGTCTAATACAGCGGTCGCCAACCTTTCGGATTTCACGGACCACTAAAATCACAATTTTGAATCCTGTAGACCACTAACATGATTTTTTTTAAAAAAAGGTACAAACATCTATAAAATAATGTTCATAAAAGTTCCATTTTATTAATATGAAATGCACTTGTTTAATCATAACAAAATTATTAACGCTTGTTTAATTGTAACAAAATCATTAGTGTGATATTTGTTGCTGCCTGTTTGAAATAAGTTTATGGATTCTTGGCTCCAATGACATCACTGCAACAAGGTGAGCCGTTTGTATTTCAAACTGACAGCAGTACTTGTTTTTGATCGCAGTAACAGGTGAGAATGTCTTTCACACAAATAGGTTGTTGCAAATGGAATCAAAATTTTGATGGCTTCACTTGATTTTCAATATCTTCAGCCATGTCTTTAATACTGTGCTTCACAGTGTTAGCAGACATAGGAATTATTTCAGTTTCTGGACAGTCTGTTTCCCCAAAACCTCTTTACATGCTTGTAGCAAGCAAGGCCTAATTAATTGTGCTTCAATTCTATACAACATTTTTCTTTTCACGATTTGAAGTGCTATCAAATAAGAAGCCTTTACTAGAGACTTACCTTCAGCAGCCATTTTTGCTAATGAACTTATTTGCTTTTGCGTATTTTCATGCATGCTTTGAAAATATTCAACTAGCTTATTAGCTAAATCTGGGTATTTTGACTGCAAGTGCCTGCCAAGTATCGAAGGTTTCATGGCATCATTGGATAAACTCTCAGAACACACAAAACAAAACAGCTGTGGATCCAGCTCACTTCCAGGTTCTTGAATAAACCCAACCTTTTTGAAACTCTGAACTTTTTCTTCTCTCCACCTCCAGTTCTAATGTCCTTCCTGATGATGCCTGGTGGGGACTGTGGGGGCTCTGATTCATTGATCAACTCAGGCTTAAGTGAAGTATTACCAGAGAAATGCAAAATGATTGGTTGCTTTTTCTCACTCATTGTGAGAAATTTGTGAGAGGAGAGAGTGCTCCTTCTTCTGCTCCTCTCCACAGCCAGAGGAGAGGAGGAGGGATTGCTACCTCAGCAAGGAGATGGATAGCGAGGAAGAAGAAATCACCCCACTCTCCGCTTTCCTCTCCCACTAGTGCGGGGCGTGATCGCTCTAACAGCGGGGAGAAGGACAGTGAGGGAGGTGATCTGGTCCTCCTCACTGTCCTCGCCCACTCACGCCAGGTGTGATCACCCCCTTGCTGTCCTCCTCCCCATTGTGGGAGCGATCCAACCCAGCATGGGTGAGAGAGGAGAGGGGGGTGATCTGGTTCTCCTCGCTGTCCACCCCCCTGCTGCAGGAGTGATCCCACCCAACATGAGTGGGAGAGAACAGTGAGGAGGACCAGATTGCCCCCCTTGCTGTTCTTCTCCCCGCTGCCGGAGAGATCTTGCCTGGCGTGAGTGGGAGAGAATAGTGAGGAGGACCAGATCGCCCCCCTGGATGTAGTGATTCAGTTCACCAGAAAAACATTTTGTGCATGCTTTAAGGCATTTCTGATGAAATGAACATTTCTACCCTCTATTCACTGACTAATATTTATAGCTATCCATTTGTTGCCCTACTTGCAGTTGATTGGTGTCCTCTAACTGATATATCATTCATAGTAACCTTTTCCAGATAAAGCATTTGAAGAGTGTGTGATATGTAGTGTAAAGAAAAGAGAGGTGCAGAGAAGCAGCAAACTTAACTGAAGATGTGATCATATGATTTAGAACAGCTTTTTTCAATCTAACAGTTCCCAAACATTCTTGACTTCTGCCTCACCCTGACAATAGTTATATTGTAGGCTTTGTAATCCCTCTGGGGGAAAAATCTAGGTTAGAGGATGGTACCTTTAAAAGGACAAAAACAACGCTTTCAAAGGAGCCAGTTTCAACAGTACTTCCCGGTTCAACAGTGAATACTGCCATGCCATTCTCTGTAAACCTGCAGTGTGCCCAGCCTAACATTTCAAAGAGTTAACTAATGATAATGCAACTAATGACACTATTTCAATTATTAGTGTTGATGATAATGAATACATATGCAATAAACATCACTGTGAAGCAGGATAGACAACACATTTGCAGTGACTACAGGGCATGATTACCGTATGTGCTTAACTATAAGTCAATCTCATGGATAAGTTGAAGGCAGGATTTGGGCCCAAAGTAGAGAATTTGCTATGACCCATGGATAAATCAAGTCCCTAACCCCAATAATGCAGGCTCCCCAAAAGTCCCTGGAAAACCATCTAGACTTATGGGGAGCCGTGCTGCTGGGCGATCAAGGGACCAGATCATTGCAAACTCCTCCCAGCTATCAAGCTGGAGAGGCTGGCCAGCCAGCTCGGGGAAGGAGCAGAAAGGCCCCAGAGCTCCTCAAGCTAGGGGGCAGTTTACAGTGATCCACTCCCTTGAGCCCTACCCCCAAGCAGCATGGGATCCTGTAAGGTCTGGGTGGTTTTTCAGGAAGCTGTTGAAACTCGTTTTCAGCAAGTTCAACTCCTATGGAGCAGCACTGACTCTTGGATAAATTGATCAAGGTTTTTAAGCTTAATGTTTTGACTAAACATTTTTTTACTTATAGTCAACTATATGCAGTAACATGGTATTTAGCCCATTATGTTTCCTGTATAGTATTTAGGTAATAAGGATCTTAAATCCCTGTCTTTTTAAAAATGTTGGTTTTTGTCACTCTTGGTTTAAAAAAAAAAAAGATGAATTTTCAAGACAGGAGGAATGACATGTGACTACATGGAACTTTGGGTACAATACCTTAGCAAAAGAGTAGCCCATTCAGTACTAATACAGAATTCATCACTAAATCTGAGACTTAAAAGAGGTCACATAACAGATGAGAGATTTCTTGTAGAACAATTTTGATAATTTATTCATCAAGATGAATAGATGGTTCTAGGTGACAGTATAGTGGAAAACAAGAGATTGTACAAAGTGGGATGTTGTAAAGCAGAAATATAATGCAGTGGATAGCACTTAGGGCAAGAGGTAGTAGAAAATCTCATTAAGCAATAGCAAAAAGGGGGTGCTGAATGAACATAAAAAGCAGTTTAACAAAGAAATCCAAATGGATTATTTAATCTCTTGCTAATAGGATTATTAGTTAGACATATTAGGCTTGTTACTGTAGTTTCTAGCCCGAGCCTGTGGTATATTAGATATCATTTGATATCAAGAATTTGGCCTTCATTATCCATTCCTCTCCATGTGCTTGCGAGGCCCCCCGACAAGCACACATGCAGGCATGACTGAAAATAGCTGAACCATTCATAACAACTTCAGGCTGGTTAGTATTTGCCAGACTGCAGCTTAGGAGACCTCCAAGCAAGTACCTTCTTAAGATCACATTATGTATGCACGCTGTTTACAAAAGACTCCCTGCCCCGAGCAGGCAGCTTGACGAGCCGAATACTGTCTACTCTATTGACAATACTGTCATAATTCAATCATATAAAGTGCTGACCTTTCGGAGGCTTTGTCTCTAGCCCGAAACTCATTGTTTTTCCTGGGAATGGACTAGCCTACAGGCACATTTTCCCCTATAAGGCCCCCTGATTTTGAGCACTTCTTTGGATTGCTTGGATTTCCTGTCGCTCCGTTCGACAAGCCTTCCCCTCAGCTCCACATGCTGAGAATCTCCACTTCTACGGACTTTTCTCCAGACTACCCAGGCTTCAGGACAGGTATAGTATTTCCCCTGCAAAACCTCCTCTTAAAACCTTCTATCCAACTCCTACCTTTCTTTCTTAGGTCTGTGTTGGTGTGTTTGCATACATACGTTGTGACTGTGTTATAAAAATAAAGGAAAACAATTTTAATTTACTTCTGTTTGCTCATTGACTTGGACTGACCTTGTAGACATTGGGTTCAAGATCTCGCTGCATTGCCCTACCTCTTGTATTGCTTAGCTCGTGCTCTGGCTAATTCCCATTCCCCAAATAATTAGCTTAGCTTATGCTCTGGCTACTTCCCATTCCCCTCACAGGACCCCCAGAAATCAGGGTAACAGGCTATTTTTGAGTTTGAGGAGGCAGAAAATAATTCCTTAACATGAAAGAAAGCTGTACAGGAAATAAACAAATAATCAGTGGCTAAATCTGGTTGCTATCAGTGGGAACCAAGTAAGGGAACAATGGTACAAATCCCATTGATTCAGTGGGCCTACCGTAGTTGGAATAAACAATTTGAGAACTCCACACAAGAATATGGCATGGACAGAGAGGATTAGGGTCTCTTTCACACTAAGAGCACTTTAATACCTCTTTATTCCAAGAGCTGCATCCTATAGAATCCAGGGATTTGTAGTTTGGTGAGGTACTAATGTTCTCTAAATACCTCATGAAACCTGAAATCTCAGGATCTGATAGGACGGGTCCATGACTGTAACAGTGGTATTAAACTGTGTAGTCTAAAGAGACAGATGACAGGTCCAAATTATTGGTTCATATTAATTCATGACCTGGCATAAATGAGTGTAACTCCTCTTTTAGGTGCTGTCTAGGTTGCACAGGTTGGTGCAGAGCTGTAGTACAAAAGGCTAAGCTATTGTACATAATGCATTTGCATTTGATTTTGTTGCATTGCAATGGACCCTCCACTCTTGCAGGGGTTAGGGTAGCAAGAACTACATAAAAACTGGAAAAATACAAACATAAATAAAAACATTAATGCTTTTTTTTTTCCTGAGAGAACTCTTCTCTAGGAATATCCAGGTCCTCCAGCATGACTCTATGGTCAACTTCTGATGGAAACCAGCTGAGTTTTCCTTGGCAGGGAGTGTGAAAGCCCAGAAGCAAACCGAAGAAGGTCATTGCTTCTCTTTAGAAATCTGTCATTTTATTTTATATACACTTTTGAATAGACGCTGTGTTCCAGTTCAGGAAGGGAAATTTTAACACTCATGAACCTTTTTACTCTCACTTCCATCTTGAATGCTTCATTATCCTATGTATAGAAAGAACCAAACTCTTTACAACACTGGCCTCCAGCTTGCAATATTTTTGAATCTTGCAACCAGAGCCTAATAATGAAAATCTTCCAACAGCTTGTGAAAATTGATTCATCCACCAGGGGCTTCCAGGACTGTCAAGCCCGGTGCACAAGTGGCTGCTGCTATCAATGTAGACAGCATTTTCACCAGAAGAAGGCAATGCTTCTGTCAGGAGCCCCAGCCATTTATAAGCATATCAGCATGGTATGGGGCTTTGATCATTATACTATGGCTCTGGCACTCATCTGTGGAAACTGACTGGGTTCAGAGGAAGGCAAAGGCAACACCCCCTGAACAATCTTGCCAAGAAAAGTTTGTGATAGGTTTACCTTAGAGTCTACGTAAATCAGAAATTACTTGGAGGCATATAACAACAACAACTGCAAGCATGCTTGGAAAAGAGGTCCTGATTTGCAACATAGATGTGCCATCTAGCAGGAAGAAGGTGATAAAGTTCAATGCCATAACAACACTGCCTGAACTTGTTCTGCTTTTTCTCTCTATTGGCTGAAGAGAAGATTGGTAGAAGGGAATATGGGAAAGCACAAGGATACAGTGATGTGATGAAAAATCACCTCTAATGTGCTACATTTCCATGGTGGAGATGAAATCAGGGAATCAGTGCTCTTAGTGTTATTAATGTTGCAGGAATAACTGTAGTCTTGATTCTCCCACATCCCCATCTATATTCCCAACTGTTCACTTCCTAACACTGCAATTTCTAAGCCGCACTTGGGGTGACATTAGATATCGTTTTGATATCAACAATTTGGCCTTCCTCACCCATTCCTTCCCACGTGCTCGCAAGGCCCCCGGACAAGCACGCAAACAGGCTTGGTGGCTGATCACTGGAATATTCAAAACAAATACAGGCTGGCCAGAAATAGCCAAACTGCCACTTCAGGAGTCCTCACAGCGAGTACCCTTATCATGTATGCATGCAACTTACAAAGAACTCCCTGCCCCGAGCAGGCAGCTTGATTAGAAGAATCCTCATCTGTCAAGCACTCTGTGTTTGCATACTGTTCACTCTATTGTCAATTCGGACTTAACTCAATCATGCTAAATTCTGACCTTTTGGAGGCTTTGTCTCCAGCCCGAAACCCACTGTTTTCCCCAAGTATGGACTAGCCTGTGGCTACATTTTCCCCTTTAAAACTCCCTGACATTGTGAGCTTCCTCAGATCGCTCGGATTGCTCCCAATTTCCATCCAGCCTTGCTGCCACTGTGCTTGGCAAGCCTTCCCCTCAGACCCACGTACCCAGATCTCCAAACTTCTGCTGCAGACTGTCCAGGCTTCAGGACAGATGTAGTATTACCCAAACCAACAACTCCTCTAAAAACCCCGCTATCCCACTTCAACCTTTATTTCTTTAGTTCTTTGCGTGAATGTGTTGCATACACTGATTGTATTTTAATAAAAATCACAATTATTTCAATTCTGTGTGCTCCTTGACTTGGTCTGACCCCGTAGACATTGGGTGAAAGATCTCGCTCCATTGCCCTGCCTCTCATATTGCTAGCTCATGCTCTTGGCTAATTTCCCCAACTTGTATACTTGAGAGCGCATTTAGGTGTCCCTCCTGGGACCCCCAGAAAGCAGGGTAACACATCTGCATATTTATTTTTTATTTATTTATTTTTGCCACTTCTGGCATACTCTACCCCATCACCACCACCATGTTGTTGAAAGGGTAAAGGGAACACATGGGCCATAGTGCATGGAATGGAGTAATGCTTTTCATCATTTGGTTAGAGAAGGAAAGTGAAAGCAGGACTGGGGCCCTCCAGGTACTGACTAATCACCAGCCAGATTAGCACTAGTTTCCTGGGTTCATAGGAGTACAAGTTGGCTGGCTAGGGTGGCCTGTGGGAAATTATCACACTGAGAAAGAAGCAAATGAACCATCTCCAGGGAAGGCTGAAGACTTCCTGCTGTTGCTTCTCTCCCTCATGAATGGCTGTGTGCTGGTTGTCAGTGTCATGCTCCAGTCCCAGGACTTAGGTGCAAACACTGACAGGACCCTCCCCAGCAGCCACAACACAGAAACATGAACAAGACAATACTTAGTGCAGCCAGCATTGATGAAAAGAGAGAGCCCACAGGACTCAGGGTATTTATACAGAGAAGACTCATCAATTAGGCAAACAGCTGGGGGAGGCCATCAGCTCATAAATACACAGGAGGGAAAGGGGAGAAATCTGTCACAGACAACTGGTGTTACCAGTGGAAGCAACATGGCCTTTGTTCAGATCCCTGAATTGTGTTCCTGGAAACTTTGAACCTTGCCTTGTGTGCTGACTATGCTGTTGGATGCTTCCTTGGACTGACATTCAGGATTTGCTACTGAATCAGACCGCTGAAATAACAAATGGTAACTGGCTCACAAACTGTTGTAAACTTTGTCTGTGGCTGCTTAAAAGGATCTGTTAAAGAGATGTGAACTTTGGCTGGTTACTGACACAGGACAGTTAATCGTCCCCAGGACCAGGCCCCAGCAGGTACCTAAGTAATCTCCAGCAAGGTTAACACCTGTTACCTGTGTGCATAGGAACAGAAGTTGGCTGACTAGGGTGGTGGACCCACCACTGGTGGGGTTCCTGTTGAAGAGGGAGCCACCAAAGGAGGTTGCACTTTTTGGGGAGTTCTTTTGGAGAGAAATGAGGGCTTGCTCCATCTTCTAGAGGATGGAATAAGCCTGTTTTCTGCTGCTCCAGAGACTAAGAAGCAGAGCAATGGCTTCAAATTCAGGAAAAAAGACTCCATCTAAACATTAAAAAGAACTTCCTGATGGTAAGAGCAGTTCAACAGTGGAATACACTGCTTCTGAATGTGGTGGAGTCTCTTTCTTTTGAGGTTTTTAAACAGAAGTTGAATAACCACCTGTTGGGAACGTTTTGATGTTATATTTCTGCGTGGCAGAATATATGGGCATTGCGGTCTTTTCCAACTCTATGATTCTATGAAATAATGCCTGAAACCAAGAGTAGGAAGAAGGCAAGTAAGCCAGGGAGCAGCCATAAGTATGCTTCTGGGCAAAGAGAAATATGGAGGAAGGAGACATAAAATTGAGAGACTGGGGAGAGCAACAGCATGCTGGTTGCCCCCAAGTGTTCCCCACAGCAAATAGTCTGGATAGCCTTGGAAAGAGATCCCATGAGCTCAAATTGCTGCTGTTTAATGCCAGGTCAGTAAACTGGACAAAACTTTTGATCCAGGACTTGATTCTGAATGAGCATTGTTACCCTGATTTCTGGGGTCCCTTGGGGGACACCTCAACGTGCTCCACATGATGGAGAAAGGAAACTAGCCAGAGCACAAGCAATAGCAATGCAAGAGGCAGGGTAACCTAGCAGGGTCTTTTCACCCAGTTTTTACTGGGTCAGGCCAAGCCAAAAACCAAACAAAAGTGTCCAATAAAGGATTTTATTGAATGAAAGTCACACGCACCAACACAATCATGCATACACACACCCAAGACTATTGAAACAAAAGAGAAGAACTTGGATAGGGAAGTACTGGAGAGGTACAGCTGGGATAATACTGAACCTTTTCCTGAAGTCCTGGGTCCAGGAAGGCAGCGGAGAATTGGGCTCAGCACGGAGAGGGCTGAGGGGATTACTTGACGGACAGAGCAACGGTTTGCTAGAGTGACCGGGAGCAATCTGAAGAAACACTCAAAAACTGGGACTATTTGTAAGGGAAAAAGTGCCTGGAGGACTAATCCTTTCCCAGAGAGAACAATGGGTGTTGGAGTGATAACGAAGCTCCACCATGGCAATTTCCTTTGTGTGATGGGATTTCAAGATGTTGCCAAAGTCTCCGGATCATTGGCTGTGTTAGTTTGTGGTGTGACTTCGTATATAAATGGTCCTCGCCTGATGGAATATTTGCTCAACTTGGGGCAAACACACTAATCCCCTCAAGTCGGTGTCTCAGGGCTGAGGACCCTTTGTTTATTGTGGGTTTACACATCTTGAGGTCTCCTGGGGCTATGTGACTGGCCTGACCTGGTTTTCGGTCATTCGACCATGCCTGCCTGCGTGCTCATCCGGGCGACTTCACAGGCACACAGAATCATATTTAATATCAAATTGTAGACCCCAGGATAGGGTTTCTCTATTGGAGTAACAGCATGCCAACCTGGCTTGTTTCACAGATACCTGGCTGGATGATGCTCAAGGAAAGACTCTCTCCCAGCTGTTTGTCCACCTGGGTTCTCTGTACAGCAGGCAAGGCCTGGAAGATAGGGAAGTGGAGTTGCAGTGGTCTTTGGAATTCAGTCTCTCTCTCCTGTTGCTCCATCCCACAATCTGTGGGATTTGATTGTGTTTATTTGAAGGCAGGTGGCTGGGATCCTGTTGGAATCCATCTCAGGAAGCCAGATCTGGTCATGGTAACACATGCATTGGTTACATCCCAGATGGATTATTGTAACACTCTCTATGGGGGGCTGCCTTTGAAAACTGTTCAGAAATTTCAGCTAATTCAAAATGCTGCTGCTAGACTGCTGACTGGGGCTGGTTTTAGGGAGCATATAAACTCCTTCCCTGAAGCACCATCACTGACTACCAGTTTGTTTCCAACAAAGTGCTGGTTTTGACCTCTAAAGCCCAACTATGGCTTAGGTGCAGGCTGCCTGAAAGACTGTATCTACCCATATGACCCTGCCTGAGTCATAACCTTTGGGGGAGGCGTTTCTCTCCATCCCACCCACCCACGCCGGATTCAGTTGGTGCATACACGGGACATGAGCCTTGGTGGTGGCTGCTCTTAGGCTTGTCAACTCTCTCCCAAGGGAGGTACCATCTGCCCCCTCTTTGTTGTTAAACAGGCGTTCAGCCTTGGTTTGACCAAGATGGAGTGATGTGTAGCTGGATATGCTATCTTAATACAGATTGTGTTTTTTAAGTGTTTTGTTTTAAACTTTCAAGTTTTAAAACTAGTGCTTTAAATGATTGTGCTAGTTCATGCTTTTAAAAAATTTTGTACTTCATATTGTTCTAACTGTTCTGTAAGCCATTTTGAATCCCATTTAGAAGAAAAGCAGGACATAAATTGGATAAATTATACATTAAATTAAATATGAATTGAAAATAAAAAAGCAGGTATCTGAAGGAAAAACAGTTTTCTTTGTATACAACATGCACCCAAGTCTTGCCTATGTGGTCTGTTCATGTTTTGCTATGCATATCTGACATGCTGAATGTTCTCCAAACAATCTACATGCTGTATTACAATAGGATGAAACTCTTTACCAGTCACTATGGAACAATCATCATTCCTTCCTTTGGATTTTTGCCTAACACTGGTTTGATGAAGGCAAAAGATTTGGACCAACTTCTCATTTTATGTCCATCTTGCTTAGCTGCCATTCCTCTTGATCAAATGCTATATATTACTAAATGTTATCCATCAAAAGTAAACAGACCTGCTGGGTTCAAAATATTGATAGACAAAAAATGGAAGTGCAGTGAAACCAGCAGTCAGATACCAATGGCAAACTTGACAAGAAGTTTAAAGTACAATCTGATATGTGTCCACTTGAAAAGTAAGACTTGGGGAGTTTAAAACTCAGACATGTGAGCTTACTGTTCAAACTTGAAGGGGAATGTTGCTGCCAGGTGACTTGTACATGAGATTTGTGTTTGTTTTCTTAGCATTGCTGACATGCTGAATGTTCTGCATGCAATGTTTTTTACCTATTATTCACAACTCCTGATTAGCTGACTTTGTTGCTTTACTGTTTCTTAGCTAGACTGAAATGCCACTAATTCTGCCATAGATAGATGTTGGCTTGATTTTCTGTGTGTGGTTAATCTCCTGAACCTGTGTTATGAATCTCCTGGCAGAACAAAATAACAAAACAAGCACCCTAACATATTTCTGAAGTGAGCTGGCCCATGAACTATGAGCAGTGATGTGGACAAATGAAAAAAAAAAAAAAAAAAAAGTAAAATACATACATAAAAATCTAAGATAAGTGTCACACCTTTAAATGCAAGCAGAAAAATGGATCCACACTTTGTTTGTATTGGGGGTTTTTTGTTTTGTTTTTTACTGTGCATGTCTGTCTTTTCTTTTTGTTTCCCTTTTTTTCTCTTAAAAAAGAATGTGACGATGGTGATGGCACAAACTGGAGTCAGAAAGCCTGCAGATCCTGACATATTTATTTACTGTATTACTTTATTTTAAAATGTATGTCTTGCTTTTCTTTTTAAAATATTTTTATTAAAATATGCAATTTCAATACAATAAAACTACAATCTGCAACAAAACATACAGCAAACATGACTACAGTTAAAAAACCTACCTAAAAAAACCCCGTACAACTAATACAAATACTATACATATAATGACTTCCTACTCCTAAAGCAATAGCTGCTATTGATCATATAATCCAATAACTTGATAATCATAACTATTAATTCTCTCTCTTATTGAAATTACTATTTCAGATAATTTTAATTTTATCCAAGCCCCATAATACATTTGTTGGAACAAACAAAAACCAGTTCTCCTGGCACTGATCTAACTTTATTCTTCAATCAAATCCTCTTATAGCTTTTTTTCCTTCAATCAACACTAAAAATGACATAACCTTCTCCCAATGTTTTTTTTAGATTCAATAATAAAATGTTTAGAGATCAATGTTGTCAATTTGTCCATTTCTGCCATATCCAGAAGTTTTAGCATCCACTTTTCTTGGGCTGGGATCACTGAGTCCTTCCATTCCTGAACATTCAAAATTCTCACTGCAACTGTTGGGGTTACCCTCCATTGTAGGTGTGGGAAGGCATATGGGATGGGATTTGTAGTACTAGAGGCCTGAAGTTCATGTAGCTGGCCTGTAGATGTTAATTGCTCTTGCATTCCTTTGCTACTGTTCTCAAAACATCCCAGCATCAAAGAGATAGTAACTTGGCAACCCCCTCAAGTCAGGAGCTACAAGGTCAACCTTACTGAATTCTGTGGGAAGGAAGGAATTGTTATATTTTGCTGCCTGTGAGAATATTACTCAGTCTGAATCTCTGAAGTCTGCTGTGCTGTTCAACCTCTGAAATAAATCTTGCTTTTCACATGTTTGTTTTGTGTGTTTGAGTCGGTGCCTGACAGCAACAGTCATGTATTGTATAATTTTAATACAGTTTTTACTAAACTTCTCATCTTTCAGTCCCAGAAGAAACAGTTCTGATGTGAGTTGAATCTTTATTTTCAAAATCTTCTCCATCATCTGATGTATCATCACCCAATACTTCTTCACCTTGCCACAAGACCACATAAAAAAAGGTCCCTTGTGTGATCAGGGGCAAAGCTGCTCCAAAATAAGACAAAGACAACATGATTGGAAGTAAAAGGCCATAACTTTATTGGCTACAGATACAGATTGGTTGGCATGTTACCCTGTAAACTGGGGGTCCCGAGAGGGACTCCCAAACAACAAAACCAAACAAGCAAAAATGGGGAAAATTAGCTGGAGCACTCTCTTGGCTAACGAGAGGCAGGGCAACGCAGTGAGACCTTTTGTCCTATGTATACCGGTTCAGGTCAGTGAGAAGCCAAGCAGTTTCAAAATACTAACAGTTTTTATTAAGCAAAGAAAATAATAAAACTCAAACACACCTAACTAGAGAGGAAGAAGAGAGAGAAAGTTTTAGAGAAATAAGCAATATGCCACCTGTCCGAAGTCCTGTAGACACCAATTGAAGATAAGGAGGGAAACCCGGCGAGTACACCGAGGGGAATCTGTGGAGCCGAGCGGTAGAGAGGCGAGGACGAAGATCTAAACGGAGCTTCGAGTGATTTCAGCTTAGTGATTTCAAGTGATTTTAGCTCAGCCCAGTGAGAGTTCCAGTGATTTCAGCTAGGCTCGACGAGAGTTCCGAAGAACTCCCAAAGTGAGAGAATTTTTATAGGGACAGAACGACCGCAGGCTAGTCTGTTTTTTGCATGAGAACAATGAGTTTTGGGATGGAGACAAAAGCTCTGAAAGGTTGGAATTTGCATGATTGCGTTATGAACCGAATTGACAATGGTATGGCTGAGACGCAGATGTGGCTAGCTGGGCCATTAAGTGCCTAGCTTGCCAGGGTGCTTTCACAGGCAAAGAGTCTTTACAATAAAGGTGTCTGTTTTGGGTGGCTACCCCCTGAAGCGAAACTGGCTATATCTGGTACTTTACAACTATCGCCCATGCCTAGCGTCATGCTTGTCCGGCGGCGCCCAACGAACACTCAGCTGATGGGGAAAAAGGGCCAAATTATGATATCAAAATGATATCTTTCAGTTCACCAAAAACCAGACCAGAATGCCATGGAAACAATCCCTCCCCCCCCCAAAAATGGGCAATTTGGTACAAATTGTTCATTTTCCAATCAAACATTTCAAAAGGAATTTAGATCCGAATAGAGGTCTACAGATCTAGGAGTCTTAGTAGACCACAAGCTGAACATGAGTCAGCAGTGTGATGCGGCAGCCAAGAAAGCCAATACAATTCTCGGCTGCATCAATAGGAGTATGGTATCTAGATCGAGAGAGGTACTGGTACCACTCTACTCTGCTTTGGTTAGACCTCATCTTGAATACTGCGTCCAGTTCTGGGCACCCCAATTCAAGAAGGACATGATCAAGCTGGAGCAAGTCCAGAGGAGAGCGACCAAAATGGTGAGGGGCCTGGAAGCATGCCTTTGAGGATAGACTTAGAGAGTTGGGTATGTTTAGTCTGCAGAAGAGAAGATTAAGAGGGGACATGATAGCCATGTTTAAATATTTGAAGGGATGCCATGTAGAGGAAGGAGAGGGCTTGTTTTCTGCTGCTCCAGAAACCAGGACAAGGAGCAATGGATTCATGCTGCAGGAAAGGAGATTCCACTTGAACCTCAGGAAGAACTTCCTGATGGTCAGGGCTGTCCGGCAGTGGTATATGCTGCCTCGGAGTGTAGTGGAGTCTCCTACATTGGAGGTTTTTAAGCAGAGGCTAGATGGCCATCTGTCAGGAGTGCTTTGAGAGTGTTCCTGCATGGCAAGGGGTTGGACTGGATGGCCCTTGTGGTCTCTTCCAACTCTACATTTTTATGATTCTATGATTCTATCTCCCAGTGCAAACCAGCTAGAGCCCTAAGATCTTCTGGAGAAGGCTTCCTCTCCATCCCACCACCATCGCAGGCTCACCTGGTTGTTACCACAGGTTCCTAGCCCGAGCTCGTAGGATATTAGATATCATTTGATATCAATGATTTGTCCTCCTTTACCTATTCCTCCCCACATGCTTGCAAGGCCCCCAGACAATGAGGATCCACTGCCAGAGGATGCTCTGGCCACTCTTCCCCACAACCCAGACTGGAGTGACCACAGGGTCCCAGTCCAGACTGGGACTCAGTCGATGACCAAGGGAATAGCCCCCTCAGGAGAATGAGGTGCAGATAGAGCAGAGGTGCGGGAGACCCAAGAAATAGAGACTCCGGTCCCCTGGAGAGCAACAGAGGCCAAGGTGTTCACCGATCAGCTTGGCCCTCTCAATAAACAGACTGGGATCATGTGGCTCAACGCAGTCATCCATTCCCACCCCACTGCCAATGGCCAAGATTTGACCCAGCTGGCCAGGCTGTGCATGTCACCATCGGAGCTCTCCACATTAGAATCAGCCATGGTCGCCTGAGGGCTAGTCTGCTTGGAGGCCCACAACTGGATGAGGGAGGTGATCAGGATTTTGTGGCCCGGGCAGAGCGCTAGTGTTCTGTACGTCATGGAGCAACAGGGTCCAAAGGAAAACCCTGACAAGGAAGGAGCTTCTGGCCATGTTAGCAGAGAAGGTCCCCTTGGCCCCAGGAGGGTACAACTTCAATCATGTTGAATTCAAGACTTTCCTTTACAGGGGTCTGAATCATGAGACGAAGATGGCCCTGAGACTAGTGGATCCTGCATCAACAGGATGGGAGGAACTCGGGAATAACCTCCGGCGGGTCGCTGACCTGCTCCACGAAGCTGATTTTCTGAAGCCCCCTCCTAAGCCCCATAGATGTGATGCTGGGAATTGGGAGCCCATACAGGAGGTGACATACTCCAATTATGGTCCCCATTCCCAGCACAGGAAGACGACTCCGAATTCCATCCCGAAAGGGAACTGGAACATGCGCCCTCCTCCCAGATAGGACAACAGGAAGTGGGAGGCTAGGGATTCCCACAGTCAGCCCAGCAGGGCAGAGAACTCCGCTCAGCCGCCCTCAGCCCCAAAGCAAACCCCAGACACTGGCACTCCTAGGGAGACGTCCGGCGGTTACAACCCAACTGCCCAGACCTACTCTTCCGACGGAGTGAAGATCTGGGGCATACTAAGAAAGTTAGGACTGGACATGAGCCAGTTCGATGGGAGACCCACGATCGAGCTCAATACTCTAGAAAGGCATTAACCTCTGGGAAATAGCCAGCCGGTGAATGCAGTGACCAACGGTCCTTCTCCAGCTGGATATTACCCCAACTTAGAGCTGTCAGGACAGGGGTGCCCTTGATTCCCCCCAGAGGGTTGTGACTTGGCTGAAGCCCTAACAGATGGGGTAGATCTAGGGTGAAGGCAGGCACTAGGACTGATAAGGAAAGGACCCCTGCCACCCCTCCTGCAGACTCCAGTGTGGCACTGAAAGCACTGCTCCCTAACGTGATAGGACAGGGTAAGCCAACCCCAGGCGCTATCCGTTTGACCGGGTACAGTGGGGGGGACCCAATCTAAGTCCTTTGGAGGACACAAGTGCTCAGTGTGCAATAAAACAAGGTAGATTGCTCCTCTTCCTGACATAGCCCTGAGTGCAAATCCAACCACCTCTGAGACAATAGTGCTTTCAGAGCACCGAGAAGGATTGCACCAGGCTAGGGTTCAGGAGGAAGCCCCCACAGAATCTGACAAGGCACCAAACATTGCCAGCATGTGTGAGATCCAGGAAAGGGAGAGCACACAGCAAGGGGAAGCCAGCCTTAAGCTTCCAAAGCTCACCATTGTCCTGGCTTTGAAACCCGCAGTTAGAAACCTGCAGTTTCCCCCAAGATTTTCTTGAAACCTTGGCAGAGAGAGTCCACCCTCTCCATGCCCTATTTCAAGGGAATTTCTTGTGGGACTGGGGATTCAAGCAGCAAAAGGCTCCTGCCCAACCAGAGCACGGGCTAGCAGAGGCATTCACCCTGGCATCCCCCATATTGATGCTACACACTCCCTTTGACTGCATTTCATCAGGGGAGATTTCAACAACTGAGAGTCCTAAATACTACACAGAGGCGGATGTGGCTACTGCCTTCCCCTCCACAGAGCTATACTGGTGCCAGCTTACCTTCTCATTCAGTGGCACCCAATACCTTTTTACCCTGGTGATCTTGAGAAGGGCCAAGACAGTCCTTGGCTCTGTCTCAATCACCATCCTGCCACAAAATGCAGTACTTCAGGAGGCCCTTGGGTTAGATACCAGCCTCAACTTTGATTTGGCAAAAGGGTCTCAAGCCATGAGTGGGCACTGCTGCTCTTGCAAGTAATTTCAGAGATCAACAAACTAACACATCCAAAAGAGTGGAAAGGTCAGCCTGTCGATTATCTGTGGTAATCCCCGAGCTGGAAGATCCAGGTGTCCAAAAGCCCAATGTGAGTCCAGTGGTTTGTCAGACTTCCTTAAGTCATAAGGAAGTGCCAGCCATTGACTTGTCCGGGACGTTTGTCTCTATTTATGAGGCCTTTGACGGGTAAATGAACGTTGTCTGAATGGAACAGAGAGCAGTGGCAACCTCTCTGATGCCCCCAATTCTGTAAATAGATAGCCCTGTGTATATAGTTTAAGTATAATTTAGTGACAGACTCCCGTATCTGTGTTCCCTACAGGGAGACGGAATGGGACCATTCACGTGGATTGCGGTATTGTTTTCTTTGTTTAAATATGACCTTTGCTGAACTAAAGATATCATTTTGATATCATAATTCTGCCCTGCTCTGCCACCAGCCAAGTGCTTGTGAGGCCTCTGTACAAGCGCGAAGCCAGGCAAGGCTACTATTTGTTGCTCCCACCAAACCAAGCCAGAAATAGCCAGATCTGCTTTAGGGGACCTCACGAAACAAACACCCTCATTATAAACAAAGAGACCCTCTGCTCTGAGAGGGCACCCTGGCGAGCTAAGTGTTTAACTGCCGAGCTAGCTGCATCTGCATACCAGCCATACTATTGTCAATGTGGAACAATTTTGGGAACAGAGTTAGAAAAGAACACAGAAATTTACAGTAGCCCAGAATTTAAAAGAAAACTATTATAAAATGTTTCATAGATGGTACATGACACCTGAAAAATTGATGAAAATTTATAAAACAGGAACAGGGCAATGTTGGAAATGTCAAAAGGAGGTAGGTACGATGTTTCAGATGAGCAAAGAAATATTGAGGGGAAATACATAATAAGATTTGTACAATATTGAAGATGCAATTTGATAAGATACCTGAAATGTATTTGTTAAATATGACACATATGTTGGATGGTACTATGTTAAAGAGATATTGGCAGATAATATTGTATATGGTCACGACAGCTTGTATAGAATTTGTAAGATTATGGAAAAAACAGCAAATACTTACAGTTGACCAATGGTGGGTAACTTTTATTGAAAACAGGAATGCAGATATAGTATCTCAGAGATTAAAGGGCAAATCTGATGAAGAGATAAAAAAAGAATGGAGAATAGTGTCAAATAATTGTTGGGTACTTTCAGATAACAATGCTTGATATAGATGCATAACTATTATCAAGAGGATGTGATCAGATGAATAATATGACATATAATTTAGTACAGACTTATTGTAGGAGCTATCATGAAATATTAGCATATATTAGTGTGGTACATCTAATTTTAACATGTCGATGAAATTGAAGAACATGAAATCAGAAATATTTCAATGAATTGTGCAATTATATATATGTGTGTGTTTTATAGAATGGAATTTTAATAAAATTATACAAAAAAAAAAGAAACACTATCTCCTGAAGGGTTTCTTAATTTCCTCATAAATCACTCAGGGTGTTAAGAAAGTTGGTTTTGTCTTGCTTGGTCTGTGTAAACAGTCACGATGTGTGATGGGCTTATGGCCAACTACTGCCTATCTCCAGCACTTTTGGAGCTCAGTTTCTGAGCATTTAGGCAATCCCGACCAGTCCCTTGAGGATCAATAGCCAACCTTTGAATTCCCTCTATTGGGAAATGATTAAAAGCCAGTTCTGATGGCTTAAACCAGCTTCCCCCATGTATCACATCCTGTCCCTAAAAGGAGCACTTTGTAACAGAGCCTCTTGGCACTGAGAGCCAACCCAGAAGGGCAAGTTGCTTCAAATAATTGCAAATATCATGAAGTCCAGTGTATAAGAATATCGTGGAAAACTGCAGAATTGTGTCTTCACAGTGTTACCTTTACATACAAGCAGTTTTTACAATTTGCAAAACCAAATGGCCAAGCTTTTCCTGGATTGTCATATTTTGTTTTCCTGCATCCATCTAGTATTTCCACTTGAACATTTCACTGATTTTTTTATTCATTGGCTGATATCCTGCATCATTCATCATTATAGCTACATCTGATGTTTTTATACCACTCTCACAGATCTCTTGTAATTTGAATCCTTTGGAACATGGGCTACTCCCTTTAGCAACAGAAAACAAGCTCAATCCATCTTCCATTTGTTGTTCTTACGGATATTCAAAGATTGTTCCCATGTTCCCATGTCACCTCCCAGTCTTCTCCAAGCTAAACATTCCCAGCCCCCTAATTTATTCCTTAAAGGACTTCATTTTCAGAACTTTGATCATCTTGGCCACTCTTTTCTAGGCATGCTCCAGATTGCCAATATCCTTCTTGAACTGTAGTACTCAGAAGTGAAGTTTGAATAAAGCATAACAGAGTAGCACTACTATTTCTTTTGATCTGGACACTATACTCCTGTTGATGCAGCCTAGAATTGCATTAGTTCTTTTGGCCACCACATCACATTGTTGAGTCATGTCTAGTTTGTGGTCTACTGAGACAACTAGATCTTTTTCACATATACTGCTTTCAAGAAGTATATGTCATATAGTCTATAGTTGTGCATTTCTTTTTTCCTACCTAGATAAAGTACCTTATATTTTTCCTTGTTGATATTCATTTTGTTAACTTTTGGCCAAGCTGTCCAATTTGGCAGAGTTTGATTTCCAACCATTTAAGTGTATGATACTAGATTAAGCAGATGAATACTCTTCCCTGATTAAAAGGTTGTTCCATTTATGTTACTGCCATGCTTCAGCATTAATTTAAGGATTGCTCTGTTGATAGCCACATTCTTGGGTCTTCAGAGACTTTCCAGTGGAGTAAGGTGACTGTGCTTAGGCACTCATATAATAATTGGTCCAAAATGTTATGTCTCTGGATTTAAGAATTAAAGGGAAAGGGCACCTGCTGTAAATTCTTCATCCGACACAATCATTTTTGATAGTCTTGGCTGGGGCTTTTGGGAGCTGAAGTCCACGAACATCTGGGGACCCACAGGTTGAGAACCGCTGCTTTAAAGAATTCTGGTAAGAGAAAAATAGCTTACCCAAAATTGAGATTTCTCAGCAGCTATCCCCGATTTTGTACAAGGTTCTCTTTCTACTCCATTCCCCTGCTCTGACCACTGATGCAATTCTCTAAAAAGAATTCTAAAAAGAATTGCAGATATTGTTCCTATTCTGTAAAGTTGTGCTGCCACAATTGTGGAAACTTTTCTTAGCCCCAGCAATATTGAGAAAAAATTATTTCAAAATTCATTCCCATGGTAGTATTTCTGCTATTTCATAAAGCAGAAATTAATTTCAAATCTCTGTACAAAATCTCTGGACATTTCCTCACTACACTGTTATAGAACTAGTATTCCATTTTCAACGTCCTGTGGAATTCTGGGGTTTGTAGCTGGGGTCTCAGCCAAAGAGCTCTCTGGCTGAGAATTCCAAATGACCCTCCCTAAACTGCAAATCCCAGGATTCCATAGGATGCTGAAAGTGGAATAATAGCACTATGACAGTGTAGTGCAGAAATGGCCTTAGATTTTCATAAATTATTTTTTAAACCAGAAGAAGATCTGTATAGATCTATGACATTTTTGATCTGTGATAATGCCTCCACACAACAACAACAACAACAAATGCTTCCATTGGATAAGAAAGAAACAAGATTATGTCATCTGCAGACATATTCATGATGTGCTCATGGCCAATGGTATTCATGCCTGGAATGTTAAAACATACCTTGATTAATGAGGCCAGTGGCTCCAAGAAAATAGCAGAAGTGACAGAGGACATGCCTACTCTGTACCTCTTGTAAATTAAATGGAGTAGAATTCATCTCATTAGTTCTTACATGTGTTGTGGCTTCTGTGTATAATTTTTCTGTTAGAAAAACAAAATAATGGCCATAATTTTTTTAAAAAATAACCCAATAAGATATGGTTTCTCCACCGTATCAAAGGTTTTAAAGCATCTGGTACACCACTGCTATTTCGAATTCAGATTTAGAACAATAATCAATTTTATTAAGTGCACTTCTATTTGCATCTGAAATCTGCCTTTTGGCTATAAACTCAACATGATCTGTTGAGTTATATTTGGTAATAAAATTGTTTAGTCTTCCTGCTAGAATTGCTGTTAGTGGTTTAGCATCTCGATTGAGCAATGTTATTGGACAATGAGATGTTGGATGTGAACTATCTCTATCAGGTTTCAGAATCGCTATAATCCTAGAACAGTGGAATAATAGCACTATAACAGTGCAGTGCGGAAGACCCTTAGACTCTTAACCTGAACTCTTAACATAGTCCTCATTGAAATCTTCTGGGATGAGTCTTGTGACTGGAATGTAGTAATGTAGGAAAGAAGGAATAGTATTATATATGAAGGATCTATACACCTGTGAAGAGATCTATGAGATGGAGCATGGAAAACAAGTGGAGAGCATTTAGGTAAAAATTAAAGTGGAGAGAAACAACAGAGAAATAATTAATTATATAGGCCCCAAGACGGAGTAAAGATTTGGGTGATGCCTTTATAAAGCAAATGAACAGACTTTTAGAAAGGAGACAGAAAGTAGTAATAGAAGACTTCAATCTAATAGTTGTTGGTAGTCAAACTTTCCCAAGAATGTAAGGTCCAATAACTTGCTCAGTTGCCTTTCAGAAATATGGAGAAGGAAACAAGAGAACCACCTGTTTTGGATTTGATACTAACCAAAAGAGATTAACAGAGATCAACAGAGAAATAGTGGGATTCTTGGGTGGGAATGTCCATGTTGTCTTGGAATTTTTTTTAAAGAGCTATACATGGACTTCAAGAAAACTGATTTCTCTAAGCTTAGGGAAATACTGGGCTATATCCCATGGTCAAAAATGCTCAAAGGAGTTCATGATCCATGGGAGTTTCTTAAAACTGACAATTGCAAACAATCCTATTTAGGGAGAAAAGTGGGATCTTTCTAAAGAAACTAGGGAGGATACATTTGCCTAAAGATTGCAAAAAGCTATATTGCATAGTCTTTGCTTAACAGCACTAAAATCTATTAAGCAAAGACTATGGGATATAGCTTTCTGCAATCTTCTGCAAATTCTGTTCACCCAATGTGTTAATATTCAGTATGTGGGATCGTTCCATCAGGCTACTTATTTAAATAACTTGACTGTGCCAAACTATAGCATATTATTCGCTAAGGCCAGACGCAATGCTTTCCCCTCAGAATTACTTTTTTGCAGATTTGCTGGGTTGCCCATTTCCTCAAGACTTTTTCCTTGTGGGTCACAAGATGTTGAATCAAGGTTGCATATTTTGCTGTCCTGTATTTTCTATAGTCAGAGTTGCCATCATGTGATCTTTCCCTTGTTAAGCTGTATGCCAGGCCATATGGAAAATTTCTATTGAAAAGTCGTGTTGGAGGACATATGTCTGAATGTAACCCTATCAGTTGCTAAATTTCTGTAATCACCTATTAAGATCAGAGAGAGAGAAGTATCAAAACTATGCCAGGATACTGGCAATGCACTTTAAGATCAGCCCAGTTCTATTGCTTTAGAGATGGAATTAATGAACATCCATTTATATTTTACCTAATAATTCATA
This sequence comes from Iguana delicatissima, assembly GCA_948472985.1. Taxonomy (NCBI): domain Eukaryota; kingdom Metazoa; phylum Chordata; class Lepidosauria; order Squamata; family Iguanidae; genus Iguana; species Iguana delicatissima. The sequence goes on along the minus strand of CAOKZL010002653.1, from coordinate 80,394 downwards.
TTGTCTACGATTTTAATTTTCTTCATGTATTTTATACTATTTTATGCATTTACGTCCTATTTTATGCTTTTATATCCTGTTTGTAGTCTGTCCTATTTATATATTAATATCCTATTTTTAGTGGGTGTATTTTATCTATATAGTGGATATTGGATGGTTTGCTAAGTTGGGTCTATATATCGGATGGTTTACTAAGTTGGGTCTATGGACCATAAAATAAAATTTGATTGATTGATATATACAAAGAACTTTCAGATGAGTTGAGATTTTAAAAAGACATGCATAAGAGACAGAGAAGGGTGAAACCACCAAAGAACACAACAAATAGCATTACTTCTGGGGGTGGAAATCAGAAAGCTAAAACACAGAATGTACCCAGCCTTGCTGGAGAAATCAAAATAATAATAAAACTTCATAAAAACTACTTGGGGACCAAGAGGAAGGGCAAGGAAATGATAGGGAAATGGTGAAATGCTAACAGGGACATAGAGGAGGCTTAGCCATCTTTGCCTTCATTTTCTCTCAACAGAAAACAGTGCTCTAACTGGTTAAACTATACAAATGATGCAGTAAGGGGCCATCATCCCAGAATGGGTAAAGAGGAAGTACCTGAACACCTAGCTAACTCTAAAGCAGTTCAAATCTTCAGGGCCAAAACAACAGCATCCAAGGATCCTCAGTGAATTTACAGGTGTAAGCTCAAAACCACTGTCAATAATTTTTGAGAATTCTTGGAGGGCAGGAGAAGTCCCAGCAGACTAGAGGAGGTAGAAGTCTCCATCTTCAAAAATGGGCAAGAGAGTAACTACTGACTAGTCAGCTTGATCTCATTATCAGGAAAGGTGCTAGGACTGATCATTGAACAGTCAGACTGTGCATATTTCATAAGAAATTACAACGAGCCTGCATGGATTCCTCAAAAACCGGTCATGACAAAACAATCTTATCTCTTTCTTTAATATAGTTGAAAGCCTGGTAGATCAGGAGAGTATTGTGGCTGTAGTATATGTTTATTTCATTAAGGTTCTGGGCAATGTGCCATATGATATTCTTACAGACAAGCTGGTGAATTAGGGATAGATCGTACTGTGATTAGGTGGACATAATTGATTATGAGACTGAACTTAGACAGTGTTCAGCGAATGTTGCTCATTACTCTGCAGAGAAGTGACTAGTGGGGGCGCCTCAAGGTTCTGTCCTGTCCCTGCTGTTTTCAACGTCTTTATCAATGACTTAGATTATGGAATAGAAGAATGCTTATCAAATTTCCAGATGAGATCAAACTGGTGGGGGGGGGCAGTAGCTAAAATTACAAGGGATAGGATGAGAATTCAATATAACTTTGAGAGCTTGGAGAGCTGGGTCAAAATTAATATGATGACATTCAACAAGAATAAATGTAAGGTACTACATCTAAGGGGTAAAAATGAAATGCACAAATATAGGATGGGGAAAAAATGGCTTAGATGGGTGACAACTGAGAAGAATCTAATAGTCTTAGTAGACCACAGGCTAAACATGAGTGAATAGTGTTATGCGCTGGCCAAAAAATCCAGTGTAATCCCAGGCTGCATCAACAGGAGGACAGTATCCAGATCAAAGGTATTCATAATGCCATTTTATTGGTCAGACATATGGAATATTGTCTAGTTCTGGGCACCACGGTTCAAGAAAGATGTTGACAAGCTGGAATGTTTACAGGGAAAGGAACACTTGACCTTCACCTGGACTATGGATTTTGCCATTGGACACTTTCTCTTTGGACTTACAATAATCTTGGACTCTGTTTCTCTAAACCTACTGAATATTTAGATTGCAATACAACTAAAACAAACTTTGCCTGCTATCTCCTGATAACAGCCTAATTAGACAGCTGGAATCCTTGGCTGGCTGCCAGCAAAGGACAATTTGGGCCATTGAGAGGGTGATCTTCTCTAACTAATCCCCAGTGAACTCATGAGCTGGCCATGCCTTGAGGTCCCTTCTGATCTAATTTTTCATGTGTACAGCCAGTCCTCTTTACCAGCATGGCTTTTCATTTATATTTAGTGCTAATTAAATAATGTTTATTGCCAATAGTATCATGGAGTGGGTGTGTACAGTATGGTAACAATAAGATGGGCATCTTCTGGGAGTGCTGTAGATGTATATTCCTGCACATAAGAGGGGTTGGACTGGATGGTCCTTGATGGTCTGATTCTATAATTCTAGGCTTCTTAACAGTTGGGAAAACCTGTGAGGGAGAACAATAGACCAGCAAGATATTTTGGCATTTTTCTCCTGTTATTTAACATCCTGATGTGTTATTCTGCAGAGAAGAACCCATCTGAGAAGAATCTATGAAGAACCCATTTTCTGTGCAAGCTTTGTGGAGACAGCTGTTTCCTGTGTTGTTTCACACAAAACCATCACATTTTTTCTGTTGAATAATTTCTTCATAATATTTCACAATGTTTGAGTTAAAAAAAACAAAAAAAATACTATAGAGGGACTTTCATTTCCTCCTTCGCACAAGAGCAAAATAGTTAGAACTTACACCCCCAATAAGAAATTAGAAAATAATATTCAAGTGATGGAAGAGCACATGCATATTAGGTTGAAACATATCTTGATAGTTTTACAAACAAGGAAATGAATGCATACAACAAGGCCATCACACCTTGGAAGGTTGTTAAGCATCTTGTCGATGAGCTGAATTTAAAAGTGCTAATACCACTTTGTAGAGAAAGACCTCACTCTCCTTGTTTTATTTCTCACAAAAGCATCTGTTTACTGAAGAAGTTCATAAATGATTGTGAGGATGTTTTGGCACCTCTGAAGCAGCCAAGATGTTGCAGAATAGGGTTTGAAAAAACAATGCATTTCCTGAAGGAGCTTTACTAATTCATTTTATTTTATTTTATTGTATTGTATTGTATTTTAAAAAAAGGAAAACAGGGTTCTGGAATGGTTTGTGGGGCCTGGGATTTTTTTACATGTTTGGGGGACTCTGTGTGCTGTTTTCAGGTGGTAAATGCCTCCAAATCACACTTTTTAAATATTGGGGTATTGGGAGAGGAACTTTGGGTGAATGGCAGGGAACCTTGGGGCCTGCAAAAGCGGGGCCCAGGGGTCTTCCATAACCCATGGGCTGCACTTTGCCCACCCCTAGAATAAATTAAGTCATAATAAAACCAGAAAATATAAAAGCCTCAAAAAGGCAACAGTAATGATTAATAATTAAATAGCAGCAAAAGGAATGTCACATCCTATACATAAATTGGCAGTAATGTAAGTGCAGACATCCTGAAATGTTCATGCACAAACTGCAGCCGTTTAATTGTATAGGATATGATCATCCTATAGTATAGGATGTTATTCTCATAGGATGTTATTCATAGGATGTTATTCACAAAGGATCCCAGAACTGAACCCCTGCATATATGTAGGGTCCACTGTAGAACTAAACAGCAAGATCAGATTCAGCAGAGTACAATTAAAAAGAATAAAATAATAATCTTTCAGCAGAAATGACACATAATTTGGAAGTTATTTGGAAATAACCTTAGTCACCCTTCTGAAAGCCTGCAATGAGTAGACCATTCAAACTTCTATGAGAAAAAACTTTTGTAAAAGTAATGCCACTGTTTCTAGGACTGAGAAGGCCTGGCTTCCAATTGTCAATCAAGAGTAATCAAGAGTAACATTGGGAGAAAAAAGGCTGAACCAAGCACACTGCCCTGACCTCCTAGGTTTTGTTAAGAGTAAATGATGAATTTTACATTGATAATTATTCCCATGGCTTCTAAATCCTAAAAGATCTTTATTAAATTCACACACTCCTTAGGGCAGGGCCTATGGTTCAGTGGTAAACCACATGCTTTGCATATAAGCAGTTCTAGGTTCAATCCTTGGCATGTGAAGTTGACTAGACAAATAGCTTGCCCTGGTATAAAGCACATGTTACTGCGGCTTCTAGGCTGCCTTGGAGATAGCATAAAGATATCATTTTGATATCAATAATTCGGCTTTCTTCCACCATCCCTCTCCACATGTTTGTGAGGCCCCCGGACAAGCACGAAACTAGGCTCGGCAGCTGATTGCTGCAATATTCCTAAACAATACAGGCAAGCCAGAAATAGCCAGATCGCCGCTTCAGGAGACCTCCCGGCAAACACCCTATTACGTATGCGTGCCACCTACAAAGGACTCCCTACTCTGAGCAGGTAACTTGACTAGCTGAACTATCAACTGTCTAGCATCGCACATTTGCATACTGGCTGCTCCTTTGTCAATTCAGACCTAACTCAATCATGTTAAATTTCCGAGGCTTTGTCTCGCGCCTGAAATCCATTGTTCTCACCAAGTACAGCATAACCTGCAGTCACATCTCTCCCTATAAAAAAACCCTGATTCCGAGACCCTCCTCGGATCGCTCCCGAGTTCCAGACCGCCTTGCTGCCTCTTTGCTTGGCGAGCCTCTCCTCAGCTCCACGTGCTGAGGCACATCAAACCCCAGCATCACTCTATTCTTCCGGGCTTCAGGACAGGTTTCGTATCACCCAAATCAACTATCCGTCTGAAAAATCCCTCTATCCCACTCCCACCTTTATTTTCTATAGTTATCTGAGTGAGTGAGTTGCATACACTGTTTGGCTGTATTTTAATAAAGATCTCATTTATTCTTTCAAAACGGTTTGCTTCTTGACTGGCCTGACCCCGTAGACATTAGGTTCAAGATCTTGCTAGGTTACCCTGCCTCTTGTAACGCTAAAGCAGTGCTCCAAGCTAATTTTCCCCACCTATAGTTGAGCACATTTGGTGTCCCTCACGGGACCCCCAATAAACAGGGTAACACACATTTCTTTTTTTCTCCATCCTGAAGACAAAGCGGAAACTGAGCTGTGATTAATATTTCCAAATCACCCATATTTACCACATATTGTAAAACACTTCTGTTTTATGTTTTGTTTTCTCCATACGTGCTTGTACGTACAGGCACACAGACACACAGTCCAAACAAAAATCAAGTCAGGCATAGATTTAAGAGAGTCATACAGGAAGTCCAATCAAATCACTGCAGAAAGTTGGACTCAGGGGACTTCCTGGAAGTTTCTCTCACTTCTGATTGAGTTAACTTGTCTGCAAACAAAATATTGAATTGCATTTGCTTTGGCTGAATGAAATGTGCATTGACAAGCAATGCCTATTTTAGAAGGATGAGATTCTGACTTCAGCCATCTCAGACGAGGAGTCAGTCTTCCAAGTTATGAAACAACATTAAAAAGGAAGGAGAACACAATTCCCTTTGCTCATGACAGGCCTAACTTTCTTTGTTCCATAGGGAAAGGGAACCAAGAGCTGAGCTCAACCAGTTTGAATGACTGGAATTCAAAATAAACTCTCACTCTGGAAAGTTTTACAAAACCATGACACAAACATGGACAGTTGGATTCTGAGAAGCACAAGTACTACAGAATTCATAGAAGACTTTCCTAGGCCTTCCTAACCCTTTCACAAACCCCTGTACCTCCCCGGAAAACACTCCTTAGAAGTTTGGGTTCTCTCCTTAATGGCAAAGAAATGTGGTGTGGAGAACTGCAGTAGGAAAGAGGGCTCATTTGCAATCAGAAGGAAGCAAGTTACTCAAATTCTCTACACTATTGTGTACATCCTGTTTAGAAGGACATCCTGAAACTCTGTAGAGGCTTTGGTTTTGGTATGTGTGAGGAGGGGATATTGGGGAGATGCAGAACAGAAAAGTCCCATTTCATAATCTGCATTCTATTCACAACTCATAATCAGAAGCATCATTTCTCAGTTTCCATTTCCATCAGCAAATAAGCTATTCCACTCATTCCAAGGTGAGATTAAAAAAAAATTAAATTGGAAGGGAAAAAAACATGTTTATTAAAACAACCATCTTCACCATAATGCAACTGGCAGAAAGCTGAGTGGAAGAAAGAAAGACACATTTGATGTTTAAAATCCTGATGCTAAGTAGTCAGAGACTTGAAATCAATGGCAACTAGAATTGTCTGGTTGAATACAGGACAGGCCTCCTATAGCTGGACACAGAGCACTGAAATCACGCATCATAGCTGGATATTTCTCCATTGCTGCCCCTCTACCCGCTCTCCACCACCCAATGAATGGCTGCTTTAGGGGGGTGCAGTAGCTAAAAAGTAAGTTGGGGTGCAGTGAGGGAGACAGCCTTATGTAGTTCCACCTGGAACTACATTTTTCTGGTCCAGCTTTTATTAACTGCTTCAGCTTTTGTTAACTATTAAAGATATAGCATCCATGTTTCATATTCAACCTGGCAACTCTAGATGACAAATTAAACCAATTCAGAATGAAGGACATTCTTCCTTGGCATATTGCTGAATTGGCTAAGTTTGTTAGTAGTGGAATTGGCACATAACTGAATCTAACTGGCAATAGAATATCATGTCATCATTTTTATGAAATGATTCCTGATTTAGCTGGTGCATGCTCAGACAGAGAAGCATTTAAAACAGCACAATTGAGCAGCAGCAATGCTTCTTGCAACTCCAAACAAAAATTAAAAATTAAAAAAAAGGAGTATTTTGACAGTTATTTTGACAGTTATTACAGATAATGAAATCTACTAATTGCTTCATGAATCTCTTTTATATTTTATACCCAAGTGGAAGAAGTTGCCACAAGGATGCTAATATCCATATTGAGCCTAACTAGTAGTCCAGCAATAAAATAAATTCATTTTCCATCCTGAGAACAGTTAGAGAATTAGACCACAGCAGGAGCTGCTGTCTGACGTCAGCAAAATGAAGGAAAGGGAATCAGATCGTTCTCCAGATGTTTCTAGATTGAAATTCCTAGTATTCCCCACCACTGACTATTGTGGCTAGGGATGCTGGGACTTTCTGAGAAAACAGGTACAGTGCCATACAAATACAACCCAAGATAATGGGTAATCCAACTCTCCTTTAAAATCTAATTGATGGCCTGCAGTCTCTTGAGAAAAATGACAGAAATCCAATTGCTATTCCCAAATACATTAGATTCAAATACATTTCTAAACAGTAAACCACACTGATGCAGGAAGTCTAGTGTACTTGGAATTAGCAATTGGATTTAAGCCAATGTAAGTATTGCCACACGCAGCTGTACAGTATGACAAAACGAAGGCTTTTTGGAATTGCAGATATGGTGGCTAGAATCCGATTAGCCTGTATGACACATCCCCGAGCCCTTTTCTCTCAGACCATACTGTTTTCAGAAACTTCCTGCTTAAATACACTGAAGTGTCAAGCAGCTCCTGTGAAAGGAACACAACATAGATAAATGATTGATGCACTCTGAAGTGCAGTTTCAAATGCACAAAACAGCCTGCTACACTTCCACTCTTACTTCCCTGGAAAAGGAACATATGGGCCACTCTCCTCTACAGTACATATTTTGCTCATTGTCAAAAAAAAAAAAAAAAGGCTACCTGTGGGAAGAAACACAGCAGCTGTTTCCTATTACATTGTGCTGCAGTTTAGAGCAGGAAATGAAAAACACCCTCTGTGGAACACACTAAAGTGGTTTCTGCAGCCCACTGATGGCTCTTTAAAATGAAAGAGTAGCATTTAAAGAATCTGAACCTATGTTGAAATTCTAGGGAGTGTTTCAGCAACTGCATTCAACATCTATCTCTAAAGGAGAAGCAGGAGAAGCATCAGTAACAATACCCTGAACTATATTTCTAAGTATGGAAAAGTTCAGAATGTTTCTGTCCTCCAAGCCATCCTCCCACTTTGAAATCATGCTAATTTTGTGCTTCTATGTGACAAAAAGCTGTCAACAAAAGGTACCACCTATCCTAAAGAATGTGCAAGTGATCACTATGAGCACTCCTTGCCTCCTATTATTCCTCCTTGCCTCCTATTATTATTTTGTATTATGGAGAGTTCACTTACATTTTGATTATATTTATATTGTGATGGTGTTATATTTTTATGGCACTGCACACACCCCCACGATTGGCATGGTTTAATTGGCAAATATTATTTAATTGGCGAAGTTAATAGGTGTTGATATAAATGTTACCTGAGGTGACTGGAAGGTCATGCTAGAAGAAGCATATTACTGATTGTAAATCTGAGATGGCAAGGCAGTTCATCCACACCTATCACTTAGGCAGAAAGCAAGTTATTTTCAGGCTAATAACACAGACCCTGTGAAGACCATAGACTTAAAGATAATGAGCCAGACATCTCAGAGCCAAAAGGGGAAATTGTCACCAAACTGTGATTGTCTTGACTCTGACCCTAAATACCTGGGTATTTCCCTATTGTCTTCCCCACCTCTCCACAATACTGGACTCTTATAACTGCTGTAATCCTTTTGTCACCTATACACTAACACCATTAGCTCTGTTTGGACTTCATTGTTTGTGTTGCAATTCCCATTGTCTGCTTGACTGAGAGAGAGTTCACTCTCATACCTACATGATATTTTTCAGGTATAAGAACGCCCGATTTCAGGCTGTCCAGTGCAGTCTCCTGACTTCCTGGGCACCACAATATCCATTTGATTATCAAATGAGAGCTGTCCTTAGATGTCTACTTAATCCACATCACTGCTTTCCTCACTGCTCTCTGGACTGTTAATTATCACTTCAACCCTGAAAGTCTTCTACCCACACCTTACTCCGCTTACCTTCAGCTAGTTGTTACCACCGTGTACTGGCCTGGCCTTTAGTGAGTCAAATATATCATTTTGATATCATAATTCGGCCCTACTCTGCCACCAGCCTAGTGTTTGTGAGGCCCGCCAAACAAGCGCGAAGCTAGGCATGGCTGTTACTTGCTGTTCCCACCAAATCAAGCCAGATATTGCCAGATCTGCTTTAGGGCACCTCCCGAAAAAACACCTTCATTACATATGTACGCTGCTTCAAAGGGACCCTCTGCCCTGAAAGGACACCCTGGCAAGCTAAGTACTTAACTGCCGAGCTAGCTGCATTTACATACCAGCTATACTATTATCAATTCGGACTTTAACTTAATAATGCAAATTCTGACCTTTCGGAGGTTTTGTCTCCAGCCCAAAACCTATTGTTTTCACCCAAAGACCAGACAGGCCTGCGGTCCTTCTTTCCCCTATAAAAATCCCCCACTTTTGAGAGCTCTTTGGAACTCTCACCGGATTGCTTGGACTTTATTCTGCCTTGCTGCTGTTCGGTTCAGCAGATTCCCCTCGGTCGCCACGCTGAGCTTCCTCTTCTTCAATCAGGCTTCTTCAGGACTACAGGACAGGTGGTGTATCACCCATTCCCCTCAAATTCTATTTTCCTTTTCTAGTTAGGAGTGTGTTTGTGCTTTTCTTTAATAACTATTTAATAGCTGTTTAATAAATCTAATTACTGTTTGAACCATTTGCCTGCTCATTGACCTGACGCTGTATACATAGGGTAAAAGATCCTGTTGCATTGCCCTGCCTCTCGTTAGCCAAGAGAGTGCTGCAGCTAATTTCCCCATCTTTGCTTGTTGTTGTTTGGTTGTTTGGGTGCCTCTCCCAGGACCCCCAAGTCACAGGGTAACAGAGTGGTGGAACAATGTGAGCAACCCCAGTACCCCTAATTTGAGAAGGAATCCGGAACCTCCTCAAATCGGGTGGTACAGACTTAGGGAACGGTCAGTGAGCGGTTTTAGAGCACTGGCAGGCAGGATAGTGTGTGTGTGTGATTTCTGTGTGTTTGTGCATTACTTCTACTGGGTGGATATCTGTACCCCTCTCTTGTCTTGTCTTGGGAACCACCTCCCCATCCTGGGTCTATCGTGGGCTGGGATCTGAAGTGTTAGGACGCTAGAATGTTAGGAACAGTCCACATTCATTCAACACCTTAGCAGTAAGGCACACAGCACGGAGGGAGCAACCCCACTTCTTTCGTTGTCCCCTGTAAGTTCCCTTGGTTTTTGGTTTCGTTTGTATTGGAGAAGGTGCGGGTGGTGATTCCCGGCTTCTCAGTTTTTGCGGGTGCGTCCCGATATTGCCGGCTTGTTAGGATTGGGTGGTGAGTCCCAACCTAGCTGTGGGTTTAGCGGTTTAGCCCGAGATACAGGAGGTACCCCTCACCCAGAAAACCAGAATAGGGGCGGTTCAGTTTTGGGTTCCTTGTCCCTCTTCTCCCACTGTTCGGCCGGACGGCGTAGTAAGTTCCTTTGAGTTCGTCACCCTCCCTTCCAGTGAGCCCCGGAAGCGCTCCTGAGGGTCCCCCTGAGTCTAAGTGGCCTCCCCGTCCCTGAACCATTGGCCTTGTCCTTTTGTTGTCAGTACTGCCGAAGTGGAGAACCGGGCCTGAGCGTAGAAAAGTGACCTTTGTTTGGGCAGGATGGAGTTTGGTTCCTCTTCCCTCTTCCCTAGCAAAGTTCCAGTGAGTTTGTTTTCCTTAGCTCCCCAGGGGTCTAGGTGATCCTGCCCGTCCCTCCAGGTCCTGGTCCCGTATTTGTGCAGGAATTTGTGTTGTGTAGGAAGTCTTGGTGTTGTGGTAGTATAGAGGGATGGCTAAAGAGAGCCTTGTGGTAGTTAAGGACCTCACATGTAAGGAGGAGGTCCATGGGGAACTGGAGAGATGGGTTTTAGGTAAGGGAAAGTGCCCCTGGAAGGACTCTGTCTTCCAGACAGCTGATCTTTTCGCCTCTCTCCAAGCCTTTGAAGGATTCATTGGCAGCTTGGGGACTTTGGCTTGCGGCTAGAGATGCTAGTGGTGCCCTAGTTGAGACCCAGGGAAGGCTAGCAGAAATGTAGAAGGAGAATGCCCAGCTTCATGCCAAGATCGAGACCTTGCGAGCGGACAAAGTAACTTTTGCATCCGTTACACAGGCCTCAGCCCCGAAGTTGAGTGACTTCACCCTAGTCGCCCAGACTTCGGAGGAGAAAACCCATGCCTTAGAGGCTGAGCTTGAGCATGCCAGGTCTGCGGCCCGTTTTATGGTTAACCAGGTTAAGGAACAACATGAAGCTGTCAGTCACACAGCCTGCCATAAGCAGATTGCTGCCCTGGAAAGTCAGCTCCAGACACGTAAGGCTTTAATTTCGGCGATGTGTCCAGAGCTGCTCCCTAGTTTTCCCCAAGAGGACCCTTTGCCAGCAGACGCCTTGGCGTCCTCCCCACACAATCCAGACTGGGAAGCCCCTAAGGTGCCAGTCCACCCTGTAGAGACATGGTCCACAACACACAGGACAGTCCCTGCTAGTGATGGTGGTGCCAACGTCCAGGAGATGATAGTCACTGAGACTAGAATCCCCTGGCATGCCACCGAGGCAAAAGCAGTCGCAGACCAGTTGGGACCCTTGAGCTGGGCCACCAGTATCCTGTGGTTCAACGCGGTGATGCATTCGCACCCGATAGCCAATGGTCAGGACCTGACCCAACTGGCTCGTCTTTGTATGTCCCTATTGAACCTTCCGACCCTTGAATTGGCTGTGGTGACTTGAGGCTTGGCTAAGCTCGAGGTACACGCCTGGATGAGAGAGGTTGTAAGGATCTTTTGGCCCGGACAGAGCGCAAGTATGCTCTACATCATGGAGCAACAGGGTCCTTGTGAGAACCCTGAGGCTTACGTGGCGCGGAAGCAGTTACTCATGATTCTGGCCAAAAAGGTGCCCCTGATGGCTTACGGGTACAATTTGATCACGTTGAGTTCAAGACTCTATTGTATGGAGGCTTGAACCACGAGACCAGATTGGCCCTGTGCTTGATGGACTCGGCCACAACATCCTGGGAAGAGTTCGGGTCGCCGACCTGTTGCGAAAGGCTGAGTCCCAACATCCTCCCCCAAAGGCCAACAAGAAGGAACCCAGGAATTGGGAATCCGTATCGGAGGTAATATACTCCAATTACGGATCCCATTACCAGCATAGGAAATCCACGTCGAATTCCGTTCCTTGAGGGAACTGGAACTCACGCCCCACTCCCAGACAGGACAGGCAGTGGCCGGGAAGGGACTCCCGCAGTCAGCCCGCTGCCCCCAGGCAGCCCTCTGAGTCTGGTTCTCCCAGGGAAACATCTGGTGGGTACGAATCCCCGACCCAGCCGGCTCCCTCGGATAGAGCTAGGGTTTGGGGGATGCTGAGTACAGCTGGGGTAGACAGGACCCCATTAGATGGGAAGCCCACTTTGGAGCTTCTGGAAGCTCTGGAGAGGCATTTGTTTGTGGGGGACCACCAGCCGGTCCAGGCCATGACGAGCGGCCCACCTCCAGCTGGTGGTCACTCAGCTTTGGATTTGGACTAGGGGTGCCCTCAGTCCCGGGATCTCTCCCAGCAAGTTGCGGCTCGGCTGAAGCACAACGCACAGGGTAGATCCAAGGTGACGGCAGGCACTGGGACCCATAGAGACAAGACTCCTGCCACCCCTCCTGCAGACTTTGGAGCAGCACCAAAAGTGCTGCTCCCAAACTTGGTGAGCCCACTCCCGACACTATCCGTTCACCCAGATATGGTGGGAGGGGACCCCAACCTAAACTCTTCAAGGGAAACAAGCGCCCAGGGCACACTAGAATTAGGCAGATTGCTCCTCTTCATGACACAGCGAGTGCAAATCCTGCCATCTCAGAGATCACCATGCTTTTACAGCAGCGAGAAGGATCTCACCAGGTTGAGATTCAGGAGGAAGCCCCCATAGAATCAGATAAGGCACAGGACATTGCCAGCATGTGTGAGCGTCAGGAAAGGGAGAGCACACTGCCACCGGAAGTCAGCTCCATGCTTCCAATGCTCTCCATTGTCCCAGCTCTGAGCCCCCAGTTAGAAACCAGCAGTTTCCTGGAGTACAACGTGGCTGAGTACTCCCCCGGGAAAGGGGGTCAAGAGGGGCTCGACGGGGACCACTGTTTCTCTCTTTTTGACTAGAGGATTTGGCTCAGGTGCTGAAGAGAGAGGGTCACAGAGCCACCACGTTCGCATAAGAAGTCGCCGCCATGGCGGTTTAGCGGAGACCGAGACTTTTTAACTTGAAGAGACAATTAAATAATTCAGAAAAGAAGAATTCACCTGAATTCTGATAAGACTGGTTTCCAGCATTGGAACAGTGGGGGGAAAAGGGAAAAAAAAAGGAGCGATAAGTAGAACTTGAGAAGTTGGGATCCACGTTTGGGGAGCGGGGGAGTGTAATTCCGGAGGAGAAAGAGGAGGTGAGATATAAATCAAAGAATACAGGAAAATTTAATGAATTTTAATTTGTAAAGAAAGCTAGTGTTGAGGGGGAAAAAGAGAGGTTACGGGTGAGTGAAGGAAGGCGGGGGGAAATGAGAGAGCTCATGGATGAGTGAAGGATTGGGCAGAGAGGCATGAAAGAGCCCATGGACGAGTGAGGAAGGGGGGAAAAAGAGGAACGAGAGGCCGGGTACAAGTGAAGTAAGGTGGAAGAGAGGCGACGGGGCGGCCGTGGACAAGTGGAGGAAGGTGAAGGCGGTTAGGGGTGACGTGGGCCGAGGACACTGGAGGAAGGCAGAGAGGGCGACGAGAGAGGCGGTGGACATGCAAAATAAGGTGGAAAGGGGTGACAAGTGCGGCCGTCAACAGTGAAGGAAGACAGAGAGAGGGTGTCGAGGGAGGCCGTGGAAGAGGGGAGAAAGGCGGATGAGAGGAAAAGAGAGGGTGGTGGGCGAGTGAAGGAAGGTGGATAGAGGGGGAAAAGGAGCTGTGGTCAGTGAAGGAAGACGGAGAGAGGGCGACAAGTGAGGCCAGGGTTTAGTGGAGGAAGGCAGAAAGAGAGGCGACGGGAAGGCAGAGGGCGAGAGAAGAAAAACGAGAACCACGGGAGCTGCAAGAAAACCTTGAGCTCGCTGGGAAGCAGAGGGGAAGACAGAGAGAAAGGCGACGAGAGAGGCGGTGGAAGAGCGAAGGAAGGTGGATAGAGAGGCTAAAAAAGAGATCGGGTGGGAGTGAAATGGGATGGACAGAGAAGAGAGCGGCCGTGGATGAATGGGGAAGGAGAGATAGAGGCACAGGAGACCGGGGAACGAGTGAAAGGCGGACAGAGAGGTGACGAGAGAGGCTGCTGACAAGTGAAGGAACGGTGAGAGCCAGCTGGAGCTCAAAAGAAAAAGTTTGAGCTCACTGGGAAGCAGAGGGGGAACTTTTTTTGGGAATTTGGAGAAGAATTTTAGGGTTTAAATTGGGCATTAAAATCTTTGTTAAGTGTTCATTAGAGTGCTATATAGAAATAGATATAGTTTATACAGGTGCATATTAATTCAAATTAATTAAACATAATTATAATTTAAGGATAATAGACAGTAGTGAATAGATAAAGGAGCGGGGGGGAAATTTTTTTTTCTTGGAATTGCAGCTGGTAATAATTTAGGAGGATATTGGATATAAAAGCAGATTCCCTTGTATGTCGAAGATAAGGCTTTGAAAAAACTGTGGTCACAGGTGATAAAGATAAGCAGCGTCCTAGCTGAAGAGTACAAAAAAACAAAACAAAAGAAGTGTCCTTGACTAGAACAAGGACAAACACAAAGCGGGAATAGTTTGAAGAAACATCATAGTTAACCCTGTGAAGTGAAGGGCTGGGGTTGGGAAAAGCAACAGCACCATTATGTTGGAAAAGTGAAACATTTTTTAAATTCTGAGAATGGCATGGGAAAAAAAAAGGCACTAGAACTAATTAACGCAGTTACTTTGACAATACAACAAGAAGAGGTTCAACAGAGATGGGAAACCAAATGGCAGAGATTTTAATGAAATTAGAGGTTTAAAAGATGGAAATGCAAAGAAATGAAAGAGACAAGGGCAGAAATAAAGGCAGAAAAAAGGAAGGAAATAGATGGTATTGAAAAGAGAATGGATAACATGAATAAGGACATTGAATAATAAAAAGAGACATACAAGTGATACAGGAAAAAAAAACCCAATTATAAAAAAAAGATCCACAAAAAAAAGACTCAGAAGCGGGAAAGAATTGAGGATAACTAGCAGGAAATGAGATATGAAAAATTTTAAAAAATGAGAGGAATTCCAGAGGCCCCAGGAGAAGAGAAAATTATTACTATTTTGGCAAATTATATAGGAATGACAGAAAAAACATGGAGAGGAACATTATAAATTTTTTAGGGCTAACCCCCAAATTAGGAGGAAACTGGCCTAGAAAATTGTGGTTTGCTTTATAAGAACTAGGACTAAGGAAAAAAATTTGCAAGTAAATTATGAAAAACAATTGGTGTATAAGACAGACTGATAAAAATATTCAAAGATATTCCATATGAAGTCTTGAGGAAAAGACAAATTAAACCTTAACTAGTTATTCAAAAATATAATTTCATATAAGTGGGAGAGACTGAAGGGATTATCTTTTACATATAAACAGAAAGATATAAAATTATTGATACAGCCAGAGTGAAAAAAAAGTATTGATAAAATGAAGAAAGAATTAGAAAAATTGAGAAACAGTGATAATGGGAAAAGTGGAGGGGAAAAAAGTCAAAAAGGCGGAGGTGGGGAGTGGAGGCGAAGAGAAGACAGCCAAGGAATGGATGAGAAAGGGGGAAAAAAAACTATTGGATCGGAGGTTAAAAAAAAAAGGGGGGGGAAAATCAGCAGAAACAGGATTTGGAGCTAGACGATTTGTACGCAGGGGAAGAAGACATATAAGGGGGGGGGGAAAAAAAATTTTATAAGGGGGGGGAAATTTAAAAATGAAGGTCTTTTCTTTGGGAAATTGAAAGGAATAAATAAATTTGAGGCGTCCGTCACATTTTTCACTACATAGAGAAGATTAAAGCAGATGTGGTTTGTCTCCCAAAAAACAAAAATAGGAGAAGGTATTAAATTTTAGGAATCCTAAAATTGGGAAAAATCACATTGCAGCAGCTACTAGGAAGAAAAAAGTATTTTATACATTAATCAATTATACCCCTCGGAAACTAAATTTTAGGAAAAGAAGGTATTATAGTGGGGTAGAGGTTCAATTTTCCCGAAACTAAGATACTGTTTATTGCAACATATTCCCCACGGAAGCAAAGGATAAATTTTACAAAAGGGTGAAGGAAGAGATCCTGAGTTATTCAGGGGAGAATGACCATGGAAATTATATAATGTTGGGAATTTTAATCGTGATTGATCCAAAGTGAATAATTATTATAAACAAAAAAAACATTATGGAAAACTTCCAAATTTTTTTTAAGTTATCTGAGATGTTATTGTTACAAGATGTCTGGAGAGGAATACACAAAGAAACCCAAGGGGTATACATTTTATTCAGATGCACACAAGACTATGTCAGGAAGACATGTTCCTGATATCGAAAAATTTGCTACATTTATAAAAGACATGGAGATACTCCCGAAGACAATGTCAGATCATAATCCTATACAAATGGAGTTGAGAGGCATGAAAAAAAAAAAAAATGGAGGGTAATGACAGTCTTTTTCAAAATAACAAAACTAAAAAGATAAAGGAAGTAATAAAATATTATTTTAAAGAAAATTTACAGAAATGTAAAAAAGAGAATGATATACCAAAACCTTGGTGGTCATTTAATTAAAATGGGGGGGAAAATTAAAAAAAAGAACAAGAAAAATATAAGATTTTTGGAAAAAATTAAGATACAGGAAAGAATTTAAAAGATAATCCAAAGGATAAAAAGGTGCAGTTAAATTGAAAAATTTACAAGTTCAGCTTAATGCAGAATATCAATCAAAAACAGTAGAAAATTAAAATGGATGAAACAAAGACAATTTGAGCAGGCAAACAAGCCAGGAAAAAGGTTTTTTCAAATTAAGGAAAAGGGAGAAAAAAGATTAATTTTTGGGAAAAAAACAGGGAGGGGGGGATAACTACAAAACAAAAAGAAAAAAAGAAAATTTTTTACAACTACTATAAGAACCTTTACAGTATTAAAAATAAGGACAAGATGAGAATGGAAACAGCAGAATGTTTAAAGAATTGGAGAATACAGCAAATTAAAGAGGAACATGCAAAAATGATGGATGGAAATAACAGCCAAGGAAATTGAGGAAGAAAAAAGAATTTAAATACAAAGGGCCCGGGCCCAACGGATTCTTTGGCGATCTATTATAAAGAAGATGAAAGATTGTTTAATGATATCAAAGGTAATGGAAAACCAGATACTTGGGGAGAAGATTATATCACATTGATTTTAAAAGAGGGAAAGGACCCAAGAGAACCAGGAAATTATCGTCCAATTTCACTTTTAAATATTGATTATAAGATTTTTACAAACATTTTGGCAGATAGACTTAAGAGAGTACTACAGGTAGTGATACAGGACGATCAAAATGGTTTTCTACCAAACAGACAAATTAAAAATAATATTAGAGCTGCGTTGAATCTTATTGAATACTATGAGAAAAATAATGAGAAGAAATTAGCGATGATCTTCATTGATGCCGAAAAAGCATTTGATAACATCAGGTGGGATTTCATGATGGAGGTAATGAAAAGAATGGGTATAGGTAATACCTACTTAGAGTGGATCAAAGAAATTTGTAGGGAACAGAGAGCGGAAATAATTGTTAATGGGGCCAGAACAATACAGTTTAAGATAGAAAAGGGCACAAGGCAAGGGTGTCCGTTGTCACCATTATTATTTATATTAACGTTAGAGGTACTGTTGAATGAAATTAGGAGAGAGCCAAAGATAAATGGTTGCAAGATTAAAGGGCATGAACATAAAGTAAAAGCGTATGCGGATGATATGATGATTGTGTTGGAGGATCCTGAACCAAGTATCGAAATTTTGATACAGGTATTAGAAGAGTTCGGGGATGTATCAGGATTGAAGATTAATAAAGATAAAACAAAAATCATAACGAAAAATTTGACTAAGGTGGAAGAGCAAAGGCTGGTTCATGTTACAGGATTTAAAGCTGAGAATAAGATAAGGTATCTGTGGATATGGTTAGCCAAAATAAATAACGAATTATACGAGAATAATTACAAAAGAATCTGGAATGAAGTAAAAAAATCATTGGAAAGTTGGGCTTCTCTAAGATTATCTTTGCTGGGAAGAATCTCAGCTATAAAGATGAATGTGCTGTCCAGATTAATCTTTTTATTTCAAAATATTCCCATTATAAATAATGAAAAACCTTTTAAAGAGTGGCAAAGTGATTTGACAAAGTTTATTTGGGAAAAGAAAAGACCGAGAACTAAGTGGAAATCATTAATAGAGAAGAAGGAAAGAGGAGGTTTTGACTTACCAGATTTGAAAATGTACTATAATGCCTGTGGACTTTCATGGCTTAAGGAATGGATTACGTTACAAAGACGAAAAATTATTAAATCTTGAAGGGTAGGGAAAGCGGATGGGATGGCATGCTTATATGTGGTATGAGAAATATAAA
This sequence comes from Iguana delicatissima, assembly GCA_948472985.1. Classification (NCBI taxonomy): domain Eukaryota; kingdom Metazoa; phylum Chordata; class Lepidosauria; order Squamata; family Iguanidae; genus Iguana; species Iguana delicatissima. The sequence continues at coordinate 62,071 of CAOKZL010002653.1, read as the reverse complement.
ATCGATAAAGATTTCTCAAATCATTATATAAGGAGAGCATTGTTAAGAACTTGGTTACAATTTAAGAAGAAGTATTATATAAGAAAACCTCAATGGCTATCCCCGCATGAAGCATTGTATGGGAGATGGAAAGACCCACAAAGTAAATGGATAAGATATAAACACATGATAATAGAGAAATCAGATGGATGTTCATTAAAACCTAGGGAAGAAATTGAAAAAGAGGGCTTTGATTGCCACTGGTTTTTATACAGACAGTTAAGAGAACGATTTATTATGGATAAAAATGCAGAAGGGATTGGAACAACAAAACAGGAAGATTCATTTATGAAAATAATACAGGACTCTAAGAAACAAACGATATCCAAGATATATAAATTACTGTTAGAACGCAAGTTGGAAAGCGAAACAGTAAAAGAGACAATGATAAAATGGAGTAAGAATGTTGGGCGTGCTTCCCAGACGATACCCTTGTGTGGAGGCCCCCTCTACTGAGGTGCGGTCAGACCGTCTTCCACCTTAAAGTGACCAAGGTCTGGGACAGTCACCCCTGTCTCCTCCATGTTAGCACCTTTGCCTGGCATTCTGTAAAACCCACCAAGAATCCCATCATCCCTGATTCCGCAATTCGAGTCCAACTCCCAACGGGCTTCACGCCATTAATTTGCATCAAACGTTTGCATTTACCATAACCTCTGTCAGTCTTCCCTCCTACAGAATAGTAGGTCAATGCTTCCAGATAGCCGAGGCCATCCTGGATCCATCCGTCGCCCCCGAGGCACCATGGTGTGTGTGTGAATCTAGTCAGATGACGTCTTGTTCCTGTTTCTGCAGTTGGGAACCACAGCCAGTTGCGCCCCAGCAAGCTCTACTGCCTGCATCATGCCTGCCTCCCATTTGGACTATTCTTGCTGCCATTCTGCAAACCCGCTCCTGCAAAGTGCTAGCACGCCTGGGCTAGCTCGACCATGGACTTGGACTACTTTTGGCCATTAAAACCGGACTCATTGCTATGGTTCCAGCACCATCGGAGCCACCAACTTGCCCACATTTTCCAGACTTCGAGTTCTTCTGTTTCCAGGAGGAGGTGCTGAGATTTTTGTTTGTGCCTCACCTCCCCAGGACTGTTGTTGCATTTGCATCACCCGCATCACCACAGGACTAGTTCTGCCCACACAGTTCAACCTTTGTTGCCCTCATTTCTCTCCCTTTGGACCGGTCCACGCTCTGCCTGAGTGACTGCATATCTGGAGTATTTTTGCCCGCGTTCAATTGTCATCAGTTTTCAGTTGCTTTATTGCCCTCATTTGAAGCCTAGCCATCAGTGCATTGTGAATATTGCCCGCATTTTTATTGCTCATTGTTCAAACCACTACTGTGTTTTTACTGTTGCAATTGTTCATTATGGAAAACTGCCCGCATTCTTCACTGTTGTTAAAACATAGCATTTTGCTATTCAAAACTGCCCGCATTACTGTTTGTTAATAATTGCATTGTTACCATTTGAATATTCTTGTATATGCAGTTAGGATGTTGTTTAGTTAGGGACTGCTTTATTTAGCTAGAAATGTTGCAAAATCCCTTGGTGTGATATGCCTCCAGAATCTGTACACCTCCATTTGGCTCTAAATTCCTTTTGAAATGTTTGATTGGAAAATGATCAATTTGGGTCAAATTGCCCATTTTCGGGGGGGGATTGTTTCCACCGTGTACTGGCCTGGCCTTTAGTGAGTCAAATATATCATTTTGATATCACAATTCGGCCCTACTCTGCCACCAGCCAAGTGTTTGTGAGGCCCGCCAAACAAGCGCGAAGCTAGGCATGGCTGTTACTTGCTGCTCCCACCAAATCAAGCCAGATATTGCCAGATCTGCTTTAGGGCACCTCCCAAAACAAACACCTTCATTACATATGTACGCTGCTACAAAGGGACCCTCTGCCCTGAAGGGACACCCTGGCAAGCTAGGTACTTAACTGCCGAGCTAGCCACATTTACATACCGGCTATACTATTGTCAATTCGGACTTTAACTTAATCATACAAATTCTGACCTTTCGGAGGCTTTGTCTCCAGCCCAAAACTTATTGTTTTCACCCAAAGACCAGACAGGCCTGTGGTCCTTCTTTCCCCTATAAAAATCCCCCACTTTTGAGAGCTCTTTGGAACTCTCACCGGATTGCTTGGACTTTATTCTGCCTTGCTGCTGCTCGGTTCAGCAGATTCCCCTTGGTCGCCACGCCGAGCTTCCTCTTCTTCAATCAGGCTTCTTCAGGACTACAGGACAGGTGGCGTATCACCCATTCCCCTCAAATTCTATTTTCCTTTTCTAGTTAGGAGTGTGTTTGTGCTTTTCTTTAATAACTATTTAATAACTGTTTAATAAATCTAATTACTGTTTGAACCATTTGCCTGCTCATTGACATATACATAGGGTAAAAGATCCTGTTGCATTGCCCTGCCTCTCGTTAGCCAAGAGAGTGCTGCAGCTAATTTCCCCATCTTTGCTTGTTGTTGTTTGGTTGTTTGGGTGCACCTCCCGGGATCCCCAAGTCACAGGGTAACATAGTCTTTTTATGCTTGTGTGAGCACTTGGATCTCTATGTGTGCATGAGAGTTTCTTTCAATAAAACAAATTTTTAGTTTACAATTGAAACTTTCTGGCTGGTTCTTTCCTGCAAGGACCCCATAAACATAGGTGGTAGATCTCATTAAGTTACCCACATCTTATAGACCTGACTTTGAGCTAATTATGCCCCATTTTTGAATGGAGGTACTGGCATTGCTGATGGGCCTTGTGGCACCCAATTTGTGGGGTAACCTATTTGTATTGTTAACATCATGGTTCAGATACTCTCTCTTAGTCTTTGCATCATAAGATTACTAACAATTAACCCAGTTAACAGATAATCTCAATACAGATCACTCAGCATTTTGCATGGGTAGTTCTTATGAAGATAAGCATAATTATTGACTATTCCACCTTTTTTCACCCAACACCAGACATAAGGCAGCTTAAAAATTAAATGCACCATATCCAAGACATAGGAACACTTAACATTAAATTGTAACAAAACTGTCAATACCATTAAAAGCAAGATGCTTGCCAAATCCAGTTCCAAACTGAACTAAGGAGTTTCACCCTCACTGGTTAGTAGAAGCAGGTTTTAAAACAGTAGTGCTAATATTGTTTCAGAAATAGCTCTGCTTCCTTACAGGTTTATTTGCTTCTTACCTGCTCTGGCTATGTGAACAATCAGGTGTCAGCAAAGAATTGCAGGCCTCCAACTAATGCTTCTCTGACAAGTTTTCAGACATGAAAACTGTTATCACCAGGACCTTTTAGCCACCATGGTTTTGGAACAGAGGGTAGATTGAAAATAACTACGGCTGTATTTTAAAGCATAGTTAATAAGTCTTAAGCCCTTTTGAACTGAGTTGAAGTAAGTATATTTCTATCTTTAATTTTTTAATCACATCCTTTATTTCTTGCGCTATTATAGGTTTATCTAAATCTTCTCTTTGTTTGTCCGAAACCTTCTTTAACATTGCTTGATCCAAATATTTCATCATATTATCTTTCAACTCCTGTGACCACTGTTCCTTTCTAAATAACTCTTTAAAGTAAGTAAAGAAAATATTTTTAATCTTTGCATATTGATAATAAATATCCTGTCCCTCTCGTAATCCTTTTATATAACGTTTCTCTTTTCTTTCCTTAACTTAAACGTAAGCCATCTTCCAGCTTTGTTCGTGTATTCAAAGTGTCTTTGTTTTATGAATTTCATTTTATTTTCTATTTCATTCATTGCTAATAATGATATTTGCTTCTTTAACATTTGTACATCCTTCAATAATTCCGAGTTTTGTGGGTATTTTTTTATTTTCTTTTTCCTGTAATGTATATATATTTTGTTCTTTCTCTTTTTTACCCTTTGTCACCCACACTTGTTGATTAATGAAAAATTCCCTCGTCACCACTTTGCTAGCTTCCCATACTATTTGCTCCGATTGTCCTTTACCTAAATTATTTTTGAAATAGTTTCCCAGTTCCTTCTTTGCTTTCCCTACTATCAATTCATTTTTTAACAAACTATCATTCAATTTCCATTTATATGTATCTTTTCCCTGATATATCGTTAGTAATATTGGGTTATGATCTGAGGAGGACTTCCAGTTTCCTTATGTTCTTCAACATATCTACCGACAGGAAAAACATATCAATTCTAGACCAAGATTTATGTTGGTTGGAAAAATAAGTATATTCTTCCTTTCCCCCATGTACCCATCTCCAAGCTTCTACCAGTGATAAATGCTCCAACATTTCAAAAAAGGTTTTGGGGAATTTACCTTGGTTTTTCCTACTATTGCCTTTCTTGTTCTTATAATTAAATCTATCTATCATTGGGTCCATTACACCGTTCCAATCCCCCATTACAATCATCCTATGATCTTTTATTTCCACTTCTAATAAAGCCTCCAATAATTTTGAGTAAAATCTACTTTTACCTTCTAACGGGCCGTATATTGCAACTACTATTAATTTTAAATTTCCTGCATTTACCTCTATCCCCACCCAATGCCTCATATCATCCTTCCCAAATTGTCTTGCCTCAAATCTATTATTTACAAATATAGTTACCCCACTTTTTTTCTTATCTAATGAGGATGAAAATGATTGACCAAATTTTGGGTTTTTAATATAGTTTAGATCTTTTTCTTTAATATGTGTTTCTTGCAATGCAATAATGTCTAAATTTAATTTTTCTAATTGATGAAATATATGTTTCCTTTTAATTGGGGAATTTAAGCTGTGAACATTCCATGACAATAATTTTAATTTCATTTTATAACCTGTTTTTTTTTAAAGAAAAGAATCCTTCTTTTCTCTCCCCCCTTCCCTTATCCCCTCTATTGATTGCTTATTCTTCAATTTCTTCTGTTTCTTCCTCTAACTCTGGATCTATGAAATTTGATTCTTCTCTTCCTTCTTCCTCTTCCTCCTCAGTATCTTCTTCTTGTCTTTCCTTTTCTTCTTCTCCTCCCTTCTTATCCGTAAACTTCTCTTTATCCCTTAACTTTCTTTGAGGTTTCCCAATCATTTGTCTTAATTGGTCAGTATTTTTCCCCATTTCTTTTTCAATATAAATTTTCTCTGTTTCCATACAAAGGAGATACCTTCAGTTCTTTCCCAGGTGTATCGTATTCCGTTACTTCGTAACAACTGTGTGAGGAAGCTGTACTTTTCTTCATTTTAGGGTGGGGGGGGTTTTACATCCTTAAAATTTTTTAATTCATTTCCGTCTGCAATCAATTTTTTTACATAGCTCTGTTGTATGACCAAATTTTTCAACCTTTCTCTTAGGAAGAGACCACTATGTTGCGTGGTATATTCCTCTTTCTGGCTATTGTTGAGTTCACCCAAAAAATTTGTCTAATTCAAGGTCCAACTGTTCTGGGACCCAATCAATAAGTTGAGTCAATGGTCGAGTTAGTCTTTCATACAGGTCCTCCTGAGGAGCTACCCGTAATCCTCTTATTTTTATTGATTTATTTCTGTTCTTTATGTCTATTGACAATGTCATCTTCTCTAAAAGTTCTGTCCTTTCTTCCATCTTCATCTGGGGGCTTCCATTCTCAGAGATTTTCCCTCTATTTCTGTAACCTTCTCATTTACGCATCTTAGTTCCTTTGTTATATTATCCAATTTATTTTTAAAATGCCTCTAATTCCTTCTTAATCTCTGTTTTAACCTTCCAACCTCATTTGCTTCATTTCTGTTTTTGTCTCTCTCATTTCGTTTTTAAATGCCATGGTCAGCTTCCTTATTTTTTCCCTTTTTATGTCTGGTCCTCCACTTTGTATCGAGCTCTGAGTTTCTGGCAATAAGATCTTGGTTTCTGGGTTGGACAACTTTAGTTCTGTAGAGGCTCTTCTTTGTACTAATGTCTATATTTGTGTTTGGCCTCCCATAGCCGCCTTCCTTTTCCCTGCTGCCATCATCTTCTCTCTCTCTCTCTCTTCTGTAATTATATTCAATCTAGATTTTTCCTTCAGGATCTTCCAAGTCTTAATCTTCTGTGATCTTCTGAGGTTTACCTATCTATCTATTTATTTACTATTTATTACTTATTTATTTATATTACAAAATTATCCAAGTCCTCGTAAGTATCTTTATTTACTCTGCTTTTTCCTTATTTAACCTATGTTATTTTATTTCTCCTTTAAAAATTTTAAATTTTTTTTTTGTTATTTTAAGTTAATTCCTTACACCGCTTTTTATTATTGTTATTATTATTGTTTTATCCCAAGAATAATCACTTTCCTTACCTATATAGTCACTTTCCTTACTGATATCAAATATTGAGAATATATCAAAATATATCAAAATATATCAAAATTCAATTATTACTAGTGGGGCTCAAATCAGGATTCCAATGCTATATTCTCTCTTTTACCTTGTTTACTACTCTCAGAAGAGACCTCTATTCACCTTAATTAATTATTAGTTTGTAGCTATTTAAATATTTAAATATATCTAAATATTATGAAAACCTTCGGCCTTTCTCTTTCCCCGATCTTCTCTCCCCCGTCTCTTCCCTTTCGTCAGCTGGCCCTTCCATTCGTCTCACCCCCTACCGTCACTTGTCCTTCGGTCTCTCCTTTCTCTTTCCCCAAATCTTTCCCTCCCCTGTCTCTCTCGCCCTTTCTCTCGTCCACCGGCCCTTTGTCGCTCAACTCACCACCTACCATCACTCGTCCTTCGGCCCCGGCCCTCTCTCTTCTCCCAAAACTTTTCCAATTTGTCCCCCAAACGTCTATGGGGACTTCAACACTCGTCTCAAAAGTCTCTCCCAATGTTTAACTTCCGTCACACAGCTCCCTCGTCTCTTCTCTTTCTTTTTCTCTCGTCCTCGTCTCTCTCGTCTGCCAATCCTTCACCAGTCATCTCATCACCTCCCTTCACTCGTCTTTCGGCCTGCCTCTTCTTTCAGTCTTTCCTCCTCGTCTTCCTCGTCTACCGATCCTTCAGCATTCATCTCACTACCTTCCATTGCTCGTCTTATGGCCCTCTTCTCCCCGTCTCCCATCTCAGTCCCCCGTTCCTCGTCTCTCACCTAGCGGCCCTTCCGCTTGTTTTCACTGCTTACCATCACACGTCTTTCAACCTCTCCCTTCTTCCACTCTTCCATCCCCCATCTCTCTCATCCGTCTCCTCATCAGCCAGCCGTTCGTCGTTCAGCTCGCCACTTACCGTCACTTTTCCTTCGGCCTCTTCCTTTCCCCTTCTCCCAATCTTCCATCCCTCATCTCTATCATCTACTGGCACTTTAACACTCGTCTCAACATTCTCTCCCAACGTTCAGTCTTCTGTCACATAGCTCCCTCGTCTCTTTTCGTCTTTCAGGTCTAGAACCTTTCATCCCTTTTTTCCCTTTAGATCTCAATATCTCAAATTTAGAAGTTCAAAAGTCTTCCAGACTGTTATGCAGTATTCAATCTCAAAAATTTTTTTCCAAAAAGAAACAAGACCTTATTAATATTTGTTCATAAATAGGGAAGTTTTATATTATTTAAAGTCCAACCGCTTCCCAGCACCATAGCTTTTACCACGCGGCCACGTGTTCTTTTTAGTATTATACAGAAGCCTGTATTTACAGACTTAACTCCTTTTTTTAGACTATAGTTTTTAAGTTTAAAATTCGCTCAATAAAGGGTTGTCGGTCTCACTTACCTCGACTGGTGGATTTTCTATTATTGATTGGTCCAAAACAGACCTGCAGCTCTATCGATGGTGATGTGGCTAAAGCCTCCGGGGTGCCCGGAGAGGTAATAGCGGTTCCGCGACCCGTCTGTAAGCTTCGTGGACAACCAAACCCCCCCCTTCTGTCCACTCATCTTTAATCTGGGTCCCCCTTGAGTCGCCTCCGTATCCCTTTTACCAAAGGGAACTTGTCCCCGTTTTCTTTAGATTATAACCCTGGTTCCGACCCCACCGGGACTTCAGGATTCCGCAGCTCTGCGGATTCCCTACCTTCCACCACGTTGTCTCCACCGGAAGTCCCAAGTATATTTGAAACAGTAATACAATAACATCAAGCCAAAGGTTAAATAATCCATGTGATGCTTGTCTAACTGCTAGGAATCTTTACTCCCCTCTGATTTGCCCGAATAAGTGCAAACATGATCAATTCCAGAATATCAGACTCATGCAACCATCAAATTAAGACACCATTAAGACACCCCTGCCACTGTAGAAGGGCCATCTTGGGCTTGGTAATCCATCTTGTGTTGATGCACTTGGAGTCACTGAGCTTAGAATTACTGCACAATGGTTCCTTTATGGCCACAGCCTATAGGCATTGGAATCTTCCCCAGAAGGAAAAGGTTGCCACATAAAACATCCAATGATACACACACACATACACACAAAATAAGAGGAGGTGTCCTTTCCCCAGCTAAGGATCAGAAACCAGCCCCCATTCCTTCAGGGATGACTGCCTGGAGGTTTCTTATCACTGCCCCAGCTTGTTGTTCAAACTCTTCCTTCCCCTTGTTTTCTCCATCTCTTTTGACTCAAACTTCCCATTCCCTTAATACCTTCTTCCACATGACTACCATATCTGTTCACATCCCTCTCTTCTATTACCCTTAACTCAACCCAGTCTCCACTATCCCCAAACTGCCTCTGGAGAGTCCTTGACTTCCTGCCTTCTCCCTTTCTGCTCCTGCCTCCAATTTTCCCACTCAACTCTTCCTCTGTCATCTTCTGTCCCTCATGTGTTTCTTCCCTTCCATTCCTTTCCATCTTTCATTCCACTTGACATCCTTCCAATTTCTTCCTGTTTCCAGCCTTCTCCTCCCATCTGTTCTTCCTCCTTCTTGAAATTCCCTTCAACATGTCTTCCACTGCAGTTTCAGGTTCTGCATTCTCATGCACCATGGCATCTGGCACTGGTGCTAGCTGAGTGTCAGTTTCATCTTTAGGTACTAGCATTTCTTGTTGCCCGTGGTGCGTGTCATGCCTGAAGGGGTAAGTCTGGGAATGCAGCGATGGTAGCAGCAGGCACCCCAAGACTCCCCTTGGGCCATCATAGTCCATGTTAACAAAAGAAAAGAAGAGAGTTTCTCCTGACCTGTAAATTTGGAATAGTGCATTCATAACACTGATAGTACATTAAAGTAATAGTACTGCTTCCTACAACATTAATACAAAAACCTAAAACTTAAGTCCCAGCTTAGTTAAGTCCTAGCTTAGTTAAGTCCCTCAATATACAGTAGGCCCTCATTATGTGATTTCAGTAATTCTGGTCACATGGTTATGGGGCCTACAGTAAATGATGAGGTGAAGTCTGGAAATACATAATTTGAATTTAATAGAAATAAAATTCAAATTGAGGTAATAAAACAAAATAAAGTGTAGTACAGCTCAGTGCATACAGTATTCCACCGAAAATGACAGGGAATGTGAAAATCAAGAAATGACATCCCACTCACCATGCTGTGTCATGTTGTCCACGCAGCCTTTCATTTCCTCACTGTATACAGAACTACATGTGCTCTAACTGTCAGTTCCACTGCCCCTCCATGATATATTAATAGCCTATGTAGTTGAGGTAGCTAGAAATCATTAGGTAAACACTGCCTGGTACAGCTTTGGAATGTACTCAAGCGGATAACACGGTTCCCAGGACCTTCAGATGTGGGAGGGGCCATTGAGGGAACTTGTTTACTCACTTTCACTTTGCTTCAGACCTTGCACTAAAGTCATTACATGTATTAAACTCCAAATAAATAGTTCTTAATGCAATGTACTATTTGCGTGTGGATTCTGTTCCTAACACAGTGCAAGGTCTGAAACATCTTTAAACCATCTAACACTACAAAATGTCCCACAAGGAGACTCAAGGTACAAAGGTACAGAACAGGAGGGAGCCGTTGGAACCAAAGGAGCTGAGGCTGCTCCAATTTTCACACCAACCATCAGAGCACAGGTACTCCCTTTCAACCCTACTTCTGACCCTGCTGGAGGGCAAACCTGGGCCTGGGGAGAATGTCAGGACACCGGAAGGTGCCAGTGCCACAGGACAACCCACCGGGACACCGCAGTGAGTGAGGCTTCGTTATGGGAGCAACTGGCCACCAAAGAAGACGAAGTGGAGCAGCTACGAGCAGAGATGGCCAGAATGTGAGCAGAGATGGTGGACTGGCAGAACCTGGCCCCTCAACTAGGCAGACTCCAGAAGCAAGAAGCAGTCATTGCAGTGGCAGCCCCACAAGGGGGGGTCTTCCCCCACCAGGCCCATGACCATTCAGAAAAATGAAGGGAACTTACAATGAGATGGAGCAATACTCACTTGCTTCTTGAATGTGGCTTCCAACTACATGGCAGACTACAGCAACATCTTTCCTGATGATGCTGCCAGAGTGAGATACCTCAGCAAACACCTCCAAGGAGAGGCATCTGAATGGGTGGCTTCCTTATTTGACGCAAGAGCTGAAGAAACTGAAGATTTACAACTATTAATGAACCACTCAGAGAGAGATTTGAGGACCCATTCATATAGGAATAACTCAGACATCAAGTGAGGAAACTATGCCGGGGAGAGGAATTGTGGATGAACATGCATGTGAGTTCAAGAGACTGGCTGCCAAAGTTCCTGAATGGAATGATGAAGTTTTGAAACAATTTTTCCAGAAAGGTTTGCACCCTAATATTTTGGATAGATGCCTCTCCCAGAGCAACCCCTACAATTCACTGAGGTGGATGAGACTGGCTGGAGAAGCAGAAAGCATGCTAGAAAGTGTACAACTCACTTGGATGAGACAAGCCCAAGAAACAGAGTGCAGACTAACAGGGAGCAGGAGAACCAGTGGGCTAGACAATGAGGAGTGAAAAAGACACCTGAGAAAAAGTGCTTGCTTTAAATGCAGAAAGCAATGTCATCTCGCAGTGGAATGCCAGGACAAAGGAAAACAACCAGAGGAGAAGAAGAAACCAACACCACCTCCCAAATCCACATCTCATAAAAGTGAAGTGACTATATCGCAGACTAAGCGCTCAGACGGTGGGTCTTTTGCATGTTCTTGTGAAGAGAAATAAAGCCCTTCACTCTCCTGAGAATCTGACAGTGACAAATGGAGCTAGGAACAGTCTGCAAATGTGAGTATTAACAACCTTCGTCATGTTTATGTCCCATTCCAGTTGCAGGGGAGCGATGGGGTGAAAAGAAACTACAAAGGGTTACTTGATTTGGGATGCTGTAAAAGTTTATTGTACCCTCGTGTGGCACAAGAACTCTCTTAAGAATTTGAGCCCTTTAAAAAGACCATCCATCTGACTCGGATCCCATGGCAGGAGGAGAATCCCTGCAACAATGCACCAAGCCCATAAAGGTGAGGATGGGGAACATACAAAGATCCTTACAGTTCCTAGACCCAAGTCAAATTGGATTTCATGTGGTCCTCAGCTTCGACTGGCTAAAATCACACAACCTTCTATTTGACTGTTCCAGGGGCTCAGTGATAGCCAGAGGGGAGAACACTAAGACCCTGCAGAATCCTCCTTTACCAGCAGAGGATAATGGCATAGCTGTGGGATTGTGTAATGAGGAACTGCAAAACAAAGTTCCTCCACAGTACTGGGACCTGAAAAAGGCATTTGAGCCATGTGAAGCCGATAAACCTCATAGGGACTTTGACTGCAAATTGAGGCTTTTGAAAGGAGGTAAACTCACAAAGCCCAAGATATACCCCATAAACAGACAAAATTGTCCACATTACGAGATTTTCTGTGCAAAACCTGAAATGGGGGTTCATTCATAGTGCATGATAGGTGCTTAGTTAAAATGGAGAAGGAATTAAATTTGTGCCTGGAAGACATGAACAGAAAATGAATCTGTAGGAACATCAATGTCTTGTGCCACAAAGCCTATAGGAAAAGGCCATAGGAAGATACCAGCAGGGTAGTCGTCAAGCTAATGCCACCAAGCCTGCAAGTAGGGGATGGTTGCATAGATTCAGGAACAGATTTGGACTTAAACACATAAAATTGAGTGGTGAGGCTGCCACTGCCAATGAAGCAGCTGCTGCCACATTTCCAAAGTAGTTTAAGAAGCTGGTTCAGGAGAAACGCTACCATCCAAAGAAGGTGTCAGGGTTCCCTCCATTATTAGTTTGGGAAAGTATTATGGATGGGTTATGTAGTAGTAGTAAGGACTGTTGTATGTAGTTAAGCACCTAGATAGCCTTGCTGCAGCTGCTCATTTGTAGCAACATTCCTGGAAGCACCGTTAAGTAAACATCCAAAAGGTTCTCACAAGATAGTAACCTAGTAACAACACTGAGCCTAGAGAAGCAAGGTCATCTGTAATTGGCTTCTTGGGAATGAGGGGAGCGTTAAAACATACTGTCTTCAGGAATTTCCTCAGTTTGAATCACTAAAATCATTGTACTCTGTTCATGCTCAAGAATAAAGCTTGCTTCGCATGTTTACTCTGTGTGTTTGAATCAGTTCCTGACAGAGTGATTCAAACTCCATCAAATTACCAAAATGTACCAAATAAGTGAGGAGGAAGAGATCCCCTGCCCCATGGATGAAGAACAACCTGACAAAGAAGAAACCGAGCGTGCTCAGGCTGTGGATGCAAAGCCTAAGGTTCGAATCTCCCTCCCTGAAGGCACCCTGACTTGGAGGCCAGACATGGGCCTGTGGAGAGCGGCTTGCAACCAGGTGCCGCCGCCGCCACCAAGCTACCAGATGGGACTCATCAGTACATGACTTGGACCTGCTGGAAGAACTCCGTGCCAAAGAAGATGAAGTGGACAGACAAAAAGATGAAATGTTTCAACTGAAAGCTCTGCTACATGATTGGAAATTGATAGCCCCACTAGTCGGAAGAACGCCAGCCAGAGGTCAAGCTGCCGCAGCTGCTGGAGTACCGGCACCACCTGATTTGCCACACCCCCCCCAGTGAGGCCCAGGCCTTTCAGAGAGCTGAAGACTTCTTTTGACGGAAATGGAGAAAAGCTCACCTACTTTCTTAACATGGCTTCAAATTACATGATTGATTATGAAAACAGCTTTCCAGACAACACTGCCAGGATTAGGTACATCAGCCAGCGCCTTAAGGGGAAGCGACGGATTGGATAGCAAATCTTTATGATACCCACACCCCGGAGTTGGCTGACCTGCAACTTTTCATGAACCAACTCAGAGAAAGATTCAAAGATCCCTTTTCCCAAGAGAAAGCCAGATACGAACTGAAAAAACTGCGACAGGGGAAAAAAATGTAGGGGAATACTCCAGGGAGTTCAGAAAACTGGCAGCAAAAGTGCCTGAGTGGAGAGATGACATCCTCAAGGAATTTTATAAAGATGTTTTGAACCCTGCCATTCTAGATCGCTGGATGACCCAAGGAGATCCCAACAGTCTGCTAGGATGGATTAAGCTGGCTGGAGAAGTTGAAAGCATCATGGACTCTGTGCAACTCACATGCCAGAGGCAAGCTCAGGAGATCGAGGCTCAGAAACCATCACAATGTAAATCTACATTCCTAAGCAGTGAGGAGAAAAAGAAACACCTGCGAGAGGGGAGTTGCTTCATTTGTGGAAAAAGGGGCCACATTGCCAGAGATTGCCTCAGGACAAAACCCTTAGCGGTGACCAAGGAAACACCACCAAGTGTTAAGCTTACTTCACGCAAAGCAGAAACACTGAAACCAACTAATAAACGCAGTTAAAAGGCACGGCCGGAGGAACCTGTGAGGAAATTGACAGCTCCCTGTTGTCTTTGGATTCTGATAGTGACAGCAACGACTGGAAAACCGCTGGGTCAGCTGATGTAAGTACGAACAACAAACCCAAACATGTTTTTACAACAGTATCCCTGGTAGGGAAAGATGGCAAGATACGAATCTGCAGGGCATTAATTGACTCAGGCTGTTCCAAAAGCCTTTGCACCTTAAATTAGCTAAAGAACATGATGAGGAAAGCCATCAAGTTAACACAGATGGATGGGTATCCCATAGCAGGAGGGCCAGTTAAACAAAGAACCCAACCCATCCCAATTTGAGCGGGAAAATATAGGGGGAAATTGCTATTTCTGATGCCTTCATCTGTACATTTTCAAGCAGTGCTCGGAATTGACTGGCTCAAAAAACATAACCCGTGAATAGACTGGCCAAATGGGCTGTTAAATTCAGCCACTTAGCCAGACTTGGCACCCAAAGAAAACACCCCCCTCCCGGCACTTTCATTAACTCCTGAGGAGCTTCTTAAGATTCCTTTGCATTACTGTGACTTGCAAAGGGCCTTTGAACAGCACGAAACAGACAAACTACCCCCACACAGAGACTTTGATTGCAAACTCAAGTTAATAGATGGAGCCAAAATTCCAAAACCAAAAATATACCCAATGAATAGGCAATCGCTCACAGCTTTAAAAACATTCCTGAACAAAAACCTGCGTGGATTTATAAAGCCATCATTGGATCCCACAGCCAGTCCAATCTTTTTCCGTAAGAGGAAAGACCCAAACTCAGAACCTAGACTGATTGTGAATTACAATATCATTAATCAAGCAATCCTGCTGAATGTTTACCCAATGCCACTCATTAAGAAAGTGCTTGATGAATTGATAAAGGGCAAATACTTTACAAAACTTGACCTCAAAGAGGCTTTTCACAGAATACGCATGGATCCCGATAGTGAATGGCTAACTACCTTTTCTATCCCTTTAGGAAATTATCAGTGGACTGTATTACCCTTTGGATTACAATCTGGCCCTGCTGTCTTTCAAATGTCCCTGAATTCCATTCTTCAGGACCTGCTATATGAAGGAGTTGTAGTCTACTTGGATGATATTCTTATTTATGCTGAGACCTTAGACAACATATAAACTTGGTCAGGATAGTGCTTAAGTGACTTATTGATAGTGGACTTGTTGTCAATCTCTCTAAATGCGAGTTTGACACTCAAACTTTTGATTACCTGGGCTACCAAGTGCGTCACAACACTCTGAACATGAACCCTGCCAAAATTGAGGCAATTGTTAATTGGCCTGTCCCTAAAACTAAAAAACAGCTACAACAATTCCTTGGGTTCGCAAACTTCTATCGTAACTTTATAGAAGACTTTGCAGCCATCTCATTGCCTCTTACTAACTTGCTTAAAAAACTGAAGATTACAAAGGCTCACCAAACCAATAAAATTAATTGGACTCCTGATTGCCAAACTGCCTTTGATTCCCTCAAAGAAAAATTTACCTCCAAACCTCTATTATTGTTCCCTGACACTTCTAAAGAGTTTATAATTCAAACCGATGCCTCTGATTTCGGTATGGGAGCTGTACTGCTTCAGAAAGACACTGATGGCAACTTGAAACCTTGCATCTTCATTTCTAAGAAATTTTCCCCTGCTCAAGCCAATTGGGCCATTTGGGAGAAAGAAGCTAAGGCCATATATTTTGCTCTTTCTTCCTGGCGACATTTACTCAAAGGCACACATGTCCCATTTCAAGTTTGGACTGATCATCGCAACCTTGAGGCTTTATGAAATGCCAAAAAATTAACACCTAAACAAGCCCGGTGGGCCAAATTCTTTCAGTGCTTCAGGTTTAAAATTGTTTTCAAACCTGGCAAGAGCAACACTTTTGTGGATCCTTTTTCAAGGCTTCTCTGCCATGAGACTCACTCGCCCACGGCCCCCCTGCCTTTATTTTCTCCAGAGGCATTTGACTTGCAAGTTACTACTCATGATCTCCATAAAGCACGCCTAGCGGCTTCTACATTACTTGACTCGGCCTTTCAGCATTTGCTTAAATCTTCTTACAAAGGTGATGCTTGGCTCACCTCCCACAAAAGCTCTTTCACTTGGATTGATGGCCTTGCATTCTGTGACAGTAAGATTAATGTCCGCCCCCCTTGTCGGGTCAAAATCCTCCACAGACACCACAATTCCAAACCTGTGGACCACTTTGGATTTCTTAAAACTCTTCACTCTATACATAAGCTTTTTTACTGGCCTGGTCTTACAAAACAAGTCCAGGATTACATTAAGAACTGTTCAATTTGCAACACTTGTAAATCTACAACCTCTAAACCACAAGGACTGCTCCAACCTCTTCCCGTACCTTCTAAACCCTGGGAAGTGATTTCTTGGGATTTCGTTGTGGACCTCCCCTCCTCCCATGGTTTTCATGCTATCTGGGTTGTCACTGATCACTTTTCCAGGTGTTCAATTGCAGTGAAACTGGGCCCTTCTGGAAAAAGTGCCCACTAGAATCTAGAGTCACAAAATTGCAAAGGCAGCTCCAGGCCACAAAGCATGGAAGGACAGATTAACTCTGGTCCTATGTGGCGACTCTGCAGAGCATTTGATAAAGCTAGGTGTAGTGTACAAGTCCAAGAATCCATGCGCACTTAAACACAGAAACAAATTTTAGTTGCCTGTGTTTTGGCAGCACAATAAGAAAGTGTGGGTGACTGCCCCCTTGTTTACAGAATGGTTCCATCAATGCTTCATCTCAGAAGTTAGAAAATATTTGCTACAAGAAAGCTGGAATTTAAAGTCATGTTAATACTAGATAATGCACCTGGCCATCATGAATCTGTTTGCTGAAAATGTTGATATTGTCTTCTTACTTCTTAATACAACCTCATTGATTCAGCCCCTTGATGAGGGCATCATTCATTATGTCAAAAGCACATAAACCTGCCAGGTATTTGATAGCATTCTAGCAGCAGTTGAATCATAGAATCATAGAGTTGGAAGAGACCACAGGGGCCATCTAGTCCAACCCACTGCCATGCAGGAACACCCTCAAAGCACTCCTGACAGATGGTCATCCCATCCAGCCATTGTTTAAAAACGTCCAAAGAAGAAGAATCCACCACACTCTGAGGTAGAATATTCCACTGCCGGACAGCTCTGACTGTCAAGAAGTTCTTCCTGAGGTTCAGGTGGAATCTCCTCTTCTGCATCTTGAATCCATTGCTTCTTGTCCTAGTCTCTGGAGCAGTGGAAAACAAGCCCACTCTCTCCTTGACATTACATCCCTTCAAATATTTAAGCATGGCTATCACGTCCCTTCTTAAGCTTCTCTTCCGCAAACTAAACTTACCCAGCTCTCTAAGCCGCTCCTCATAGGGCATGGTTTCCAGATCCTTCACCACTTTGGTCGCCCTCCTCTGGACATGCTCCAGCTTGTCGATATCCTTCTTGAATTGACATGCCTGGAACTAGACACCGTATTCCAAATGAGGTCGAACCAATGCAGAATAGAGTGGTACCATTACTTCCCTTGATCTAGACAGCATGATCCTATTGATGCAACCAAGAATTGTGTTGGCTTTCTTGATTGCTCCATCACACTGCTGACTCATGTTCAGCTTGTGATCTACCAAGACTCCAAGATCCCTTTCACATGTATTGTTATCCAGCTACGTGTCCCCCATCCTATATTTGTGCATTCCATTTTTTTCTGCCTGACTGCAGGACCTTACATTTCTCTCTGGTGAAATTTATTTTGTTAGCTTTGGCACAGCTCTCCAATCTGTTAAGGTCATTTTGACCCTGATACAGACATAATTCAGTGCTGGAAATCCTTAAATGCCTACTAGAAAAACTTATGGAGTGAGGCTATGGATGCTTTTCAGGCTATCCCAGGGATCAATGGAAGAGTTAGAAGAATCATCTATGCTGCAGGGTGAGTTGGTGGAAAAGGATTTGCTGACTTGCTGGGTCAGGATGTGGAAAAATGTATAGATGGCCATGAAGAAGTGTTATCCAATAACGAATTGGAGAAACATACTAAGATGTCTTCAGAGGAAGAATAAAAAAATGGAAACAGAGCCAGCCATCTGAATCTTAATGAAATTTGCCAAAGTGTTTCAAATTGCAGAGACATTAAAAGATAAAATTACGGAATGCAATCCTTGATTGGAACTCAGCATTAAAGTCACATTTACAATCATCAAAGGATTAAAACTACTGCAGCAAGAATTTGATGAATTAAAAAGAAAGAGATGACAAATTCCTATTATGATGTTCTTGCAACATTTCCATCAACAAAGCTTCTCAGAGGATTCCCAACCATTGACATCAACATCATCTGCTCCTGAGATCGAGATCTCATTGTCCTGGCAATATAACCCAGGATTACCTTCTGAAGGTGATCCGTCTTCTGATGTATTGTCAGAAGGTCAATAGTAGCCTAATACTACAGCATTGAGATGTTAGCATTCAGCCACTATTGACCTTCTGCATACAAAAACATTTTATTTTTGGACCACATTGTTAATTTTTATATTTTCCACAGCTACGCACTTGCTTTGCATAGCAAATAATGGCTACAAAACCTTCTTTCGCTTAGTTGCTAAAGTTTTGTCACGTCTATAAAATTTCAGAGCCTCCTGTCCAAGCTGCATACTTGTTTGTATACCTAACTTCATCTCATAGAAAACAATCTTGTTCATATTATCTGCATTTTTCACTAATCATGGTAAGTCCCGTAATGGTTATGGAGGACCTGCTGGATGTCTTTCCTGACCACCTGGTGAAAGCAGTTCCTTATAAGTTAGAAATTGGAACTGACTGTAGAAAGGATCTTGATCCTGTAGCATATAGACTCATCATCTTAAATACCATTGTCACACTCTGGCCAAGTGAAAAACTATTCAAGAACAGAGAAACAAGGAGGCAGACAGGCTCTTTTCCATTACCTCTGGATCCAGCTTCAGCTGAAATTTCTGTTCCTGCAAATGCTGAGGTGAACAGAGAAGAGGCAGCAGCCAAGGCATCATCCAGCCTGTACCCTGATTCTCTCTTGCCAGCAGCTTTTTGCATTATATTTTAATTGCCATGAACTGTTTGGAATGTTTATTTTTCAATGAAAAGTTGTATAACATTTAATATTCACAGAGGATTTCAAGGTTTGATATCATTTGCTCTATATAAAAGAAGGATGAGTGCCGTGGATTTGGTTTTTTGTTACAGTTTAATTCTACCTTTCTGTCTTGGCATCTTCTAAAACCTGAAGTCTACTTGCGCATTTTACCCCATGATCAATGGAAATGTACAGTTATGCAGTGAAAAGTGTTATTTTCACACCTCTAGTAAATAAGACTAGATTTTAATGACATGCTTCTAATCCTGTAATGAGTTTTTCTCAGGAAAAAAACTGTGAACAGTACACCAGCACCCTTTGTGAGTAACATGCTGTAGCATGTACTATGTAGTATGAATATGCAGGACCTGACTCATTAACATGAAGGATTATATGGCAGTAACATCTCCTCCTCCTTTGTGTTTGGGTGTGGCTTCCTCTGAGATCTAGTTAGAAATCTGGAGAACAGTTCTGCTTGTATAAAGAGTTATGTTTCTATTGACTGCTTGCTCTGTTTCTTATAGCTCCAGCCACTGTACAGTTACGAATTATTTTTAAAAAAGTTTTCTACATTTCAAAAAAGAAGGAAATTCCCCAAAGAGGAAAAAACCACTTTATTTTACAGCAAAAAGATATGGTTTGACCCATACCCCCCAAAGCAAGGAAATTCACACCACAGATCAACCTTTTTCCCATGCTAGAACTAAAATTGTGCCCTCACTGATGGACCTTTCTTTTACCTCAGCCAGTTAACCACAAGAATTGTGCTTCAGACATTGATTCCTGAAACAAGGGGGGAATGGGGGAGGGACAAGCAAATATTGGAGCAAGCAAGCAAACACCACAGTTAAAACAGTTGGACTGTGTCTCTCAGCAGGGAAATTCAAACCACATGTTATTCCCCTCCAGCATATTCATGACTCCTGTGTTTACCTTAACTTTTAAACGCATAAGTGAATTACCCCAGTTCTGGATTTTTTGGGAGTACTATGACTCCAGAGGAAGTGTGATCTTTCCAGACAGGGATTTTTAAAAGTGGGGTAGCACAATATTTAGCACAGATTACATTAACGTTGTCAAATCTATCCATGAAGCTCCTTTTTGAGAAGAGGTTTGAAGAAGAAAGGATAAGCCTGCCATCAGAAATGGGGAGATCTGAGAGTAGGAAAGAACCCTTGCATCTGCTGGTACAATCTCATCTGCAAGTCACATGATGCTTGCAAACTGAATCTTACACATTTGGATCACCTGTGACTAAACCTATTAAACACAACAGAACTTCCTTTCCTGAAGTATAGATATATAGGACTGAGCAGAAAAGATGGTGTAACTGTGGATGGCACTACACTATGCATCTGGTCTTAAATATACTTTAAGAAAACTTCTTAATGTTGTAAAATTAACTTATTTTTCTTTAAGAATTTAACACTAACACATTAACATTGACACAAATATTACAAAGCTTTATCATATTATCAGCTTTGGACTGACAAAACCCAGGCTCAAATCCATAGTCAGCCGTGACAATTAGCAGAGGACTTTTAAGTAGCCAATCTGATGCAGTCTAAATTATCTCATATGTTTTTTGAAGGTAAGATGTATGTTCCTTTAACCTGTTTGAAAGAAGCACAAAGTAAGCATGAATAAATACTGCTTTCATTTAGCCTTGGCTTATTTCTAAGATAGGGGTGGGACAGTAGAATAGAACAGGATTTCATTGGGTGGTCACATAACCTAACACCATCAGATTGACAGCAAAAGTATCAGCACCACTACATGGCATTTGAGATATTGCTCTTGTTCCCTTCCTCAGAAGGGGGAGAAGGAACAAAGTACCAGATGGGACTCAGTCAGCTCTTGGAGGCACCAGTTAAGAATTGGGAACAAAATTTCCAGTATCATAAAATAAAGTTGAGAGAGGAAAGCAATGGTTTTTCTGTACGTACATAAAAAAAAAAGCCACAGAATAGGATGAGGTTGTGAAGAGGGCTCAGGTTGTATGGGGGCCAGATAAGAACAGTAGACTAGAGATCTCTCTCTTCTAAAGCCTTGGGGCAAGAGCAGGAACTCATCTGTCATTTTGCTGGTATAGAGCTTTCCCCTCCTGCATGAGTGATGTGGAAATCTTTGGAGTTATCGGATAGCACTGCATTCTGTTTCATGCATTTATATGAACCACCATGGCATTGGTGCAAATATTGCAAAAATTGCATACATCTAAACTAGAGGAAAGCAAAGAATGTTTGCAAGACGAATCAGCAGTTTCATCTGCAGTAAAGAAACATCTTCTTCTTCAAAAAAAATTAAAATAAAACAAAATAAACAGAGAAACATGTACCTTACCACCCACACATAGAAATGTATGGAGGTATGCACAGAATATAACACAAAATAAGTATGAACCACTGCACACATGTGATGTAGAGGCAATCACAGCTGTAATATCAGTAATAAACACAAAGAAAATGTCAGAATGCACCCAAATTAGGAAGCAACAAATGAAAAAATGCTTGTATGTGCAAACAAGCTTGTTTGGGAAGCTGTGGATGTTTATTTTCAGGTTTATTTTGTGGATGTTTTTCTTTTTTCTCCCCCAACTATATTGTATGCAAGGATATATGGAATTTCTCCTTCAGACAACAGTGTTACATCAAAATGTGGGTGACTCAGGGATCCACTCACAATGCCAGTAGCTCTGTGAAATGGTGCTGAATTATTAGCTCAAAGAGGAGGCCTGCTAGAGGGGGTAAGCTAATGAGATCTTTTACACTTATGATTACCAGTACTTCTGCAGGAAAGAACAGCTGGAGATCCAAAAGTAAGTTTAGTATGTCTTATTGGGTGAATTGAATCACATGCACAAGATCCAAGCAGTCACATTTGGGTATTCAGCTACTATATGGCTTGCAGGCAAACCTATATAAAAGAACAAGAGGAGGAGGAGGATGAATCTATAATTGTCATGGACAGTGAATATGTATATAATGGATGTACAAGATTTATTCAATTTTGGGCAAAGGACAGTTTTAAAAATGCGGATAGTAAAGACTTAAAACATCTTAGTCAATGGAAGCAAATTTGGAACCTTATCAAGGAATTACCAAAGGTAAAATTCGCATGGATTAAGGCTCATCAGGATAAGAAAAAGGAGAGTAGATTGGAGTGGCAACAACAAGGTAATATATATGTAGACCAACTAGTTAAACAAAGCAAGCAAGAGAGAAAAGCTTTCAAAGAAGAAAATATGCAAATGGATCGATACCAGATATTAAAAGACTTACATGAAATAGGACATGAAGGAGTTAAAAAAGTAATGAAAAGATCAGAAGCATTTGGTAACTGGGAAAATAAGAAGAAAATGATTAAAGAAATTGTCGATTCATGTATACAATGTAATATGGTGAAACGAGAGTATGAAAACTCAGAAAAGATATTGATTCCAGTAAAAGATTGGCTACCATTTGGGACTATTTACATTGACTATATAGATAAGTTACCAAAAACTAAGGAGGGGTATCAATATTTGTTGGTAGTCATTGATAGTTACAGTAGTTGGGTAGAAGCCTTCCCAACTAAAAGAAATGATGCTAAAACAACAGTGAACAAACTTTTTAAAGAATTATTTTGCCAGATGGGAGTACCCTCTATTATAAGTTCGGATAGAGGTGCTGCTTTCATAAGTAAAGAAATGGAAGCGTTAACAAAATCTTTGGGAATAAAGCGAAAGTTGCATATTTCATATAGACCACAAAGTTCGGGAGAGTGGAGAGAGCTAATCAAACTATAAAGACTATGCTGAGAAAATTAGTCAAAACAAATGGGAAAGATTGGGCAGAAAAGTTGCCAATGGTCTTAATGGCCATGAGAAGTAGTCCCACAGGAAATCATAATTATACACCATATGAAATTTTATTTGGAAATGAAATGAATTTGGGACTACCACATATACCAGAGGAAAATGAGAGTGAATTGGAGTGGATACAATCTTTAAAAGATAGGGAAGACGTAAGATGGTTTATACACCACCATATGAGAAATAGCATGGAAATTCCTACTCGAACAGAAAAGGATATGATACCAATTGGAACTCAAGTGTTGTACCTCCATTTGGGACCAAAAGAGCATGCTCTGAGACCTAAATGGAAGGGACCATATGTTATAATGGATTACATTTGGCCCACCAGCTATTTGATTGAAAAAGGAGGAAAATTGAAATGGGTCCACCGCAATCAAATCAAATTGTATAAAGTTGATGAATAACTAATTTGTCTGGCAATATGCTTATTTTCTTTTTAGGACAAGCGGATGGGAAGACCACCACAAGGGAAATCGGATTTGGCTCCTCCAGGATCTAATCGATACGTTTACATTTTACAGGCTGCTGCGCTAGCCAGACTGTATCCTGTTTTTATATACATAATTGAAGGGAAAAATTTCAGATGGTACATTAATTGGGAGCCACGGAATTCAGGTTTGTTTAAGTTACGCTGGATCAGGATCCCCCAGAAAGTAGAGGAAAATTGCAGGTTAGATGGAGACATCCAAGAAAATGAGGGGATTGTGGGTGCTGTTTGTCATTTTTAATCTGTTTCTCAAGGAAATCGAGTTAAGTGAAGGGACAACGACAACTTAAATAGGGAAAAGGTAACAGAACAAAGAAATCATTCCCTTCCACAGTGGGAAAAAAGGAAATGCACACTAACACGTTTTTATAGTCTGACTAATTGTACAAATAGCACCATCACAGAGAAAAACATGTTATGGTATTATGGGGGACACCAAGTGGGACATGTTAAATTATCAGTTTTATGGGACAAAACTTTTGAAATATATAAAGGAACCTTTTGGATAAGTAGGACTGGAGAAATCAGAAACTTGATATACGTAACGAAGTGTCTTGGTCATTTTGAAGATACCTGTCCAAACCAATGGACGCAATGGTTGAGAGTCGATAATCGAAGCTGTGCACACAAATGTGATACTGAGTTTAATTGTTCTAAAGTACAAGCAATAGTAGTACAAGGGCTTTTGAAGAACACGAACAGAGGAAACTGTGAAGATCCAAGGACAAATAAAACCAGACCTTTGGGATATGTAACTTTCCAGATACCAAATGTTACAAATGAAACTGTAAAAGAAAATTTGACCACTGTAATGAAACAATGGCATACACCCACTCCTGTTGTAAATTGGACCAAATTTACACCAATGGAACATTAGACTAAATGTTCCAATGTTTAATGTAACCAAATTGAGACCGGAATGTAGAAAATATGTAAATCCCTATTTGAAATTTGCAGAAAAGAAAGAAAAATTGTGGAAACGAGATAAAAGAGATTTGTTGGACACCATATTGGGTGGAATAGGAACAGGAGTTGGTGTAGCAAACTCATGGGATATTGAAAACCAAGCAAATAAACTATCTACTTTAGGAGGGTTACAATGGAAAGTTATACATATGGCAGGAGATGATCTGGTATCAACTTTTAGGTTGCATGACATATCTGCCGGTTTACAATTAGTGACTTTTGAACATTTGAATAAAACTTTGTATGCTCTTAGGGGAACCAGTAGTCAAACTTTGGAAGCTGTCTCTGCTGTCTTGTCGTGTCTAAGAATTCAGACCACTTTGTTGGGATGGAGGGATCAAATGCTATCAGCTCTATATGGGAATCATGGAAACACCTTTGTAAAGGTAGGAAAACTGGAACCGTGGATTCATACTGATTTCCCATCCTGGTATAAAATTTTGGATTATAAAATAGAGGAATCAATGTGGTAGATAAAATTGACATTAGAGAAAGCTCAAAAGAAGGAGGAAAATTGGATTTGTGATATTCAATCTTTACCATTTAATATGGGAGAAAATTATTGGAAACCCTATTTGCAGTCTAAACATGCAATCTGTATGAATTCAAGTATAGTCAAAATAAATGAAACGGTGGATTTGGATCGATGTGAGAAGTGGGAGACTATGGATATGTATGTCCACAAGAAATAAAACAAATTGAACCATGCGCTTTGGAATTATCAGAAGGAATATGTAGGCTACAAAGAATGCCCAAGAGAACATTGATTTTTGACAATGGTTTGGGATGTATGTGTGGGATATCGCCCACACCTTTGTTTTGGTCAGACGGGGAATATCAAGAAGACGGGGAAATGAGATGCAAGTGTAATGTGACCTATGTACAAAGTGTAAATACAGGGAAATTAGTATATGCTTTAGAAACTCATAATACCGACGTTACTCTGAGTATGAATGACATTAAGTACCGGATAAATATAGGGATAGACTGGGAAAAGTTGGATTAATTATTAAAATATAATGAACAAATTCGGAGACATTTACAGGAACATGCATGGAACTCCAAGAAAGAGTTTGTAAGGATACAATTTGAAAATGGAGAATTTCAAAGGATTGCAGATGAAGAAAGGAGCCTGACTGAACACCATTGGTATGACATATTTAAAGGATACTCTGCAAAGGCAACTGCCTTTTTACATGTGTTGATTCACCCTATTGTATGGTTAATGTTGATTATGGTATGTATAATCATATGGATACTATGTTTAATCAAGCGAGTGAAAAGATTTGAAAGGGATTTTGAGGTTATAAAGGAAGAAATGCATAAACTCTGAAAATCAGATGATGGAATTATGATGATATTATTCTGCTGCTATTATTATTATTATTATTATCATCATTATTTTCTCCTTCTTTATGTAATCGTTATACAACCATGATATTTTGATCATATGTAATCTCTGTGTATCTATTTTTGGTATGCTTATTCTATTGTTATATCTATCAGATATATTATATTCAATTGTGATACTCAATTATGAATTAATTAATTATCAAGAGGGGGTATGTGTGAGGAATTGAGTGGGTTCCTGCTGAATGTGTTAGGCCCTGAACCAGGGAAGAGCAAATAAAATGGTGTCTCACAAGGCATTACTGTGGGAAGGATTTGGACTGTGAAGCGAGAAAAATAAGGAATGCTGACTTGGCTGGAAAAGAGATTGCCAAAACAAGGAGGAATTTGAGTCAACAAGGTGTGTTCTGAGCCCCGGGTTGCACGGAACGTCAAAAACAAGATAAGAACTGGACATGATACAGATTGTTTTGACCTAAAACAGAGAAGATGTTGGCATGTTCTGAAACTATGGCAACCAGCAAAACATGTTGCTCATCGAGAAGTGAACAAGATGGGTATATAGAGGGGGAATTTTGGACCCCTTGTTGTTGGCTCTCCACCGCGGCTATGGAGGTCATCCATTCCTTTTGACAGCGCCTGATCAACGTTCAGCCAAAAGGACCGTTTGTGATTATGTCTTGTATGAATGAGTGTGTGAAAGAAAGCTCTCTTGATACTTATGTGATTTTGTATTCCATGTCTTAATAAATGTTACATGCAAGGTGTTTAAACCCAGATCTGGTTTCCCATGTGTCTCTATTGAAAATCCTATAGTCTGAGGTGGCTGGATTTCTCTCTGGATCAAAAGAGTACCTATGATCTCGGTGCATGACAGAATCACACAAAGATAAGTGGAGGAAAAGGGAGGAAAGTTTTGGATAATGAGATTTCAGGGCTGTTATCCCAAAACACGGATGTCTCAGGGGTCCACCATGATGCCAGTGCCTCTGTGTGACAATGGGGAATTAATTAGCTCAATTAGGAAGCCTATTTATAGAGCATCCACAGGGAAGAACAAGCCAAAGATTTCAAAATAAGCTAAAATTGTTTTATTGAAAAAGGTGCAATCGTGCGCACACAAGATCTGAGCACTCACATACTTGCACAAGAGCTAACCAAAGGAAAAAGGAAGGAAAATTGTTTATAGCAAACTTTAGGGAATAGGCCATAATTACTTATCTGGAGAGCAGAGAAGAAAGCAATGATGTGGCTTAGACTTGTGCCTAAGGACAGTACTCATTACGGAATCAGAGCGACAGTGTGGCGTTCAGCAAACAAGATACTGCATCTGACTGCCCAAAATGAATTGGTTTTTATACCCAAAACCTCCCTGGAGGCCAAGGGTGTGAATTGTTCTCTGGTCAAGCAAACAACAATTGCAACTTGGATAACGGAGTCTGGGCAGAGTTTGAACAGACGTGTTCTTTTTTCTGTGTTCCATCATTGCTGAAATTCCATTGTATAGATGCATAGTGCAAAATCACTTGGACTACAAGGGCTATGTTTTTGTTTCCTTTTTTGTTTTGTTTTTTTAATAGTTTTTTAATAGATATGCATCAATAATCAATAACAAAAACAGTATTATAAAATGCAATTTAATGTCTATTTATACATAAATTACAATATATATGTATTTACATTTGTTACAAATGGAATAATAAGCCCATAATGAAATAATGCATTTTGAAATGGTATAATTTCTGTTTCACTTTCTACCATCCCTTCATTGGGTACAGCAAGTGTATTTATTGATATTATACTTCTGTACCTTTTCATCTCAACCTTTCCTGCTATACACCCAAAAATCTTGTGTTTGATTCTACTTTCTCATCAATTACATGTGTTATTACCTTTATGATCATAAGATTTGCAAGAGATTTTAAGAGTTATGTGCTTTTTAATATTATGATTATTTACATTTGAGCAACTACATTTTCCAATATTTGCTCAGAAAAGTGAATAAGGGAGCCCTTTCCTCTGTGACTCTATCTTCGGGTGACCTTTTAAGCCTATATGTATTGAGGAATTTCATTTCTAACAGTTCATGAGGCCACTCGTCTAAATCAGAAATTTCCTTGCTTTTCCAGACTTTTGCTAAAGGGGCCTACATGCTGTGATCATATAAAGTAAGATTCTCCAATATTTGCTTTCAAAGTTGGTTTCTAAATCATGTGTCCTGTTTAACAGGTAGAGTTTTGGAGACATGGGAAGTCTTTGTTGGAAAATTTCAGATGTCCAGAGTGAGAGAAGTTGTAGTACTGCTGTATTCTGCTTTTGTCAGACCTCACCTGAAATACTTGTCCAATTCTGGGTACCACAGTTCAAGAAAAATGTTGACAAGCTGAAATGTGTTCAGAGGAGCATGACCAAGATGGTCTGGAAACCAACTCCTCTGAGGATTGGCTTAAGAACCAAGGTAACCTTAGCTTGGAGAAGAGAACATTGAGAAGTGATGATAGCCATATTTAAATAGCAGATGGGACATAACATAGACGATGGAGCAAATTTGTTTTCTCTGCTCCAGAGACTAGGGCCATTTCATACTAGCCAGTTATAGTGCTATTATTCCACTATCAACATACTAGGAATTCTGGAGTTTGAAGTTTAGGGAGGGGCCTTGAGGCCCCTCCCTAAACTGCAAAGCCCAGGATTCCATAGGATGTTGACAGTGGAATAATAGCACTATAACTGGCTAGGGTGGAAATGGCCTAGAACACAAACCAATGGATTCAAACTACAAGAAAAGAGATTCTATCTAAATGTTAGGAAGGAGGCCTTGACTGTAAATGCTGTTTGCGAGTACAATGGACTTCTTCAGAGGATAGCATATTCTCTTAACTTTGGAGGTTTTGAGAGAATTTCAGTGACCAACGATTTAGATGTGTTTTCTTTCATGGAAGGGTCTGGACTAGGTGACCCATGTGATCCCTTTCAGTTCTATGTATCTGTGAATCTATGACATATCTTTAATGTCATAAAGCAGCTAAATCTGTCTGGCTAGACGAAGGAGAGTTGACAGTGTTTCAGTCCCATCTTTGTCCCATTTTTTTGTGATTCTTGTTCTCTAGTTTATCTCACTTCAGACTGTCTGTCTCCAAATATCCCTACCTTCTAATGCTCTACTTTCCGTTTTCTCCCCAGTCTTTCAAAGTAAAAAATCAAGATTGAAAAAGAAGCAAAATTGGTTTATGTATAAATAGCTGGGCATTGTTGTTGTCTTCTCTGCTTTCTGAAGGCCAGTTCACAGAATCATGTAGTAACTTCATCACAGCTTGTAATAAGAGACTGCCAAACATCCTTAAAGAATTCAACAGTGGTACCATTTTGACACACTGTTCTTGTCATCTGCTGCATGTGGTATGTTTTGCTTTGTTTTGCTGTGTACCTTCAAGTTGTTTCCAATTTATAGTGACCCTAAGGCAAACCTATTGTGGGTTTTCTCTGCAAGATTTGTTCAGAGGGGACTTTGTCTTTCCTTTTCTCTGAGACTGAGGGAGTGTGACTTGCCCAAGGTCATTAAGTCAGTTTCTGTGGCCCAGTGGGAATTCAAATCCTGGTCTCCAGAATTGTAGTCTGATGCTTATACCACTAGAGCATGTTGGCTCTTTATGTTTTGTTTTGCTCTTGTAAAATGTGTGTTTTGAGCTCTTAGGAAGTTTAGTATCATGGATTTTCCTCCCTATGATTAAGATTCTTCAGTGGTTTTTGTGGGGTTATGAAAATTGTTAATGCCCTGCCATGCGTATATTATAATGTAAAACTGCAACATTATAAACGGCTACAGAGAACTACAGACAAATACAATATAAGTAAGCTGATTAGGGTGATTTGTGGCTGGCACATTCTATCTCATTCACATTTTTCCTTGTAAATCCTTGTTTCATAGCCAAGTGAAAAGACATCCAAGAAAGGTTTCTCCAGGAACTGGTTTCCAGTATGAAGAATGGGGGACCTTGAAGCTCAGGTGGTATAGGAGTAACAGAACTTGATTTAACCTTGTTTGTAGCATAGTGGAGACAGGGCCTTCATCTTTTTTCACTATTCTTGTTCCAAATGCCTAAATGCATCTTCTCAAATCAATCTGGTGTGAGAATTTTCCCAAATGTTTATATCAAAGATTTCCCTGAGCCTGAATTTCTGTACAATCATATCTGTCTGTAGGAAGCAGTGGTCATATTGACCTTGAAGTTGATTCCCCTCCACACACAAAAAATGCTTCTCAACCTTTTCTCTATCTCTACACAGAACAGCAACCTGATTTAACTTGTAAATTTGCAGCATTCTTCCCCCCACCCACCACCCTGCAGAGCACCTCTGTTTTTAAAAAAATAAATGACAAGAAGCTAACTTTTGCCTTCCCCTTTATCCTGCTACTAATAACCCTAAGAACATTTAACTGCAATAATCACATATTTGCTAGGCCCACTGTTGTCTGAATAGTAAGAAGCGTCACAGGTGCAGCACTTCCATGAGTTCGGTTTAATCTGAGTGCACGGTCCTGGAGACTTATTAATGTTTAATAATATGTTGAATGTATTTATAATGTGCACTCTGATCGTAGGCAAGGTGCAAAAGGTGAGGGACAACTTACAAATCTCAACAGGTAGTCAAAATCCATTGCTCCCAAATCAGATGTCTGAAGAGACTGCCAGCACGCGATGATGTTTACAGCGTACAAACTTGGCTCTTTTGTTCTGTTATTTTCTATGTGTCTGTCTGAGATCACATCTTCCTGAGCTAAAGAATAATGGGGTGAGATGTGTGAAGCTTTAGCCTTTCGTCAAAATAGCTCTTAACTTCCAGACAATTGTGCACCATTTACCTGTAATTCCCCTAGGAAAGGAGATACTTGCCACCATTGTCATGACTTCAAAGCAATCTCCAGCTCTTCAACACTCTGCTGGCCAATCATTCAAAATTCTTCCACTGTTTTATTCCTGCCTTCATTTTCTTCTCTTTATGTCTCTTTTCTGAGACAGGAATCTGTACATTCATGTATTAAAAAAAAAAAAAAGATGATGCAATTTAAGCAAGCAAACCACTAACTAGCTAAATTAATAATTTTACAAAATGGTCTCTGGTCCATGGACTTCTGTATCACATGAAATGTGTTTGATGTTGAGGATTAGGAATTTAGGGCCTTCCAGTGGCAGAGCTTGGAGGGGTCAGGAGGGGTGGGGCTACAGCACGGAGGTGGGGCCACTGTGCATGGGGACATGGTTGTGGTGCGTGGGGGCATGGCCAGGGTGCACAGGGCGTGGCTAGGGCACATGGGGCATGACCAGGGCACACGGGGGCACGGCTACAGGCCAGGATGCCCCAAAAACATTGCCGCCCAGAGCAAATAGCCCTCACGCCCTCATTCCCCCTCCCCCATCCCTACGCAACTATGGCCGTCTGAATCTACTGTGTTCCAGCCAGGAATTTCTATGCAAGGCCTGGAAGGTGGGAGGGAAGCTCTTTGAAGCATATATGTACATCATCAGTCTTCTGAATGCCATTTCACTCAGCTTCAGCCACAGTGGCTCAGTTTATGTGTAAAATGAGTGCTTAAATATATCTTGTCTGCAACATCAGTGCTGAGAACTGGTGGGTCTTTTTAGACTATGAACTGTGAAACCCTGATAACAAGAGAATATGCCTGTCCCAGTGACCCAACAAAAGTTACAGTGGATGTAGAAAGAGTAGAGCTGAGAGAAGAGAGACAGTTCTGGATTAACCTAGGACGGTGGTGTGCTCTGACAAAAGGAAACAGCCACTCCACACACCTCTGTTGAGCTCTGAAGCAATTGCAGGAGAATAAATAGTCACTGGAATCTTGTTGGGGTGTTGCATGCTCATAAGCAGACTTACATATATGGAGAATAGAATTGCAGAGATGCAGAACATCTGTATTCTGTAGAGGGCTGCTGCTTCGTAACTCTGTAGCAGAGCTGGCAAAGGGATCAATGCACAGTGGGACATAACAAGGGAGTTCTGATTGCTTTGATTTATGATCACTGTGTACTTTTTTTTCAGTTTTAATTAGTTATTTCTCTCCAGATTGTAAGTTCATGATGTGTCTTTAGGCTGGAAAAGATATCCCAAGTCTTGGAGATAAACAAATATATCTACTCTAATATATTGTGAGTGTGTGGAAAACACCTGTGCAATTGATCTGCCAATGTGGTTACTTAATTCACACAAACAGCCCAGCTGTAGTAGAGGGAATGGTGCTATGCTGCATATGAAGAGGAGTATGTTGAAAAATGAACTCAGCAATGTGCTCTTCGATGGATCCCCCTAAGGGAGCAGCAGCCATGTTTTAATGAGCTGGGTCTGAGAGTCACTGCCCCTTTAAATTCCCATGATGTCTCTCATACAGCATTTCTCTGGGACACTGAGGGGGAATGATAAGGCAACAGATCTCAAACCCAGCAATATCATTGGTGAGATGTGCGGCTTAACACTTTTCCGCACTTTGCGGGGGAAACGGGGCAGTCCATTACTCACCAGACTGGCACGCTTCCCCACAACGATCCACGACGATCCGGAGCAGCGCATGCCCGCGCTACACACTCTCCGGAGACTAAAATGGAGGCTTCCGGTTGGTGGAGGCTCTCCACCAACCAGAGAAGCTCACCAGCCGGAAGCCCGCCCCGGAAGATCTGCAGCCTCGCGCTGGCGCGAGCCTGCAAATCTACACTTAAGGCAGTGACGGACTGGGGCACACCGGGCTATTGAAAGTCCTCTTTCAATCAGTCTTTCAATAGCACAGGGAACCACCAGTTCTGGGTGTTCCGGAGTGGGCTGAGGTCCAGACAAACATTAAGTAGTCCGGACCCAGTTTGCCCCCAAGTGTAAACGTCCTCACTGGAGGACGCGCCGCCCATTTTAAATATAAAATGTGGAAAAGGCCTTAGTCAGAAATGTGTAAGGGTTCTGCATCGTCATGTTAATCCTGGAAGAGGGCTTTGATTACTTACTTATAAGTTTTGCAGAGTAGACAAAAGCTTTATCTGGCTGTTTTCTGCAGTCACGAAACTTTCAGTGGCCAAGAAAATATCTCAGAATCATGCAGCTTATATTAATAGTGTGGCTCTGATAAACCTGGGGGAAAATGTCT
This sequence comes from Iguana delicatissima, assembly GCA_948472985.1. Lineage (NCBI taxonomy): Eukaryota > Metazoa > Chordata > Lepidosauria > Squamata > Iguanidae > Iguana > Iguana delicatissima. The sequence goes on along the minus strand of CAOKZL010002653.1, from coordinate 29,381 downwards.
AAAGAACTCAAATCTCTCCTTTTGCCTCTTACCAATATCTTCCTTACATCTGTTTTAATGGTAGCACTCCTTATAAAAAACTGTTGTGACCTACAACTGATCAATCATATTAAAAAGTCTTGATGGCTCCTTGCCTGGAGCAGAATGCCTTAGCAAAATATCAAGCACTTGTATTATGGTTTAAATACCAATGTTTTCAAACAGAACCAATGTTTTCAAATATTTTGCAGAGATAACACATTGGAAAGCACTTCCTACTGTGGAGACATCAGCGATAGGGAATCCTGCCAAACCATTAAGGCTTTTTTTGAGGAGGAATAAAAGTTCTTGTGAAGGCCAGCACGTCCTATACTTCCCAAGCTCTTAGTATACAGTGTATTGGAACAGAAAAGGCAATGCCATTGGGAGACAAGTGGGGGATATTGAATGGGATCTTGTTGGGGTTTTAAGTTTGCACAGCAAAACAGTAATGCCAGTGGCTGGACTTTTTACTATGTAAGGAGGCATCATGCACTGTTGCACAACTCACCCATGTTGTGCAACAGTGAATGGTGCTCCCAGAAAGAGGCACAGGCCCAGTCAATCTGAACATCTTATTTTCCTTGTAATTCTGCAAAATTAACATTATACATTATGCTGGGCCAATTCTTAACAAGATCCTGGCTTGCATATACTGAAGCCACAGAACTAGAGTGGGATTTAAGGAAGATCATAGGCTTTGATAAGGAGACAGATAATCTTAGTGTAGAGGAATCCTTGTCTCTAAATTTCTGTGGAAAGGACTTGAAGTTTGGCTTCCTTGTTTCTCTGATATGGACAGCAGCACTCTAAAGTTATGATCTTGGTAAGTTTTTTTTCCCTTCCTTCCCAGAAAAGCCATTGTGATAAAGTGCCCACCACCTGACTCTTAATTGTTGCAAATGAAAAAAGTGGCTCTGGTCATTTCCGCACTAGACTGTTATAGTGCTATTATTCCACTTTCAACATCCTATGGATTCCTGGGGTTTGTAGTTTAGGGAGGGGCCTCAAGGCTCTTCCCTAAACTGCAAACCCCAGGAATCCATAGGATGTTGAAAGTGGAATAATAGCACTATAACAGTCTAGTGCTGAAATGGCCTCTGTGTTTGCCTGTCACCACAGGTCATCTGAGGAACTATTACCTGAAGAGAAGAGATCATTGTAATTGACACAGAATCTTAGGGTTGGAAGCAGCCCTATGGATCACCAGGTCTAATCCGCTGCTCAAGGTAGGATCTCCAACTAAAGCATTCTGGCAGATAGCAGTCCAGCTTCTTTTTGAAGAGATTCCCAGAATGAGGGCCCACCAACTTTTTATGCAATTAGTTTCATTGCCATGAAGTTCCTTATGATGTTTACTCAAAATCTACCCTCCTATAACTAAAATCTTTAGACCTAGTTCTCCCTCCTAGGCAGCAGAAAACAAACCTGCACCTTCCTCTTGGTGGCAGCCCTAGAGGCATTTAAAGACTGTTATCATGTTAACACTCAGTCTTCTCTTCACCAAGCTGAACATTCTCTTCAACCTCTCCTTGTTTGTTTTGATCTCTATATCTCTTATCATCCTTGTTGCCCTTGCCTGAACTCACTTCAACTTGTCCATTCCCTTCTTTAAATGAGACACCCTAAACTAAACATAATACTCCAGATCAATCTTGAATATAGCACAGAATATAGTTGGACTATTACTTCCCTTGTTTCCATCTTCAAAAAGGGAAAAAGAGGACTCAAACTATTACCACCCAGCCAGCCTGATATCAATGCCAAGAAAGGTCCTAGAGCAGATCATTAAACAGACAGTCTGTAAGCACTTAGAAAGGAATGCCATGATCAGTAAAAGTCAACATGGGTTTCCCAAAACCAAGTCATGTTAGACTAATCTGATCTCTTTTTTGACCAGCCAACACAAAGAGTACTCACCAATGGCTCCTCTTCATCCTGGAAAGAAGTGACTAGTGGGGGTTCCACAGGGTTCTGTCCTGGGCCCAGTGCCATTCTACAGCTTTATCAAAGACTTGGATGATTGAATAGAGAGCATGCTCATCAAATTTGCAGATTACACCAAGTTAGAAGAAATAGCTAATACCCCACAGGGTAGGATCAGAATTCAAAATGACCTTGACAGATCAGAGAGCTGGGCCCAAACTAACAAAATGAATTTTACCAGGGAGAAATGTAGGGTACTACACTTAGGAAGAAAGAATGACATGCACAGATATAGGATGAGTGATACCTGACTTGAAAACAGCAGGTGTGAAAGGGATCTAGGAGTCTTAGTAACCACAAGTTGAACATGATTCAGCAGTGTGAAGCAGCAGCTAAAAAACCCAATGTGATTCTAGGTTATATTAATAGGATACAGCATCAAGATCAAGAGAAATAATAATATTACTCTATTCTGCTTTGGTTAGACCTCACCTGGAATACTGTGTCCAGTTCTGAGCACTGCAATTCAAGAAGGAAATTGACAAACTGGAACACGTCCAGAGGAGGATGACCAAAATGGTGAAGGGTCTGGAAACCATGCCCCATGAGGAGCTTATGATGTTCAGTATGTTTACCCTGATGAAAAGAACTTTAAGAGGTGACATGATAACCATGTTTAAATACTCAAAGGGATTTCATGATGAAGATGGAGCAAACTTGTTTTCTGCTGCTACAGAAATAAGGACATGGAGCACCAGGTTCCAACAACAGGTAAAGAGATTTCAGCTAACTGCCTGATGTTAAGAGCTATTCAACAGTGCAATATGCTGCCTTGGAGTGTGGTGGAGTCACCTTCTTTGGAGCTTTTTAAACAGAGGCTGAATGGCCATTTGCTAGGAGTGCTTTGAGTATGTGTTCCTGCATGGCAGGGGGTTGGAGTCGATGGCCATGGATTCTTTCAACTCTATGATTCTATGAATCCTGACTACCTTCTTTGATAGAGAATGCATATCTACAGCAGATCCTCTATACTGATTAAGGAGCAAACAAAATAAAAAGCTTTATTATAGGAACTCCATTCTAAGATAGGAAAGTTACTCAGGGTGTGATCCTAATCTAGCTACATTCTTGGAAAGAAGTGGAAAGAGAGAAAGAGTGATGAAAAGAGGCAGAGAAATATCACTAAGAGAATCAGTTTACATCATACAGGGATCAGGATAGGTACAGCCAAGAAGGGAGGACACTTCAGGTCACTCAAACTAACTAGCTCTGTTACTACTGCCCACTGTGAGGTATTCTGGATTCTTCAGTGCTTAAGTGTTGTTGCACTTCTAACACTTCTCAATCTTGATTTGCAACCTGTATTCCTTGTCAAGGCCTCTAGTGCTGCATGGAAGTGCACAATCCTTTTTTGAGAAAAACTGAAATAAAACAGATATTGAGCTGTTCTGCCTTTTCACTGTGATCTGTTACCTTACCATACACACTCACTGTGCAGGTGTGCTATTTTTATGATTGGACATTTATGGCAGAAATCCATGTTTGAAAGAGAGCTGGCTGGAAGCATATGCCAGGTCAGGATGCCCTCAGACATGATCAGATCATAAGTTCAGAGAGGATTAGGTGGGGAAACCCAATGCTGATGGGTTTGTGATAATCCAAATTGCAAGTTAAAAGCACTCCCAGAAACCATAAATGGCAAAACTGCCCAGGTGAAGCAATTAGGGATCCTTCTGTGACCATATCCTATGGAGAACTTCCCTATTCAAACTACCTGAACAAAACATTAAGACATTGTCAAGACTCCCATCGATGTTTTGTCACCTAGCATTAAGACAATAACTCTACATTTCTATGATTCTATGATTCCATTCTGGACTCCTTTGTCAATTCCATGAGAAATCCATTTCTGCTTTGTCCATGTACCTTCCTTCAGAGCAGGAAATAGGGTATAGTACTTGGACATAATACGTGGTTCCTAGACCTCTGTTCATTCTCGCTACCCTCAGATGGGCTGTCTGAGCCATCTCACTTTGACCTTCTCCATCAGGACTGGTAACTGTCATCCTTTCCACCCAATCTCTTTCTATGCACCCTTCCACACCTCACTTTCTGATAGCCTTGTGTGGTTCTTGAGAGTGTCTCATTTCTTGTGTGTGCTTGCTAATTCCAAATAAAATACTCCTTTTAAGTTCTAACTGGAGTTATCTCTACAGTTAGTACTGGTATACACAGGTGAAAAGATCTTGCTGTTACCCTCCTCTTGCAGGCCTTCTTTGAGCTATAATTCCCCAAATTCTAAGGAAATGCTGGCATTTTGGGTGGACTTCAAATTCTCCCACCTTCTAGGTAACAGATCTGTTAGCGTTTTGTCATCCGTTGAACCATTTCCTTCATCATTCTCTTGCTTTGAAAATATTTGGAAAACCTCTTCTTATTTCTTCCTGTTTTCTTAATCAGCCTCAGCTCATTTTGAGCTTTAGGTTTCCTTACGCTATTGCTGCTAGCTTGGGCTGCACGTCTTCCATTCTTTCTTGATCATTTGTCCTTCCTTCCATTCTTTATACATGTTCTTTTTCCTTTTCACTTCTCCAAGTTTACTGTACAGCCACATTGCCTTTTTCAGGTATTTCCAAATTTTCTTCTTCAATGGAATTGTATGTAATTGTGTTTTTAGCAGCTCCTTCATGAAAGGTGTGTGTTTTTTTTTCCTTTAGCATCTCTAGCTATGGTATTCTGCCAACTATTTCCCAAAGCTTGACAAAATCAGCTTTCCTGAAATCCAAGGTTAATGTTCTAACTATACTCTTCTTTGACCTGTCCCGCAACCATGAATTCTACCATTATATAATCCCTCCTTACTAAAGTCCCAGCTGCTTTGATTCCAGTCCTCCCTATAGGTCAGGATCAAGTCTAGGATTCCTTATCCCCTTATTTCTTCTTCTACCCTTTGAAAGAGGAAATTACCTACAAGTCACATCAGGAAATTATTGGAGACATTATGAGATTTGTTCCAGCAAATCATCACCCACCACCTCATCTTGGCTTGGTAGCCTGTAGTGAATTCTACCACAGTGTTGTTTTTATTTCCTTCTTCACTTATTTTTACTCAAATATGTCTTTGGTATATAATGCTACTTCTCTTCCTTTTCTTCCTCATGTATTATTTTTATAAACAGCTTATATCCTCCAATTGTTACCTTCCATTCATGGGAGTCATGACACCAAATCTCTTGGTGTCTTGATATACTAGATATCTAGCTTATCTTGTTTGTTTCTGAAACTCTGTGCATTGATGTATAGACATCTGAAGTGTTGCTTGTTCCCATCTTTTGTTCTACTTTTATTCTACTATGGCTCTCATTCTCTCCCTGAGCTTCTTTTCTAGAATCACATCCTTGTGTTTAGAGTTTGCTTTTGGACAGTGTTTTAAGCTATCAGCTCCAGCTCCCCCAAAATTTAGTTTAAAGCTCTCTTGATCAGGTTCACCATGTTTGATCAAAGACATTCTCCTTGGTCTTTGTGAGGTTTAGCCACTTGCCAGTAGTCTTTGTGTTTGTTTAAGAAGTAAAGAGGACAGTCCCAAAAGCCAAACCTATCCCATCAACATCAGTTGCAGTATCTTCCTGTCCCATGTGAAAGTCTCCATCTTTCACTGGTAGATTGGCAAGAATACCACCTGTGCCTCTGAACTCTACGCTTTCTTGTCCAGGGCTTCATACTCCAAGGTGATCTGTTCAAATGCATTCTTTTCAATGTCATTGGTGTTCACATAAATCAGAAGAAAGGGGTACTGCTCTGCATTCTTGATGAGTGTTGGCAATCTGTCATTGATATCCTGGATCCACACACCAGGAAGATAGCACACTTCCCAATTCATTTTGGTCAGATGGTCACAGTCCCCTCTGTGTCCTTGAGCAATGAATCCACTACCATCAACACCTTTCTTTTCTTCTTGCTGTAGTTGGTGGTTCAGTTGGCTTCTTCCCTTGACACACAGTGTCTGTTTCTATTGGCCTCCTGTTTGGACATCTTATCCACTATTATCTTCAGAAAGATGTAGTAAGTGATTGCTTAGTTGGAGTGGTTCTGAATCCCTTGTGTATGGTCTGATTCTGCTGGTGACTGTCCTCCCAGATGCTTCTTTAGTGTTACAACCCTCCTCATTTTCATTGGCAGTTTCTTTCTGGTGGTTCTGTAGGATCAACTCCCCCGCCATTCTATCCAAAAAGTCCTTGTGTTCTCTGACGTATTGCAGAGTCTCAACATGTAGCTTCAATGCCTTGAGCTTCTCTTCTGAAATAGGCACCATGTTCACACTTGCTGCAAGTGTTGTCAGGTTTTCTTGCAAAAACACAAACATTGGACATACACTGCACTGGACAAGAAAAGATCCTTCTGTCTCCATCCCTGAAAAAAAATTTCTTTCAGACTGTAATAGATCTTACTAATAGGACTGCATGCGGTGAAAGGCACACACTACTGGCCCTCAGAGAATGAATTCCAAAGACTGAGGCAGCAGCTTTATAGAGCTAATGGTTGTGAGCTCCACCCCCAAGCAAATCAGTGACTCACCAGAAACCCTGCCCCCTTAGACTCAGGGAAAGTGTAATACTGTAACAGGAAAAGCAAAAAGGAAGAGAACTTAAAAAATGTTACTGAAGAACTCTTGGATGAAAGGGCATGAAGCATGCTTGAGAATCACACAGGGCAGCCAGGCCCAGCACAGAGAACTCTGTGAGGGGAGGGAGGGACTTCAGTGAAAGAGAAGAGAATTGTTTTAGAAATGAGAGAGTTACTTGATGAATTTAGAGGAAGGCTTTTGAAGGAGTGAGTTGCAAGAGACAGAGGGCAGTGAATATGTACTGGATGTTGAAATTAATTGAAGTTATGTATGACATAACTCAGTTTGAATATAATTATATGACTGGAATTGAGCACTGGAACCTGATAAAGCAACAATTCTCTGTGTTAAGAAAATAAAGTTGAACTATTGTTTATTTTGTTAAATCTGATTCTGACTGACTTCCTTAAGCCTGGACCAAAGAGTCTTACACTTGTTATTACAGGAACCACTTGTAAACTTAATTGGTCCACACCAAGATCACCTGGAGGCCTATCTCCCAAACCCAAGAAGGGACTTAAGCAGGAACCTTTAGGGCAAGGTATTGATGTGGGCCTTTGTGAATACTGTTTCATATCCCTGATGCTGGCCCTATTTGCTTCTAATAGGAAAAAAAATATGGGCCTTTGTTGAAATAGTGTTGCTTCCAGATTTTAGCTAAAGCAAAATTCAAGGTGAATTTTGGCAGATACTGCACTGATAAAATAGTTGAGGATATTTGTGGGAAGACTGGAAGGAGACCAGAAACTCTTACATCCTTGGACAAAAGCTTAATTTTATACGAATGGGGACCATGTGTATTTCTCAGGTCTCTGCCCTGAGAAAGTTTGGCCTCAAATGTTGAAAGCAGAGGCTTATGAGTTTTTCATCATGTGGTTCACTAAAAGTCCCTGCAACGAGGTAGTTTATCCTTCCAAGTGCTCTTTTTTCTTTATGTGAAAGGTATTATGCCACTTATATTTTTTTTCCCCAGTTTTGAGCTCCTTTGAAGTGGCCATGGTACTATAAATAATGCTTTAACAGAAAGGAGCAATTTAGGTGCTGAGCACAAGGGCGGTTTCAAAGAGTCTGCAAAGCACCTGAATTTTTGCAGAATCACTTAACTCTGACCCCTTTTTGTGTGGCACATTTACTGAAGTATATGATTAATATCAGTAATATGATATCTTGGGAAAATGCCAGTTTAAGGAAAGAACTAAGTATCTGAATTAATTCAACCAGCCATCTCACTTTCGCATGTATTTAATTTTACTGGATAGTAAGAAGACAGATATGACCATCATTGGATAACAAACGAGTTTTGCATTAATAATAAAGTCAGAGTCCCTTTAGACATTATGTAGTCAAGAAGCACATGGTTCTTATTGAATATAAGCATAATGTAACAGTGCTTTTAATATTTTTGGTGAAACCTCTGCCATAATATATCTCATACTTCCTAAAATTAGGGGACTCAGGCTGCAATTTTCTATGAATCTTTACCTGTGAGTCAAACCCACCAAATCTAATGGGGTATAGTTCTGACTAAACATCCATAGGAGAGTCTGTATGCTGTAACGGTTTGAGCATTGTACTATGACTCTGGAGACCAGGTGTTCCCATAAGAAATGGGTGACCCATGGGTCCACCTGTGATGCCAACTCCTCCGTGAAACAATGGGGAATATTAGCTCAAAAGGGAAGGCTTGCAAGAGGGGGTTACCTCTGATACCAGTATTAATGTATGCCAATCTTTTATACCCCTATATACTGGTATTAATGCAGGAAACCAGTTGGAGATTTAAAGAACAACTGTTTTATGGAGGGAGTTAACAATCACGCACACAAGATCCAAGCAGTCTCGCAATCACACAAAACTAGCTGAAGGAAAAAGGAGGAGAAGTTTAGATAGCAAAAGTTTAGAGAAAAGTGGGTAATATTTACCTATCAAGAAATGAAGAGATGAAGTGATGTTGCTCAGATTAGGGATCCAAAGGTAGTACAGAATGAGAATCGGAGTGGCAGAGTGATGAACAGTATGCCAAAGTACTATGAGCTGTCTGGCTCAGACCCAGGGTTTAAATAATCTTTTTCCACCGTGAGGGGGAAGATGTTAATGGATCTTTGGCAGATTAGACAATGGGGTCTGGAATGAGCTAATGCCCTTAGCATTAGGTGACAAAGATGTTACCCTGATTTCTGGGGGTCCTGGGAGGGACAGCTAAATGTGCTCCACTTATTTGGGGAATGGGAATTAGCAAGAGCACAAGCTAAGCAAAACGAGAGGCAGGGCAACGTAGTGAGATCTTGAACCCAGTGTCTACGGGGTCAGGCCGAGTCAATGAGCAAACAGAAGTAAATTAAAATTGTTTTCCTTTATTTTGATAACACAGTCACAACGTATGTATGCAAACACACTCACACGGACCTAATGAAAGAAAGGTAGGAGTTGGATAGAGGGTTTTGAGAGGGATTTTTCAGGGGAAATACTACATCTGTCCTGAAGCCCGGGTAGTCTGAAGAAAAGTCCATAGAAGTGGAGATTCTCAGCATGTGGAGCTGAGAGGAAGGTTTGTCAAACAGAGCAGCAGCAAGGCGGGATGGAAGTCAGAGTGATCCGAGCGATCCGAAGAAGTGCTCAAAATCAGGGGGTCTTATAGGGGAAAATGTGCCTGCAGGCTAGTCCGTTCCCAGGGAAAACAATGGGTTTCGGGCTGGAGATAAAGCCTCCAAAAGGTCAGTACTTTGCATGAATGAATTATGACAGCGTTGTCAATAAATTAGACAGTATGCAAACGCGGAGTGCTTGACAGTTGAGTATTCGGCTCGTCAAGCTGCTTGCTCGGGGCAGGGGATCTTTTGTAAACTGCGTGCATACATAATGTGATCTTAAAAGGGTACTTTCCTGGAGTCTTCTGAAGCTGCAGTCCGGCAAATACTGGCCTGCCTGGATTTGTTTTGAATAGTTCAGCTATTTTTGTCCATGCCCATGTGAGTGCTTGTCCGGGGGCCTCGCAAGCACATGGAGAGGAATGGATAGTGAAGGCCAAATTCTTGATATCAAATGATATCTAATATACTACAGGCCCGGGCTAGAAACTACAGTAACAATGGGACTGATAGAAATTGTGATAGCTCCTTAATGGTGGGACGGGTGAGAGGACAAAAGGAGAGCTTCTATGAACAAAAAGAGAGGGTTGAAGACAATTAGTCATTCTGTGGAAGCAGTTTCAGGTGCTATTGTTTCTAAAGGTAAGGTCATTGAGAGACTCTGCAAATCTATTATCTCTGGAGTTTCCCTGACTATGACCTAGCCATGCCTTGAGATCCCAATCTGACCTAGTTTTTCAATGTACATGTACAGCCACTTCCTCTTTGCCAGCAAGCTTCCCAGTCATAGCAGGATATGATTTCTATTTCATGCAGATTAATATTTGCCAATTAAACCATAACATGGACTGGGGGTGTACGGCCTGGTAACATGGGATTTGATTCCCTGTTTGACCATGGAAACCACTGCGTGACCTTGTCACATACTTTCAGCCCCAGAAAATACCATGACAGGCTCACCTTGGGGTCGCCATAAATTGGAAGCAACTTGAAGGCACGCAACAACAAACATTAATAGAAATGAACTGCGGGCCTAGGGTATGAAGAACAGCCATAGTTCTGTGGCATGTATATACTGTGCACAGGGTCCCAAGGGTGATCCCTGGAATCTCCAATTACCAGGGTCTCCAGCAACAGGTGTCTAAGAAGAGCCTGCTACCAATAAAAATATCAGAAATAGAATTGAAAAATTGGCAATTACTAGTGAATAATTTTTGTAATGGGAATAAGAAAGCGAGGATCAATAAGAAATTTTGGTATAAATCGCAAAAAGAAGGTGTATTGGGCATCCCAATTTAAAATGGTGTTATAACACTAATCAGTTTAGATATATTATAGATGGAGTCTTGGGAAAAGGGGATTTAGGCCCTTTCCACACGGGGGGACGGGGAAACGGGGCGGCGCATGCAAGGTTACCTGGAAGTGGGTTGCTCCATCCCCGCAGGGAGTGCGTGTTCGCCGCTCCACATGCTGGCGAATTTTGGCGGTGTTCGGCGATGCCCAAAATGGCGGCCGGCGACTCCCAGCGGCGCTCTGCCAATCAGGGCAGCGTGCCAGAAGGAAGCCCACCCCCGGGCAGCTCTGCAGGGACACACTAGTGTGTCCCTGCAGCTTCAAACGGGGTGCTGCAATGGGTTAGCGCGCTCGTGTTTTTTAAAAACCACATGAAATGTGGTTTTTAAAAAACACGCCGCACCACCCCTTGTGGCCACGCAAGGGCAGTTTGAGGTGTGGAACCTCCAGTTTTCAAACCACCCTAGCGCACCCCACGGTGTGGACGACCTCTGGGTGAGGTCGCCCTAAGCCGTTTTTTTACCTCGTGTGGAAAGGGCCTTAGAATGGCTAGAGATGGAAACAACAGAAATTGAGAGGAGATTAGAGAATATCTTTTTTGGAACTTTGGTAAGAGAGAAATAGAAAAAATAGAAAACCCCTTTTTGAAAAATATATTAGAAATTTGGAAGAAAAATAAGGAAAAATTAATGCCAGCTATTTCACCATTAACCCCAGTAGTGATGATGGAAAAATTTTCAAAGAATTTGAGAGATAAATTAGAAAATGAATTAAAGAAACAGAGAATATATAAGTTAAAAGATTGGATGAATATAATGGTGAATAAAGATAAAATAAAAGAGAGATTGCAGGGTACTAAGATGTCATGATTTAATTATATTCAGTAGAGCAGTATTAGGAGCTCCCAACGGCCCTCTAGCTCATTTCCCGGGGGAGAGAGCAGAGGGGGAGCTGGGTCTGTGAAGACATCCTCAACCAGGTGTGTTTACAGGCTTGTGGGGCTGTGCTTGTTTGTTTTTTGTTTGCTTGTTTTTGTTTAGTCTCGTTGTGCTGGCTGTGTGCTCTCCCTGAGCACACAGTCTGACTAATGAGGGGGAGGAGCCAGCTAGGGGGGAGGAGTCTTATTAGGAGCTCCCAACAGCGCATGCCTTTGGCGCACATAGTTGAAGTCCTCTGCTTCAACCCTTCAAGTTCAGCCCTTGGCAATCAGTAGAGTAGACGTAGCTTATACAGCTGAATTTGAAAAAAAAAGCCCAGTTATTCTTTCTAGAACTACCCCCTGTACTATTCTCTGTAGTATCAAGGATGGAAGGGGAAGGAGCTGCCACGGTAACCTGTAGCACTTGTGTTCTTTTCTTGCCACAAGATGTTGTCAGGTACACCTGCACCAAGTGCAAGCTGGTGACCTTCTTGGAGGAGAAGTTTCGCCAGCTGGAGGCGCGAGTTTCTAATCTTCATCTTATTAGGGAAGGTGAGGAGTTTTTGGATAGGGCAGAGAAGACCTTCCGGAAGACCAAATGCATGGAGGAGCTGCCAGATCAGGCAGTCAGCACCCCGGGCCAGGAAATGGAGGCTTCGACAAATGTCACACAGAGGAGCAGAGGGACCAGGAAGGTAACAGAGACTCTCAACCTATACAATCGCTTCAAAGTTCTTGGCCTTACGAACGATGAGGAGCACCAGGAGGAGGCAACAGGAAATAGATCAATGCTCCCAGCCTCAACAGAATGCCCAGGCAGTCCTAGAAGAACATGCTCGTCAAGGAGCCCTGGACAAGGCTTAGAGGAGCCGAGTTCTGGTTGTTGGGGACTCCTTGCTCAGAGGAACCGAACCGGCAATTTGCAAACCAGACAAGCTTAATCGAGAGGTCTGCTGTCTGCCTGGGGCCAGGATCAACCACATAACAGAAAGACTAACCAGGCTGCTCAAGCCCACTGACCTCAAGCTCCTCATTTTGGTTCATGTCAGAACCAATGACACCGCGAGGAGCAGCTTTTACCACATCACAAAGGACTACGAGCTTATGGGGATGAAGCTTAAGGACGTTGGTGCGCAGGTGGTCATTTCGTCTCTCCTCCCTATTCAAGGATATGGTGCACATAGGGAAAGGCCAGTAGCAGAGGTCAACAACTGGCTCCGCACAAGGTGCCACCGGCAATGGTTTAGGTTTTTGGAACACGGCCTGAATTTCCATGAACATGGGCTTCTGGCAAGAGATGGGCTGCACCTCACGAAACTTGGCAGGAATGTTTTTGCAAACAGTCTCACAAGGAGGATTAAGAGGTCTTTAAACTAAGTTCTGCTGGGGAGGGAGACAATATTATTCAGGGCAAGGACTCGGCGAGGGCAGGGGGAAAAGGTCCAAATGATATTGGACAAGTAGTAGAAGCGGCCAATGGCAAGAGGAGTAGAAACTATAGTACAGGACTTGCAGGAAGGGCCCGGGGACTTAACTGTCTCTACACCAATGCACGGAGTATGGGAAACAAGCAAGATGAACTTGAATTCCTAGTACAACAAAATAAGTATGATTTGATAGGCATCACTGAGACCTGGTGGGATGAGTCTTATGATTGGTATATAGGAATAAAGGGGTATAGTCTATTTTATAAAAATAGACCAAACAAGAAATGAGGAGGAGTAGCCTTGTATGTCACGGATGTCTTCACCTGTGAAGAGATCCATGACTTAAACCCAGAAAGCCAAGTTGAGAGCATCTGGGTAAGAATTAAGGGAATGAGAAACAATAGGGATATTCTGGTGGGGGTTTACTACTGACTTCCAAACCAGACTGCGGACTTTGATGATGCCTTCCTGAACCAAATGGCTGCACATTCAGAAAGGAGAGATACAGTAATAATGGGAGATTTAAATTACCCGGATATATGTTGACAGTCAAATTCTGTCAAGACAGCAAGGTCCAGCAAGTTTCTTGCTTGTCTTGCAGACAACTTCATGGTCCAGAAGGTGGAAGAGGCCACAAGGGGATCAAATATTCTAGATCTGATCCTGACCAACAGGGATGATCTTGTTAATGAGGTAGAAGTGGTTGGATCTTTGGGGGGGTGTGACCATGCCCTATTGGAATTTGGCATTCAGTGGGAAGGAGAAAATAAGGGTAGCCAGACACTCATCTTAGATTTTAAAAAATCAGACTTCTGTAAACTATTTTTTTTTGTTATTTATTTTATTTTTCTAACATAAATACAATAATACAACCTCAAAATAAACAAGTGTAACATACAAGAATAACAGACAGTAACATTAGTATAAACCTCTCATTCTATATAAACCTCTCTCCAGTCTCTTTTCCAGATTTTGGCCACCAAAGACCATTCCTTTTCGACTTTATCCTTATCATCCATTAATGCAGTCAACAAATCCATTTGAAACATTTCATATAGCTTCAATATCCATTGATCCTGCAAAGGTATCTCTTGACTTCTCCAGTTAAAGGCGTAGACAATTCTTGCAGCTGTCACCATATATAGAAGAATTCTGCCATATTGCTTTTTGTACTTTTGGTTGGCTACCACAAACATATTCAACAAATATAACTCTGGACTACATTTCAAATCAATTTCCAATATATTTTTAACTAAATTATGAATTTTCCCCCAATATTCCTTTGCCCTCTTGCACTCCCACCACATATGGTACATTGTTCCTAATTTCTTACCACATTTCCAACATCTATTAGAATAACTACTAAACATTCTAGCAATAGTTTGTGGTGTAATATACCATCGGTATAACATTTTATAAAAATGTTCTCTCAAATTTACACTTGTAAATTTTACGTTTATATTCCAGGCCTTTCTCCATTCAGCTAACTCAATAGAATAACCTAAATCCCTTGACCATTTAATCATATAATCCTTAATTATTATCTGTTCAGTTTCTAGTTTTAACAATATATGATATATTTTCCCGATAATATGGTCACCCCCCCAATTAGGTATTTGATATCCAATTCTTTAAAATCTGTACCCTTCTCCTAGATTCCATCTTCCACAATATCTTTCTTAAACATTTCATAAATTATTCTATAATGTAACCAATTACCTTGAAATCCCAATTTCTTCAATTCATCCAATGTTAACAATTTGTCTTTACCCCCTCTTCTACACAATGTTTCTTCATATGTCAAACATTTCCTATTTGTAATATATAATTCTTTAAAAAGGCTTCTTGCACCGAAATCCATCTTGGCTTCTTTAAATAATTTTTTTTTTTATAAATATTCCACACTTTCAGCAAGCTCTTTCTAATTATATGTTTGTTAAATTCCTTATCTTCTAATGCCTTGTGGTACCGTAAGTACCCATGCCAGCCAAACTTATTAGATGCACCTTCCAATGTTAATAATCTTGCATTTTCCGTACTGATCCAATACAAGATCCACTTCAAAGCACAAGATCTATAATATAATTTAAGCCCCCTCTATCCTTGCTATCCATTAGAATTTTTTCGTTAATTCTCAGCTTCTTCCCTAACCATAACAAACTTTTAATTTTCTTAGACCAATATTCAATAATTTTCTCATCTTTCAATACTGGAATAGTCTGAAATATATACAATAGCTTGGGGAGAACACTCATCTTAATTACTGCAATGCGCCCTAACAAGAAAATTTCAATTTTGACCATATAATTAATTTATTTTCTATATTCTTCCATTTTGAAATATAGTTATTATTAACCAAATCTAAATTTTTACTTGTAATATAAATACCTAAATATTTAACTTTATGCCCAATCTTAATATTTGAAATTAATTCCAATTTCTTTTGCGCCCCTTACTCCATATTCTTAGTTAGAATCACTGATTTATTTCTATTCACTTTAAATCCTGCAACCTCTCCAAATTCCTCTAAAGTTTTAAATAATTTAGATATACTTTTAGTTGGGTCATTTAATATTATAAGCAAATCATCGGCAAACACTTTTAATTTATACATCTCCCCTTGAATTTGGCATCCCTTTACCTCAGAGTCTTCTTTAATTTTCCTATTTAATATTTCTAACGTCAATATAAATAAGAGTGGGGAGATCGGACAGCCTTGCCTAGTACTCTTTTCTGTTAAAATTCTATTAGATTTTATCCTGTTAATAATAATAAACACGCTTTGTTTATTATATATAGAGTCTGTCCAATTGATAAATTGCTTGCCTAAATTAACTTTTCTAATAACTTCCTTCATAAAATTCAGATTAAGATTATCAAATGCCTTCTCGGCATCTATAAAAAGAAGGGCCAATTTCTTTGGGACATATTCGTGATACTCTATTATAATCACTAATATACTTAAATTATCATTTATCTGTCGCTTAGGCAAAAAACTGGTCTGGTCCTGATATATCCATTCACTCAAAAAAAATTTTAATCGATTCACCAAAATTATAGTAAATATTTTATAATCTGAATTTAACAAAGAGATAGGTCTATAATTATTCACATCCAGTTTATCTTTTCCTTCTTTAGGTATTAATGCTATATTGGCTTCTTTCCATGAAGGTGGAATCTCCAATGTTCCATCCTGATTAACCAATTCTAAAAAAGGTATCAGCAATTCATCTTCAAAGGTTTTGTAAAATAAAGCCGTTAATCCATCTCTACCAGGAACTTTCCCTAGTTTTAATTTCTTAATTGTGAAGCTTATCTCTTGATATGATATTTTTTGATTTAACCCCTTCCTCATAATTTCAGTGATCTGGGGGATATTACCTTTTTTCTAAATAATTTTTAATTTTTTCAATTTCCCCAGGGCCTGAATTCTCTTTTGAATAAAATTTCTTAAAATAGTTATGAAAATTAAAGGTAATTTCATCCTGATCTGATATTATTCGATCCTCAGCCTTAATCTGTGTTATATAACTTTTTTCCTTTTTCTTACGCAATTTATATGCTAACCATTTAGAGGTTTTGTTTCCAAATTCAAATTCTTTTTGCTTGACATAGTTAGATTTACGTTCAATCTCTTCCAAATTTAACGTGGTTATCTGGGTATGTATTACCTGGATTTCATTTTGAATTTTTTTATTCGAGGGGTGCATCTTCAATTCTTCTTCTTTCTCTTTAAGAAGTGACTATAATTTATCTTCTTTAATCCTTTTTTGCTTTTTATGTATATATTCTTTTTTTATCAAAATCCTTCTAATATATGCTTTCATAGCATCCCAGACCATCTCTATTTGTTATAAGTGAACTGTGTCCACCTAAAATTACTCTTGAATGTGGTCCTTTCTTCTGATGTTCCTTTGTCACTACTGTTCAGTAGTGTAACCATCAGAACTAACTGGCATTAATAGGCCCAATTGCCATTAACTTTTCTGTTCTCCTTTTGAATTGTGTAAGCTGGTAATAGCCACCACAACTTTTGACAAATAATTCTTTAATTAATTACCTGTTCTGTGAAGTGTGGTGGAGTCCCCTTCTTCGATGGATTTTAAGCAGAGGCAAGATGGCTGTCTGTCAGGAGTGCTTTGATTGTCAATGCCCCTTGTGCTCTCTTCCAGCTCTAGGATTCTATGATTCCCTTCTATTAATACTTTGCTTTTGTTTTTACTTCCACTTTCTTTGGTTGATTCCAAGTTCTAATATTATGAGCAAAAAAGAACCATCTCCATACAATGCAGTCCTAAAGAATGAAATTGTTTCAGACAGAAAATAATAATAATAACAACAACAACAACAACAACAACAACAACAGCAACAACAGCAAGGACATGTGAGGGATTCATGACAGCATGTTGGTCTAGTTAAAAGTATTTTACAAGATGATACTCAATTACAGGAGAAATATGATTCATTGTTTCTATAACAATATAATCTGTCAAGTCAAACCTGTTGGAAACATGCTAAAATAACTGGCCACATAAACTCAAATTTTTAAAGGGGCACTAAATAGAAGCTGAAGCCGCATAATGTTGGTCACTGTCATTAAGAGATTTACCACAAAGGAAGAATGTAGATCAATAGAAAGCAGTTGTTGTGGCAGGCTGACCACATTCCCAAGAGGTGCTTTAAGAATTGCTCTTCCATTCAAAGCATGAGTGGATCGGTTGATAAATGAACATTTTACCCTACACATAAACACAGAGGAGGTAGCTTAATGAGGTAACTATGCCTGTACAGATGTTGGCCAGCCTCCTTTTGACAAACAAACAAAAAGAACAAGATAAAATTTTGTTCTAGAACTCCCAATTGTCTTGGCAAAGAACATTCTCTATCATAAACATGTATTTGCTACAAACGTTTACTGATTACAGTGAAAATCATGGTGACACATGCTGAAGATATTAGAATAATGATGATATTCTGATTCCTAGGGTCTTGTGAGTCACATCAAGGCAGTACTTAACTGACTACTCATAGTTTCACTGCTAGGTTGCCTATTTAGTGCTAATACTGTAACATAACATATATTTAAAACTATCCTCACATTACCTTTAATTGATCTTCCAGGGAGAAAGCCGCGTTGGTCTTCATGAACCCATTCCTTTAGTGTTTTATTTCATCTTTCCGCAAGTACCATAGCAAATATTTTGTAATCTATATTTAACAATGCAATTGGTCTATAGTTTTCCCTTTCACTATTCTTGACCACGGAATTCCAGCCAGCAGCTCCCTACGTTTACAGAAGTCCACTTTTTTAAAATCTAAGATGAGTGTCTGGCTACCCTTCCCACTGAATGCCAAATTCCAATAGGGCATGGTCACTCCCTCCTAAAGATCCAACCACTTCTACCTCATTAACAAGGTCATCCCTGTTGGTCAGGTTCAGATCTAGAATATTTGATCCCCTTGTGGCCTTTTCCACCTTCTGGACCATGAAGTTGTCTGCAAGACAAGCAAGAAACTTGCTGGACCTTGCTGTCTTGGCAGAGTTTGACTGCCAGCATATATCCGGGTAATTGAAATCTCCTATTATTACTGTATCTCTCCTCCTTGAATGTGCAGTTATTTGGCTGAGGAAGGTGTCATCAAAGTCCTCAGCCTGGGTTGGAGGTCTGTAGTAAACCCCCACCGGAATATCCCTATTGTTTCTCGCTCCTTTAATTCTTACCCAAATGCTCTCAACCTGGCTTACTGGGTTTAAGTCATGGATCTCTTCACAGGTGAAAACATCCTTGACATACAAAGCTACTCCTCCTCCTTTCTTGTTTGGTCTATTTTTACAAAATAGGCTATACCCCTCTATTCCTATATTCCAATCATGAGACTCATCCCACCAGGTCTCAGTGATGCTTATCATAGAATCATAGAAATGTAGAGTTGGAAGAGACCACAAGGGCCATCCAGTCCAACCCCCTGCCATGCAGAAAAACCCTCAAAGCACTCCCAACAAGTGGTCATCCAGCATCCACTTAAAAACCTCCAAAGAAGGAGACTCCCCACACTCCGTGGTAGCACATTCCACTGCCGGACAGCCATGACCGTCAGGAAAATCTTCCTGAGGTTCAGTTGGAATCTCCCCTCCTGCAGCTTGTATCCATTGCTCCTTGTCCTGGTCTCAAGAGCAGGAGAAAACAAGCCCACTCCCTTCTCGACATGACATCCCTTCAAATATTTAAACATGGCTATCATGTCCCCTCTCAACCTTCTCTTCTGCAGACTAAACATACCCAGCTCTCTAAGTCTGTCCTCATAGGTCATGGCTTCCAGGCCCCTCACCATTTTGGTTGCCCTCCTCTGGACCTGCTCCAGCTTATCCATATCCTTCTTGAATTGGGGTGCCCAGAACTAGATAAAGTATTCAAGATGAGGTCTAACCAAAGCAGAATAAAGTGGTACCAATATCTCCCTCGATCTAGACATCATATTCCTATTGATGCAACCAAGAATTGCGTTGGCTTTCTTGGCTGCCGCATCACACTGCTGACTCATGTTCAGCTTGTAGTCTATTAAGACTCCTAGATCCCTTTCACACGTACTGTTAGCCAGCCACGTGTCCCCCATCCTATATTTCTGCATACCATTTTTTCTGCCTAAGTGTAGGACCTTACATTTCTCTCTGTTGAAATTCATTTTGTTAGCCTTGGCCCAGCTCTCCAATCTGTCCAGGTCCTTTTGAATTTTGATCCTGTCATCTGGCGTATTAGCAGCCCCTCCCAATTTGGTGTCATCTGCAAATTTGATCAGCGTGCCCTCTATTCCTTCATTCAAGTTCTTTAGTCAACCATTCCGGTTTCTTCAGATGCCTTCCATTTTTCCTCCTTAATGGCACAGTTTTAGCCTGTGCCTTCAGTATCTCCCTTTTAAAGAACTCCCATGCATCCTGAACTCCTTTCTCATTGACTATTCTTGACCACGGGATTTCAGCCAGCAGCTCCTTCAGTTTACAGAAGTCTGCTTTTTTAAAATCTAAGATGAATGCCTGGCTACACTTGCCTTCTCTTTGTCAGCGCGGGCTGAGGTCAAGCAGGGGCCGGGCCAGAGGCAGCCACCAGCAGCGTTCCAAACAGTCCCACAGGAGTGCTGCAGCCAGCAAGTGGCCTTGAACTGAGGTTTGCCTTAACAGCAGGCGTCAACGGAAATAACAACGGGTTGCCTCACCCCGAACACAAAATGGTTACTGCACCTTAACGCAGGGAAGGGTCTTGGTAGAACCGGGCAGTGGAACGCAGACACGAGCTGGACTGGAACAAGGCACGGGCGGCAGACGCACAGGAAGCCGACGGTTGTTGCTCCGTGCCTTCCCCAGCCCCGCGCCTGCCTAAAAAGGCCTGCAGGCCGGGCAGCGGCCAATCTGCGCCGAGCATGTGGCTGGGTTTGCAGCTGTGCTACAGCTGGGAGCTCCCTGCCCCCAGGTGTTTCTCCTGCAGCTGCCGGGAGCAGCGGCTGGCCTCCTTGAGCCGCCGCCACCGCTGGAATGTCGGCGGCGGGGCGGTGGCCTCAGCCTCTTCCGAGGCAGCCTCGCGAGTAGGCGGTGCCCCAGGATCAGGCCCAGGGCCCGCCTCGTCCCACGGATCCTCGTCTGCCACGCCCCACGGCCCGGGAGCTCTAGATCTAATTGTTCCACGTTCCATCCTATGTACTGTGCTAAACGAGGAATTATTTGATTGCATAAATCTTCTCCTTTTTCTTCTAATCCTCTGATTTTCAAACATTTATCTCTAATGTTGACCTCCGTATTTGTAGCCTGTACTTCCGCACATTCCACCTGTTTTCTCAATTCCAGAGTCTCCTTTTCCAGCTTATTTGTCCTATCTTGCAAACTGTCTATCTTTTTATTTATTGTCTGTATATCCTTTGTTATTTTCACCATTTTTTGTCCTGTATTTTGCATTTCTTGCTTTACTTCTCTCATATCCAGTGATACTTTTTGCATTTCTTTCTTAAAATCTTCTCTTAATTTCCTCATTTCTTCTAATATCATATTGCCAAACTCTAGAAATTTTGATTGTTCTTCTATAGAAACTCTTACTGCCTTTCTCATTCCCAAAGCCATTTCTTATATCTATAAACTAATTAGTACTATTTCTTAATTTTAATGATATTTTTAACCTTTTTATCAACACTTTACCTTCGATTAATTCAGATGTTCTTTAGTATATAATTTTCTCTTAAACATATATCTGTTGCCTATCCTTTATTAGCTATTTTAATTGTATACAGTCACAGATGACACACTATAAGTAAATCAATTATATTTGTTAAATGAATTTTCAATTCAGTATTCACTTTTCATTCCCTCATCTGTTTCCTTCTTTACCTTTAAATATAACAGTACATTTCTTATCAATTACTCAATTCATTCACATCAGTTTTCTCCTCTTATTAAACTCTCACTAAGTATATCTTTCACAAATTAGTATATAATACTACAGACATTCATCCAATAATATAATTAATTTATAATCAATCAGTACAATTAATTACTCAATTATAATTAAATATAATCAAATATATCTAGATATAATTAATCAATCAAATTTATAATCTATTAGCACAAATCATTATATCATGTATTTTACCCCAATTGCTTCTTTTCCAAACAACATATCTCAATAGCAAGCCAAAACTAGATCTCCCACTATGACCAGAGTTTCTCGCTGTATGTCCTTCTTATCTTTCCTCTCAATTCTTTCTTTTCTTCATTTTCTTCAACAGTTTATATCCTTGTTTATTTATTTTCTTGAAGAATCCAACTCTTAATTTTTGTATGTTAATCGTTCCACACCAATACTCTTTCTTTTTATATATGTTCTCCTTTCACTTCCTCCTTCCACTCTACAAAGCTCCATATACGTGCTTTCAACTCATACTTGTTATTCCCAGTTCCTTTTATTCTGCTATTTTATTCTTTTGCTTGCTCTTAAAATTTATGTGGGAGTGTCACCATCATCTCATTCTCTCCTTCTGTTTCTTATTTCTTAGCATATTTTCTTAAATATGTTCTGCAGTACTTCTATGCTTACAGCTTTCCCATTTACTATTTTTGTCTTAGTACTCTCAGCCAGTCGCTCTACATTGAATTTTGGCTTTCGTTCAGGGGAGGCATGCAGTAACTAAATTTATATATTTAATGTTCCTACATAGGTTTTTTCTTTGTATTTTGTTTTTTTGTAGCTACTTGCCATTCCTCCCTTCAGTTGTCCAGTTAACTTACAAAAAAGACCATGAGATGCTCCACCGTTGTATGTTCCTTTTTCGGGAATTTTCCTTCCCTTTAAAGAGACCTCGTCCTCTCAATTACTGTCTTTGTAGAGCCAAATTCGTGTTGGTTATTTTTCACCAACTGGTACAGAAAAATGTACAAGCCAAAATGAAAGAAGCAAAGTTTACCCTTCCTTCTTCTTTCTTCCCCAAACTTATTTTAAAAAGTGGTGTCGAGGATTCTTCTTCTCTGGAGCCCTTTCGAGGTAATGGCTACTCAGCAGACCCGCCCCATGTTTCCATGGACTTGATTCTTGTTGTTTTCTTTCAAGCGTGAATGCTGAGTTTCAAGTCTTTGCTTGCGCCTCTGAACCTGCTTTTCCAAGGGGGTGTTTCTCCCACTGTTTCCTTCGTAAACAGTGGGTTCCTGATCCCGAAGGGTGATCATCTCTACTCCAGCTCTGATGGGAGATGACCCTGCTCCTTGCCGCATCCACCAGAAGTCTGTCCTCAGATCCACTTTAGCACTAATACAGTAACATAAGTTAAATTCATGACCTGTTTTCAAGAGATGCAAAAGATCTTGAGATGGTTACAGATGGCTATCTTGACTCCTTCCATGCAATAAGGCAGTGGTTCTCAACCTGTGGGTCCCCAGATGTTCGTGGACTTCAGCTCCCAGAAGCCCCAGCCACTATGGTCAGTGCTCAGGGCTTCTGGGAGCTGGAGTCCACAAACATCTGGGGACCCACAGGTTGAGAACCACTGCAATAAGGTGTCTGGGCCCCCCCAAGGGCCTGATGATGGACATGGCAGTGACCTTCCATATGGGAACATGCAGCTCTGGTAGAGTGTGAGAGAGCGACCTAAGCACACAGACATGGAGGAGAACCCAGATTATGAAGATTAGGAGCCACAACCATGCCAACAGCATGATCATTCACTCAGGGTGGCTTTAGGGGAAGGGAGAATGGCTCCGATGGGGAATGCACAAGGCAAAGCCAGGAGAAGAGGTTCATACAGGTAGACTGGGAGCACTTCTAGAGGTGGCTCTTGAGACAAGGAGGGGGAAGGGATCGTCAAAGATATGTGTCCCTGTCACCCTGGCCAGTGGCATAGAGCACCCTGCCTTGGGACAGATTGAGATTGCTCTCCTCTATTGAACCCCATATTTAGGCACAGAACACTTCGAGGAGGGAAGCCTGTTAAAGCACCCAGCCAGTCAACCCTGGTTGATAGCTGTCTGGAGCTTGACATGGTGTGGCAGTGGTGTTTCCACTATGGCTGCCCTGGATCCAATGTCTTTATATGCCTTGATCCTCTGTTCTGCCTCTCTTGCATTTGTTGGCATGCCTGTCCTTCCTTCCCAGATCTGCTGCCTCCGACAGCATGTGTACGCAACAGCCTTGCTGTGTGTTGTGTTGGACAGCAACAGATCCCTGGCTAGCATTTTGGGAGGCAATGAGACTTGGCCCTGTGCCTCTGTGGTGCCCTCCCTTGTGGCGCAGGGAGGGGGACACATGGACAACTGTTCCTCTGCCCTACCATATGTGGACTAGACCCATTGACTGTGAAGTTGGTTGCCTGCTCTGCTGTATGTGACTCTGTTGCCCTATGTTGCATACTCCCCAGCAAAAACATTTCTGGTGACAGTGGAATGGAAATGTGGTCTTTCAAATACTCTGGACCTAAGTAGTATAGGGTAGTCATGAGCTGCACTTTGAATTGTGCCCAGAACCAAACAGGAAGACAGTGAAGCTGTTTTAACAAGGAAGTTATGTGGTCCCTGAACTGGCCCCAGTCAGCATTCTGGCTGCCGCATTTTGAACCCATTGAAGTTTATGAAGCGTTTCCAAAGGCAGCCCTACATAGAGTGCATTACAACTGAGATGTAATCAAGGCATGTGTCATTGTAGCCAGCCCTGATGTCTCAAGGAACAGGTGCAGCATGTGCACATTCACTCCTGGCCACTGCTGAAACCTAGGCATTTAGGCTCAAAGTGCAGTCCCAGAGAACACCAAGGTTGTGAGCCTGAGATTTCAGGCAGAATGTAACCCCATCCAGCACAGGCAAAGTTTCTGTTCCCTACTTTGCCTTTTGACTGACCAGGAGCACCTCTGTCTTGTTCTGGATTAATCTTCAGTTTGTTTGCCCTGTTACCCTATTGTGTGGGGGTGCTGGTCACTGGATAGGTTACCTTGATTTTAGGGAGTCCCAGTCACTGTGCTTAATATTATATGGGGATTGGGAATAAGCCCGAGCACAGGCTGGCAAAGTGAGAGGCAGGGTAACTAGGCAGGATCTTTGAGCCCAATACACACCAGGTCAGGCCGAACCAAGACCCAAACAAAAAGGGTCTAAGAATGATTTTATTTTATTTTTATAAAGTTAGTCACGTCACACTTGCACCCGTCGCACTCTCTCACACAGAGCCTAACAGAAATATAAAGGGAGGAAAATAGATAGGGGACTTTTGAAGAGGGTTCTTTGGGGTAATGCTCTATCTGATCCAGATGTCTAGAAAGCCGAAATGGAGATATGGAGTTGGGAGCAATGAGGCTCAGCACGTGGAGGCTGAGGGGAAACGCTCAGGAAACAGAGCAGCGGCAAGTGGAGAGGAAGCTGAGAGCAATCTGAGGAACCACTTGAAACAGGGATTTTTTTTATAAGTGAAAAGGTACGTAGAGGGCTAATCCTTTCCCAGGGAGAACAATAGCGAGGAGGGCTAAAACAAAGCTCTTAACAATGGACATCTCCGGCTTGATGGGTTTCGATGGGGCTTAATTGACTCTGCCAGAGTTGGACAAAGGTTTCGGCAGTATGGAAATTGCCCTGGCTTGACAGGCCGATTGTTAAGAGCGCTGATCCTGTCAAGTTATCATCTCGGGGCCGAGGATCTCTTTGTGTGCTTAATGGTTGTAATGTCTGGGGGGGCTCCTTGGAGATACAGCCGTTCGGCCGCGCCTGCCTATGTGCTCATACAGGGACCCTTTCAGACTTATGGAGAGGCTTGTAATCGTAGCCACGTGCAGATATCATTTTGATATTATAGTTTAATAAATTGTAGGCCCCAGGAGAGTATTATCGATCACAGTAACAGCCCTCATCCAGTCCATTACTGACAGCAGACATTAGTTCATTGCCAAGACAGCTTCCTTGGAATCAAATGGAAAGGAGAGGTAGAGTTGGGTGTCATCAGCATATTGGTGACACTGAATCTCAGAATTCCAGATGACCTCTCCCAGTGGTTTCATGTAGAATTTGTTTGTTTGTTTGTTTATATTTGTTGGCTGACTTTTTCCCTGAATAAGACCCAAGGTTGTTTCCAACAATATACAAACACGTTAAAACAGTTTAAAAAAACATTAAAAGAATATGAAATAATAAGAAACTAAAACAGTATTCACTTTAAAATAAGTTAATAAATCAAGCTCCCCAGCTTACATAAAAGCCTGTCTAAAAAGAAAATTTTTGCTTGCTGGTGAAAGGACAGCAGGGAGGGAGTATGCCTAGCCTCCTGTAGAAGGGTGTTTCGTAGGGTGGAAGCAGCCACTGAGAAGGGTCTCTCCCATGTCCTTACCATGCAAACCTGGGATGATGCTAGGAGTGAGAGAAAGCCTTCCCCAGCCTGCCTTCCTTCCATGTTAAACAGCATGGGAGGACAAAACAGAAGCCTGAGGGACCCCATAGGCCAACAACCACGGAGTTGAACAGGAATCTCCCAGCACCACCTTCTGCGTTCATCTGTCCAGGAAACCAAAACTACTGCATAACAGTGCCCCAAGTCCCATCCCAGAGAATCAACCCAGAAGGATATCATGGTCGATGGCATTGAAAGCTCCTGAGAAGTTCAGAAGAACCAGCAGGGACACACTTCCCCTGTCTAGTTCCCTGCATTAGATGCCATATATACACCATCTTTCTTTTACATTACTACAGAAGGTAAATTTTTTATCTTTAGACCACATTTCCCCCCATAAATTCATTTAAACGTAATGCCCAAAATTTTGGGCCCATTTTATAGTATACAGGTTCACCTTCTGTCTCTAGTTTCAAAAGGCACCTTTTTATACACCTTTTACACCTTTTTATACACCTTTCTTAATTATATGGTAATCATCTTTACACAAATCCAAATAAAACTCATTTTCTCCAACCTCTATGACTAGATGTCTCTTTTCTTTATTGAATTTTATATAAGCAAACAGGAGAGTAGTTATTGGTTGAGCATTAGATGGAACCTCCTGACTGAGAGGGCAGTTTTGTAATGGAGCCAGTTGACTACTCAGGTGGTGGGGTGCCATTCTCCAGACATTTTCAAAAAGAGGCTGGACTGCTGGGGGTGCTTTAGGGAGGGTCTTGGGAGAGATCTTTTGCTGAGCAGGGAGTTGGGATCAATGGCCCATGAAGCCCCTTCCAACTCTTATGATTCTATGATGCAGAGGTGCTCGCTGCATCATTGTTAGTGGCAGAGATGCTCTCTCTCCTTGAGGTGATGGGCTCCAGGGAGACACGAGTGGGGCTCCATCTTGGGGAATTTTATGTGATCTATTTTTATAGGTCACCACTGTGCTGCTTGATATAATAGAGGTTGACACATGCATCTGTCAGCATCCCACAGTACTTGGAGATGTTAAGAAGACGATGCATTTTAGGCATGTGGGCTCTGTTATAACTTTTTGAATGCTCTCTTTCCTAATAGTTCAAAATTCAAAGTCTCTCATTGCTTCCTTCAAAAAAAAAAGTTAAAGCAAACTAAGGCACAAGTAATCTTTAATGAAGTAATTTTGAAAATGGTGTCATCTAGGGAGCAGATATGTGCTGAAAATAAATATTTATCAAGGGACTCTGAGGACAGCCATTGTATATGATTAAACTTCCACATTCCATAAGTTCTTACTTAGGATCATTGTAAGTATCAAAATGAGAAGGCAGTTTTTAGACATGTGTTGGATATCTTGTTTGTAGCTTGCCATAATCTGGATCTAATTAGGAAACTGAATTACTTACCATTGCTCCATCTTGCATATTTCATCAACAAGAAGAAAGAGATCTTAAGTATTATAGATAACTTTACACATAGAAGATGCCAAGTTCAACCTCTTAACATTTTCACTTGAAGTATTTTAAGACAGCAGGAGCCTACTTTAACTATATTGCATCTATTGGGGTATAAAAAAGACATAAGTGGAGTTATGACTGTCTTTTTTTAACCACTTCTGCAACGTATTTTGTGACAGCATATGTGGAATTTATGAAGATATCATACATTAGACATGGATGGTTGATGCATCAACACAACTGTAGTAGTACTCAGCTACAGTCTCTTGCTTCGTTCAAATTAGGGGCAGGCAGAGTCTGCTAAGGCCAGGGACCATTGCATGAGTTTGGAGCTACAGAATTGATTTGAAGCTCTTTCTCTTAATCACAGATTATGAGGAGCAGCAACAAAAGCAGCAGTGTCACTCCTCAGAGAATGTGCAAGTGTCCTTGGAAAATTCAGGACATGGAATTGACCCTGCCAATCCTCAGAAGAGACAGGTGGTGGTGGTGGTAGGGGACTCCTTGCTGAGGGGAACAGAAGCACTAGTCTGACAAGATGACTTGAGAGGTGTGCTGTCTCCCTAGAGCAAAAATCAGTGAGGTCACAGAGAGACTGACAAGACTTGTGAAGCCCACTGACCATTGACCCTTCGTTTTGGTGCATGTGAACTAATGACACAGCAAGGTGTAGCCTTCAGCATATTACAGGAGATCACGAGGCTCTGGGTAGGAAGCTGAAGGAAATCAACACACAGGTTGTGATTTCATCTATGCTCCAGCTAAAGGACATGGCCCAGGAAGGGAGAGAAAAATAGTGGAGATGATGGTGCCTCCAGGAACTATTTGTCTTTTTGTATTATGGTCTGCAGTTTCATGAAGATGGAAGTTGCACCTCACAGTAGTTGGCAGAAACATTTTTGCTGAAAGGCTCATAAACCTGATCAGGAGGGCTTTAAAGTGAGTTATGTGGAGGAGGATAACAGTAATCTTGAGGGCAGGAGTTCATCAAGTGCTAGAGATAATAATCTGAATGTTATTGAGAGAACTGAGCAAATAGTACAAAAGCCTGACCGCAGGAGAAGAAAAATCTTAAATAAGTGGCTAGGGGGAGCCACCCACGGTCTTAGATGCCTGTACACCTACGGAACAGAGTATGGGAAACAAACAAGATGAACTTGAACTCTTAACACAGCAAAGCAGATATGATAGGCATCACTGAAACCTGGTGGGATGAGACTCATGTTTGGAATGTAGTAATAGAAGGGTACAATCTATTTGAAAGAAGTACACCAAACAGGAATGGAGGATGAGTAGCATTATATGTCAAGGATGTTTACACCTGTGAAGAGATCCTTGACTTAAATCCTGGAATCCAGGTTGAGAGCATTTGGGTAAAAAGTAAGGAGGAGACAAAAAACAGGATGTCATTTGGAGGATCAGATGAGACCTTCCTAAAACAGATGACCAACATTCAGAAAAAAGAGAGACAGTAGTAATGAGAAATTTCAACTTAGAAGTTGAACTTCTTAGAATTTGAACTTCTCAACTTAGAAGTAGAGAAATTTCAACTTGTTAGAAGTCAATTATCAATATCAGGTCCAAAAAATTCCTCACTTGCCTGGCAGGTAACTTGATTGTCCAGAAGGCAGAAGTGCAACAAGGGGATCAGCTATTTTGGATCTGATTCTAACTTACAAGGATTACCTCATAAATGGGGATGGAACTTGTGGGATCCTTAGGTAGGAATGACCATGGTCTCCTGGAGTTTGTTATATGGCCAAAAGAGGAAGCCACACATAGTCAGATTTGCATTCTAGATGTTAAGAAAGTCGATTTCAGAAAATTTAGAGAAACATTAGGTCCCATCGTGTGGTCAGGCATACTAAAAGAGAAAGGAGTTTATGATGGATGGGAGTTTATTAAAAGTGAGATCCTGAAAGCACAGTTTCAAACAATTCCATTGAGGAAGAAAAATGGGAGGTGTCTAAAGAACCTATGATGGATATCTAAAGAACTTTTTTTTAATCATTTTATTCAATTTCACATATAAAACAAACAATTGTTACTGTAATAGTACATGACATATTTTGATCTTCCACACTGATCTAGAATTTATTTTCAATACCTCTTAATACTTCTATCTCTATTTGTACCGCATTTTTTAATTTATTTTTTTAAAATTGAGGGGGTTTATACACAATAAAAGTGCTTAACCTTATTTCCATATTATACAACACTCTTACATTAATTCTCTATTAATTCCTTTCCCGCTTTGTTATCAAATGTA
>CAOKZL010002652.1:0-171037 GCA_948472985.1 Iguana delicatissima | reverse complement strand
AGGGTCACTCTTGCAAGTGTTAGCAGTTATGATTGGGGAATTAAGTCGTGCACTGAAGACAATATTTCTAGTAATCCAGGGATAAGCAACCAGAGGCTTTTCAGATGTTTTGGAGTATAATTTCCCTGAGACCCAGTCGATATGGGCAGTTTTCAAAGGTTATGGAACTGTAATAATTCAAAATGTCTGGATGGTTCCTAGTTGCCTATCTCTGCAGTAGACTTTAGGAGCAGAGCTAGGGAATGTGTAACCCTCTGGAAGAGGGACTGCAAAGTCTATTATTTCATCAGCTGTGCTGGCTCGGGCTGATGAGACTGAAGACCCATGGCTGACAGTAAGAGTGGAGAACCTTTTCCAGCCCAAGAACCAACATCAGTTTCAAGGAAGTTTTTGTGGGTAGGTATCTTGTAGAGGAAGGAGAGGGCTTGTTTTCTGCTGCTCCAGAGACCAGGACAAGGAGCAATGGATTCAAGCTACAGGAAAGGAGATTCCACCTGAACCTCAGGAAGAACTTCCTGATGGTCAGGGCTGTCCGGCAGTGGAATAGGCTGCCTTGGAGTGTAGTGGAGTCTCGTTCTTTGGAGGTTTTTAAGCAGAGGCTAGATGGCCATCTGTTGGGAGTGCTTTGAGGGTGTTCCTGCATGGCAGGAGGTTGGACTGGATGGCTCGTGTGGTCTCTTCCAACTCTACATTTCTATGATTCTATGATCTTGAAGTTGTGGTCAAAGAGTGAGATGCAAAAATGATCTAATAAAGCTCTTGCAGCTAGGAAGGAAGCCCTGGGCATCTCTGAAAAAGGGAAGAATCCAAACAAAAGCAGGAAAATAATGTTACCCTGCAGAAAGGTGTGTTTAGCCATCTGAGGATCCCAAAAGTGGGTTCTGGGGCTTTAGGAGAGCTGGATTTGACCCCAGAGCCGAGTATCCCTTCCACTGCCTTAGAAGATATGCTGGAATAGAGTGCCTATCATGGTCCCTTAGGTATGCTGATATGCTACTTTGCAGCTGGAGATAGATGGTTCCATTTACGTTAAAAGAAGGATGCATTTTTTGCTGAGCAAAAACACCTGCTTAGCAGGCTGCATTACATTTAAACTTATCTCAAACTTCAGTGGAAAAAATAGCCCCAGAGATTGGCAACCTGAGTTAACTCTGCAGTTTAGCACATTGTAATCTCACTTCAGCAATTAGCTAATGACTTTGTCTTTTTCCCAGAGCGATCAGAACAGCTTTCTGAAGAGAAACGCTTGCTTTTGGCAACCTGAAGACAACAGCAATAACAACAACAACATTCTTCTTTTTCTTTAAGCTCAGTAATTACCTAGTGATTCCAACCTCAAATTGGAAACGTGAACTACCTTTTGACATAATGCAGAAGAGGACTACACACTTTATGGACTCATCTGCATGTTTGCCAGATTACTAGGGGATCAGAAAACCACCCATTTTGCTACCTGCCAGAGACTATTAAAACAGAGAAATTATCAAATGCCTGGTAAGTCACAAAGCATCACTGCTGGACTGTATTTTTGCTTGGTGGAATACAAGTTTTGCTTGCTTGACATGGGATGAGCAGGAGTTTAAAGGGAAAGCAAAGCCTATTACTTAGAAGTGCATGAATTGCAGTCCTATTCTCAGAGGAGTATCTAGTATAAACAGCACCTAGGGCAAGCATGGAAGTTGTGCCTCTATCTCTAGGGCCTCCTCCTCTGTGGCTTCCAGCACTGCTTTTTTGAGCCCCCGGCATTGGCGTCCAGGGTATGTACCCTGCTTGCCTCACCCTACATACGGCTCTGCCTATTCTACCATTTGTGATGGTCCATTAGGCACTGTCCTAGAAATCTATGGGGACCACAATCTGCCTTACTTATGTACGCCCCACCATCTTGCTGTCCAAGGTGATGGAAGTGGTATCCATGCCCCATTCCATGTACAAATCTTGACTGGAGTGTAATTGAATTTTCTTCAATCGGTGATGGAACAGTATCTCCACCAACACATTTGAAGGGAACAAGCTAGATTAGGGAGCACAGAGAACATCCTATGGTTCATCTTTTTTCTAGTCCAATGCCTTCCTGCTTCCCATTGGCTACCGCCTCCCAGCATCTGCCAACTGGGACAATTGCACCACTCTGCCTTTGTTTGTTTTGTTTGACCAGTACTCTCTGTTGATGTGTGCCTGGTTGCTCTCTAGCTTGTACTATCTTGTTTAATTATGTTGTCTCTCCACGTACAACAAAGTGATAATTCCCAATCAGAAGATCTCTTAGCTTTACTCAGATACTCCTTCCTGTCAACTAGAGTCTTTTTTTCAAGGATCTCCTTTCTCTTAGCATCTTTTATACTGACTGAGGGATGTCTCCAGCCAAGAACACTGCCTGTAAGGCGGGGGGGGGACGGACAACTGTGGAAGTCTAAGGGGGGGCCTCATTAGCGCCCCCAGGAGATCTTGAAAGGCCATACCTCTTCTCTGCGTTAGCTCCTGTCCCCCTCCCCAAAAGTCCTCTAGAGGCTATGGGAGCATTTTCCACATCTTTTGGGGTCTTTCTGAGCCATTTTAGGGCATTTTCAGGGGGATTTTTTTTTTGAAAATTTTGCAAAATTTATCTGACCTCTGAGGGCTCAAAGAAGGGAGCTCCAAATGTGGTAGAAATGCCGTGCATAGACCATAGAATGCCTTTGAGGGCATTCTGGACGAAAAGAAAATAACCTCCCCTTTTGTTTTTTTGCAAAACATTTTTTTACTTGATCCCTGGTTGACTGCATGAAGTCCACACCCTGCACTTTGCCCACTGCTCCTTTAAGGCAAGCACATTCTTCTTCAGTAGCAGAATGAATAGAAGAAGGTGGTTTGGGGCAGGGGGTCCAATTTAATTGGCCATCAGAAGCCACACAGTGGAAAACTGTATTTTTCTGGGGCTGGAAACCCTCTTGCAGGCCTCACTTATCTATTGTTTTTAGAAGGAGGACATGACTAGCTAAAATAGCTGTCTTCCATTGATAGGACCTTTTCCCTCTATACCTTGAGCACTGCTTTTCAGACTGCAGCCCTATGTGCAAGAGAGGCATAGTGGTAGATGTTGTAGTGCAGCTGCTCCTTCTGATAATCTTCATAGCTATGCGTCCCAAGCAGAGTCCAAAGATGCAGGCAGCTGTCTTGGTCCATATCAGCAAGGCAGTTCTAGTCATTTTCATCCCTGGGGCAGGTCTTTCGTAAAACCAATGGATCTTAATTGCCTTTTCAAGATTAACCCAGTCTGTAATGTTTTACAATATGACTAGAAGGGCTTGCAACACTATATGGCTGATGGAAAGCTCCCTTCAGCAATTGTGAGAATTGCAGCTAAGCTCAAAGGCAAAAGGGAACCGCAAGGGAGGTGGCAAGGTATAGTTACTGTTAGTCAAAACATCCTTTGGTTCAATTATGTGAGACCTGTCTCCACTGCAATGGTGCTTGGGAATAAGTCCTATTGATTTCAGTAAGGCTGACCACCTCACCTGTTGAATCCACCATTTTAAGACAAGGCTGTTCACAGGCCCACCTCCATTAATAAAGCCACTAAGAATCAAGGTTCTTTTTATGGAGGCTGTTGGGCCCACATGGTTGGAAGACTTTTTTAGGTTGCTAACAAAGGTTTACTGTGACTGAAACCTCCCTACCTCCCTACAACACAAAGCAGCTAATTTCTGCCAGGATAGAACAGGAGATCAAGAGACAGAGGAGGCAGGAAGCAACTGCAGGGATTTCCCAAAGCATCCTCTCAACCCAGTAGGGCATGGATTAACCCTTTGTGTTCAGGTTTTCATTGACTGCCTTCGTCCTTCAACAGATGCTTAGAAGAGCTGTGCTCATTTGGATTGCAACAGTGACAAGTTATTTGATATAAGAAAGAAGGGTAAGCAGGTATCCTTCCATTTTGAAAGAAACCTAGTGATCTACAAAAGATCCAATATGTTTTTGATTAGATCTAAATACAATAAAGGCACCAGATTCTGTCTGATCTTAATGCTAAGCAGGGTCAACCCTGGTTAGCACTTCACACCCTCCAGCTGTTCTGGTTTGGCATGGACAGACTCAATTAATTCTCTGTTGTCCCATTTTTCCAGCTGCTTTTAAAATGTCTGTTTCCCTTCTCTTACCCCCCTTTTCCTCTTTGTTCTCAGCTTGCTTCACGTGCAGTAAATTGAGATCACAGCGCAAAAGTAGAGCCAGTGTAGTATAGTGGTTCGAGCATTGGACTATGAATCTGGAGAATAGGCTTTGAATCCTTACTCAGCCGCAGAAACCCACCAGGTGACCTGGGGCAAAGTCATACTCTTTTAGCCTCAAAGGAAGGCAAAGGCAACCCCTTCCAACACATCTTGCCAAGAAAACTCTGTGATAAGTTTGCATTAAGGTCGCCACAGGTCAGAAATGCCTTGAAGCAACAAAGTTTGCACTCAGCTAACCCAACTGGGGGAAAAGAAGAGCAGAGGGCAAAATCTTGCCTGTTCCGGTAGACTCAGGCAAAAGGAAACTGCTGCAGCCTTCCCTAACTGGTATGTTCTTTCTCATTTGCTGTCTTGAACACATTCTGAGGTTTCTTGGCCATATGTGTCTTGATTTTCATCTGTGAAATATTGGAGGGCATGGTACTTGGACAGGTGAGCACCGAAGAAAACCAGGTGCCATAGGATATATTTCAGAGGAAGGCAATGGTAAACTACAACTGAATATTCCTTGCCAAAACCCAACCCAACCCAACCCAACCCTATGGGGTCACTATTAAATCCAGAAGTGACCTGAAGGCACATACAGACACACATGAAATGTTTAAGTGAGCTGGTGCACGTTGTCAGTTTTGGATAAAAAGTTTCCTTAAGCATGTTGAATTGCTCTTCTTTTTTGTGCTGTAGGAACCTATCCTTTTCATCTCATTTTTGACTCTGGTGCCAAATTTTCTGTTAAGCAGGTAATGTACAGGAACACATCTACTTTGTTAACTGAGGTATACCTGTAATCTCTTTCTCCCACAAAAGCTTTGGAGATAAAGGAGGGATTTGCCACTGGAACCATGGCATGTCCTAGATCAGGGATGGGAAATGCCTGTCCCTACTGGGCTGTAACTTCCACGGTTGCACATCATTAACTTTAATGGCTTAAGGCTTATGGGAATTGCATTTCAGCAACCTCTACAACAGTGTGGGGAATCTTGCAACCCGCCAGTGTAGTTGGACTGCAAATTCCAGCAGCCCCAGGCAGCACAGTCAATAGTGAGCAATGCTAGGTTCTGCAGTCCAGCAACATCTGGAAAACTACATTAATCCTGACCCTGAGCTAGAGGCCACACTTTCCCTACACCTGTTCTCAAGCAAGTAAAGAGGTATATCTCACCTAGAAATGCTCAGATGTAGAAGAGAACACAGATACTGACAATGCCAGATATTCAAGGAAACTAGGGTGTCCTCATGGGGTGAGGAAGGGAGGACAATGGAGAGAAGCTCTAACTGGAAAGTGGTATCCAAGGTCCCTGAAAAGCTCCTGCTGGGCGGGTGGGGGGAATGTACACTGTTCAAGTGAAGTTGGCTGAGGGAGTCTTTCTTTCTTCAGTTGGGTTTTGAGAGATGCAGAGGAGCAAGGTAAAGATTAGAATGCTCACTGTGGTTTTTATGGGTCATCCCATCCCTATTTACTTTCTTTAGTAAACAAGATGTGATGGAACCAAATTTCAAAAGGAGCATAAAGATTCTGTATGGGAATGGCATCATTTCATTGGTATAATGTTTCCAAACTTAGGGAAACAGATGTATTTTAATTTTATTCATAATTTCACTGATTGGTTCAATTTGATTTATATCCTGCTTTTCTTCTAATGTGGAACCCCTATAGTTATTATTTCAATTTACACTGATACATACAAATCAGCTCACATGTTTTGTGAAAATTTAACCTTTGTTTAGTTGTTTGATTATGAGGCTGCACATTTCTAGGAGAAGACTGGAGTCCTCTTCAGGAACTGTGAAAAAGTGCTGAACAAGCATGTTTGAACACATTTAAAAAAGAGGGAGCATGCTAATCCTGCCTCTGCTCCCTGGCTGGTTCCATTACTGCTTCCCCCATATATGGTGGTCAACTTTCTGAAGAGGAGAATCTCCTCTGTGTGCGGAGGTTCTCCTCATAGTTTGGAACGCTGGAAGAGAAGCATTCTGAAAATTGCATGGGCAGCCTTCTCTTTAGAAAGTCACCCTCCATGAGTGATGGAAACACAGAAGGAGGTACGTGGGGCATATGTGTGCTCCCTGCTCACATCATACTCTCCAGCATTCCACAGATGAAAAGTGGGACGCAATCAGCCAAGCTACATCTGAGTGTGGTCAAGAGAGCAGTTATTAATGAGGAAGAACACCCAAGCTAGGAGAGGCTGCAGCAGCTTCCTTTTGCCCTACTCTACTGGGAAAGGCAAGATTCTGCCCCTCCTCTCATCCCCCTGCCACTGCTGAGTTAATTGAAGAGAAACGGCTTTTCCAATTTGAACTCAGCTTGCAGCAAGTGAAACAAATGGAGGTCAAAGGGTTAAAGTGGGAGGAAGAGAGAGAAACTGGGATGTTTTAAAAACAGATGAAAATGTGGGGTGATAAAGGATTAATGGGGACTGTCCATGACAAACTGGAACAGTTACAGGACATGATCTTCTAGTTTGAGTGTTCTTCTTCATTAGTAACTTTTGCTGTCTTGACTACACTATGATGATATTTGGCCACAAACGTCTCCATTTTCATCAGGGAAATGTTGAAAGGGATGAGCTACAGTAATTATGGCCTGGGTTCAAAACTCACAGATCAAGGTCTGCAGTCAAAGAGAGGATGGATGGATGGATGGATGGATGGATGGATGGATGGATAGATCCCAAAAGTTCTGCAGGGTATATTAATGCCTAGATTGGTACTTGAGATCTTACCCGTGTCTGCCAGCTGATAAGTACTTCCCTCTACACTCTTCACTTTATTCCCAGTCAGGACAGGGTTTTCTTTCCTTTAGAAAGTCTACTGGATTTATATTTTAAGTTTTGCTGAATGTATCACTCCAGTTACAGATGGAGAACCTGCGGATGCCAGGGGTGAGGTGGAGTGCTAGATTCTCCGAGCATATAGAAAAGGAATGTATCAGAGAGCCATCCAAGTGGAAGCTTTCTCCCTGGCATAATAGTGTTATACTTTCATGCTATTCTTATTTTGAAGACAATTCAAATCTATGATAGCCTTCCACCATAATCTGAAGCAGTACATAATCGGAAAAAGTACTACTGAACAGTGTATATGGATGACATCGAGGATTTTTTTAAAAAAAGAAACTTTGGGTATTTCTTGAGTTCAGCAGGGGGCAGTATGACATCAATTATCTTCCTCCCTGGATTTTATCCTGTTGCAGTGATTTAAAATCCCCCAACATTTCACAGATGCAAACCAGGACACATTTGGCCAAGCAACCTCAAAGTACCAAAAGTTATTCATGAGGAAGAACACACAAGCTAAGAGAGGCTGCAACAGTTTGTT
Organism: Iguana delicatissima; assembly: GCA_948472985.1. Lineage (NCBI taxonomy): Eukaryota > Metazoa > Chordata > Lepidosauria > Squamata > Iguanidae > Iguana > Iguana delicatissima. The sequence goes on along the minus strand of CAOKZL010002652.1, from coordinate 163,505 downwards.
TGCCTGAGCATCCTGGGAAGAGCAAGATCCCACCTCCTCCTCCTCTCTTGCCCCTGCTGTCCTTGCTTTAACTGCAATGGTGTCAAGAGGCCCGCTTCTGTCATGCTAACCATAGAAAATCATACTCTCCTTAGTTTAGGCAGTGGATGAAAGGGAATAGAGACTGCTGGCCACACAATGTATCCAATGCTAAATATGGTTCACAACAATGGGCATTTCCACACTAGACTGTTATAGCACTATGATTCCACTTTCAACATCCTATGGAATCCTGGAGTTTACAGTTTCGGGAGGGGCCCCCGAAACTGCAAACCCCAGGATTCCATAGCATGTTGAAAGTGGAATCATAGCGCTATAACAGTCTAGTGCGGAAATGGCCAATGAATTAAATATTAATTGCTGTAAATTTGCAGGTTGCAAAAGTTGCTAAGACTGAAGTGCATTAAATAGTAACAAGGTTCTATACTTTGACAGGTGTGGGTTCAAAGGTTTCAAGGTAGCAGTGGAAGCTTATTTGGCAATCAGTGATGCCTAAGGGCATTTGGCAAGAGGAGCAGGGATCAGAGGGGTGGAGTGTGAAACTACAGGAAAACAGTGTGAAAACAACCAGAAGAAACGAGATAAGAACGCAGGAAGTGTCTGAGTTCCAAAGATGAAATTATGTAAACACTACGATGGCCTGGGAGGACTCAGGGTTCTGGTGGGGTAATGTGACATTTATGACTTTCATCAATCACTGCCATTTGTGCCTGAACTTGTATGTCAAAGTATAAAACCTTGTTACTGTTTAATGCACCTCAGTCTTAGCAACTTTTGCAACTGCTACGTTGTCTGTTTTACTAAAAAAATAATACTGATGCTAAACTCTGAGTGTTTCTTGGGAAGCAAGTTAACCAGTACACGACAGATGGTTGCAGAGTATGTGATTTATTCAGTGATCCTTCTCACAGCCTCCTTTTTTAAGCTGGTGATTATTATTACAGTACGCTGCACTAAGTAAGCCTGTGTGGTTTGGGTGTTAGACTAAGACTCCAGGGGGCCAGGGTTCAAATCTCCATTCAGCCATGGAAATCCATTGAGTAACACAAGGCTCTCTGAGCTTTAGAGAAAAGCAATGGCAAGTCCTCTCTGTACAAATCTTGCTGGGAAAACAACATGATAGATTTGCCTTAGGGTCTCTCTAGGCCAGAAATAATTTGAAGGCACACAACAAGAACATTATGCTGAAATCAGGGAAGTCCATGAAGCTGCTAAATCAAGGTTGGGCAACAGCATGGACTGCAACTCCCATGATTCCTTACCATTGGCTAGGACTGAAAGGGGTTGTAAGCCAATGGCATCTAAGAGGGCCACAAGGTGCCCACCCCTATGATACAACATTTGATCTATTAGTCTACTATTACCAACAGTCCTCTGACTGACAGTGATTCTCCAAGGTCTTAGACAGAAGTCTTTCCTTGTCCTAGTAGATCCCTTGGTGTTTTGAAGATGAAAACACATTAATGAAAGCCCTTTTTCTACAGTTTCCAAATTGAAACTGGGGACAGCTCTTCTACCTTTAATGGCTGGGCAGAAGATGGAATTTCAGCAGGTGTTGCTAGTCATGCAACCAGGAAACAAGCAACATCTGCTGAAATTGCTTCTTCTACACAAGTGTTAAAGGTACAAGAACTAAATCCTTTGTTCATCATGGCAACCCTATTTCTCACCTAGAAAGATGGAGGCCCAGAAAAATAATAGGAAAAATCAGGTTCCCCTCCAAAAACTTTTTCTCCAGAAAAATTGCAAAAAAAAAATGTACTGTAACTGGGCTGTGCAGACTCAATTTGATATGGTTTAATTGGCAAAATATATTAATTGGCAGATATGTTTAATTGGCATAAAATATAAATTATATACACTTATGGCTGGAAGGCCATGTGCAGAAGGAAAGTGGCTGGATAGCAGCCCAAAAGGCTTTAACATGACCCAGGTCATAGGTTCACTGAAGAATTAGCCAGGAAGGCCTGACTTAATAGCCCTAAGTTAATCCTCTCAACAAGAACAATAGGTGAGCTCTGAGCAGAGCAAAACTTCTGCTGTGCGCATTTCCTATGGAAACTCTCCTGTCCTCCCTCCTTAGTAAACATTTTTCACCCCTTATCTTGCCCTCAAACACCGATAGTCATCCAAGCCTTTGCCACCCACATGTCAAAATCATCAACATGTTTCCTTCACACATTAAAGCCATCAACTCATTCCAGCTACCTTTTGTCCACCCTGCAAACTTCATTGATTATCCAGGCAGAGAATCATCAACACCTCATGTCTTCAGGGCAAGTTTTTAGGTATAAAGAGACTCCAATTTTGGGTCCCTTGTGATAGTACTTGAATTTCAGGGGTTTGCTTTGTCGCTCTGCTTTTTGACTAGTACTATCCTTGGACGCAAGCCCAAGCCACTCCACTTTTCTCCACTTTTTTCTGGATGGTAATTATAACCCTATCCCTTCTATCCATTTTCCTCCCTTTCTTTTCAGTTAGTGTGATTGCTTGTGTGTATGTGATAATTTGTGTGTATGTGTGTATTTTCCTCCAATAAAACACATTTAAATTGAACTATAAGTCTTCTGGCTGGTCTGTTTAGCAGTTAACCTGCAAATATAGGTGAAAAGGTCCTACAGTTACCCCTCCTCTTGCAATATTTTTAATTTGAGTTAATTCCCCATTTTTGCATTTAATTGAAGGTTCTGATAGGGGGCCTTATGGGGTCCCATGCTTTTGGGATAACACCACCATGGAATATTTTCTTTTAGAATGATGAATAAAATGTTTAAGCCATGGGTTCACATATTTAGGACCCCAAAATCATTTCTAAAAATTATGTAAGAGGAGGATATTTATGTAAGACTACATACAGTACCAGGCCATTGGAATTCTTGGTCTTGGTTTCCTTTTCTCGGGTCTTTTTATGGAAATTAGTCATTACATCTGCTTGACACTATGTAGAACTAGTGGAGACATAGCTTTTTTCTCAGCTTCATTAATGATGTTTTCTTCTGTTTTTATTTTGTTTTATTTTTTATTTTTTTTGGTCTGCTTCTTGATCTGGCAAAACCAAAGAGGTTTCTTATAGGTCAGGTGTCCCATATATTTCAGGGCTTTGTCATTTGACAGTGTTTAACTGTGGACTGAATTGAGATACAATATCCAGAATATATATGCCTATGACAAGGCATATGTCTAGTCCATTTCAGCTGTTCTGTTGCAGTGCTGTAAGAACATTCCATTACTGATAATGGCATATTTGACTTTTTTCCTTTTTGTTTTGGCAAAGCAAGGAACCTTCTGTTTCCTGTAGGCCCTCTGAGGGAATAAGATTTCAGTATAGAACTGAAATACCATGATGCCTAACCTTCCTTTGCAGAGGAGTTTTATTGAAATCATGATCATTTATTGGTTATGAAATACAAGAAGGTATTGTTAACACACTATTTGATAATATACACAGTGGTTCTGTCAAGACTGGATTTGTGGGCAAATATCTATTTCCTTTCTGGGGTGGTGGGATTGTGTTCCCCTGTGAGGCAAGAGGCTTTGCTGATAGCAGCACTGCTGCTGGTAGGGTCTCCCATGTCCAACAGGCTTTTGCGGAGGAGCTAGACTACACGTGCCAAACAGCTACTGGGCAGTGGCAGTAGTGGGAGGTGACACTGGCAGAGGATCTCTCAAAGACCACAGCAGTGGCATCATAGCTAATAGCCATCAGTAATATGCAGAAAGTGGCACAGTAAACCCCATTTGAATGTCTTTTACCACAAAAATCCAATGATGAAACTGTCCAAAATGAAACAAGAGGTAGTGCCAGAAGATGAAACTCCCAGGCCAGATGGCACTCAATGAGCTATTGGGATGCAGCAGAGGACAATGACGAATAGTGCTGTGTCTACTGACCCAATTTGACTCAAGCTGAAAGGATGTTCAGCTGTGATATGCTCAGAGGTTAAAAGTCCAAAGCTGCACAACACATAGTATAGGAACATGGAATGTGAGAAGCATGAATCAAGGGAGCAGACATAGGCACATCCTACCTTCTTGCGTGGTCCTCTAGTGGTGATCCCAGCAGCAGCTCTGCCGGGAAAAGAGCATGATGGGAGCATTCCTCTCTGTACGGAACTGGCTCCCTGCGGAAGGAGCGTGATGGACACACTACTTCCTTCTGCAGTGCAGCTGAATACTTTTCCAAGCTGCGCTGGGGCAGGAAGCACTGCTATCAAGCTTCTGAGGCTTCCGCAAGACAAGTAAGTGCAGGATGGTGGCACAATTACAAGTCATTGATGGGGAAAACCTATGAATGATTTAATCCATGATTATATCACCTGGGGGTGGAAGAGGAGTGGGACCGTGATGACATCAGGCAGAAGCATCTTTGCAGTCTCGCTTCTCTCCGGTTCCCATGGGAGGCTACTGCGGAAAGAGCTATAGTTAAAAAAACAAAAAACAAAAAACAACAAACAAATCTGAAACTATAAATATTGCACTACTTGGAGTGAGCAAGCTAAAGTGGACAGGAATGCAACATTTTGAGTCAGATAATTACACAGTGTTTTACTCAGGAAACGAAAATCCAAGAAGATATGGGGTAGCGTTAATAATGAGGAGAAATTTTAAAGGATATAAGGATATAACGCAAAGTCTGACCCAATCATACTAATGACACTTCAGGGAAAACCCATCAATATAACTTTAATCCAAGTTTATGCTCCAACTATGGAGGCAGAAGAAGGAACTGAAAGATACTGTGCTTGAGTCCAGGAAGAAACTGATCACATACCAAAACAGGAATTGTTGTTGTTAACCTTATGTGATTGAAATGCAAAAGGGAGAAAGAGAACTGGGAAAATTTGCCCTAGGATCACCAAACGAATCAGGAGAATAACTGATTGAGTTTTGCAAGACCAGCAGTTTGTTCATCCAAACACATTCTTTAAGCAATCACAGAGGCAACTGTATACATGGACATCACCAAATGCCCCATATAGATATCAAATATACCACATAATTGGAAGCAGAACATGAAGAAGCTCCATTGTCTCTGCAAAAACAGACCAGGAGCATATTGTGGCACAAACATGCTGATATCAAAAATGAGAATATATCTAAAGAACACTAACCAAGAGCGGGGCTGTTCAACGACCAGCAGAGCAACACATTACATGACCAAGTAGAAATAAAAAAAAAGGTGGAAGGGGGATGGAAACAATATACTGAAGAACTATAAAAAAAGAGATGAAAGGACAACAGATTCATTCAAGGAAGAGTTATTTGAAGATGAACCTCCACTTTTAGAAAATGAAGTGGAAGCTACACTCCAAGCACATGACAGACATAAATCACCAGGAAGAGATGGCCAATAGAGTTGCTTAAAGCTACAGTGATAGAATCTATTCTAGTTCTAACTAAAATCTGTCAACAAATGTGGAAAACAAAACAATGACCCACTGACTGGAAATGCTTAATTATACATTCCAGTCTCTAAGAAAGAGGACACCAGGGATTGCTGTAACCCAGGACTATTGCATTAATTGCCCATGCAAGCAATGTGATGCTCAAAATTGTACAAGAAAGGCTTTAAACATATATGGAGCAAGAAATGCCAGATGTCCAAGCTTGGTTCAGGAGAAGAGAGGCACAGGGAATCACACTGCAAACGTACATTGGACAATAGAGCACACCAAAGAATTTCAAAAGAAATCTATATTTTCTAGATTATAGAAAAGCCTTTGGTTATGTAGATCATGAAAAAGTTTGGATCACTCTTAAAGAAATGGGATGCTACAACATTTGATTGTCTTGATGCATAATCTGTACTTAAAACAAGAGACTACTGTGAGGACTTAATATGGAGAAATGGAATGGCTTCCAATTGCCAAAGGGGTCAAGCAAGGCTGCATTTTTATCACCCTGTCTGATTAACCTATATGCTGTACATATTTGAACATATCAAATTAAAGCAGACTTGGAGGAAGGAGGTATGAAGGTTGGAGGAAGGAATCTCAACAATTCAAGATATGCAGGTGACACCATACTATGAGCAGAAAATAGCAAAGATTTGGAACAATTACTGAAGAAAGTCAAGGGGGAATGTGCAAAAGCGGGTTTATACTTGGACCTCAAGAAAACCAAAATAACAACCACAAATGATTTGTATATCTTTAAAGGAGACAATGAAGACATTGAAATAATTCAAGATTTTCCATGCATTGATTCAGTTATTAATCAGAGTGGAAACTGCAGTCAAGAAATCAATAGAAGACTAGGATTTGAAAGGACAGCTATGAAGAAATTAAACAAGATCCTCAAGTGTCAAGATATATAATTGAATACTAAAGCTATGTCATCATATTTCCAATTTCTATGTATGGTAGTGAAAGCTGGAAAGTGAATAAAGCTTATAGGAAGCAAATCAACTCATTTGAAATGTGGTGCTGGAGAAGAGTTGTACAGATACCGTGGACTACTAAAAAGATAAATAAATGGGTCCTAGATCAAATCAAATCTGAGCTGTTCCTAGAAGGCAAGGTGACTAAACTTATACTGTGGTACTTTGGATACATCCTGACTCATTAGGAAAAAGAATAAATTAGTAGCCCAGGTATCATGGTGACTGATAATGAATTTGATAAGATCATTAAGAAAGGAATCGATCACCCTATCAGAAAGATTTATAAGTTACTATTGGAAAAAGATTTAGAACAGGAATTAATAAAAACAAATATGATTAAGTGAGCGCAAGATATTGGCCATCCAATCTATTTAGAATCATAGGAAAAGTCATGGCAAAAAACAAATAAATGGTTAAAAGCATGTCAACTTAAAGAGAACTATTATAAAATATTTAACAGATGGTATTATACTCCGATAAAAATTGGAAAGATGACTAAAAAAGCCGACTATAAATGCTGGAAATGTGAATGTAAAGGAACACTGTTCCATTTGTGGCGGAGCTGTAACCAAGCCCAAAAATATTGGAGAACATTACATGAACAGCTAGAAGAGGCATTAGAGGAAAAAGTTCAATCTATCTCCGGAAATATACCTATTAAACATGATTGATCAAATTCCAAATTTGACTTCACCACAGCAAAAATTGTTACTATATAGTATAAAGCGGGAAGGATGATTTATGCGAAAGTATGGAAACAAAAGAACATAGGGTCCCTGCAGGAGTGGTTGATCAAATTATATGATACGATCAGAGATAGATAAACTTTCATTATTAGTAAGGGGAAAGGACTTAAAGATATTTAGGACAAGCTGGAATCCTATAATGAGGATTTTGGATGGAAAATGGGGATATATCACAAATATTAGAAAAATAACTATTGAAGATAATTAATTTAAGAACCATGAAAATAAATGTATTTAAAGAGGAAATTTTTTTAAAGGCAGCTCGTAGTGGTAATTAGAAGAGAAATAAAAATTTTGAGTGGGTAGTAAAAGAACACGATGTCAAGAAGAAAGAGGCAGTGATATTATAGTGCTATAAGTAAAGTAAAAGATAGGATATAGATATAAATGTCAATATGAGTGGTCCAAAAAGTATAAAGGAAGTCAGATTTTGATGTTGTTGCGTTATTGTGTTTGGGTTTATATAGAGGGGGGATAAATGTGAAGTATTGTGATAAGGTAGTCTTGTTGTTAATAATGGATGTTTTGTTTTGTTTTTGTTTTTGTTTTGTAGCTGTATATGATTGTATATTTCTGTTTGTTATATGGAAACTGTAATAAAAATTATAAAAAAAAAGGAAAGAGAATAATGTTTGGTAATGTAGAAGGCAGCAGGAAAAGAGAAAGACCACCTTAGAGATGGATAGAGTTAATCAAGGAAGCCATAGCCTTTGACCTGAGCTCAGTCACTGAGTCACCATAAGTTGAATTCAGCTTGATGTCAGTTACCAGCAACAAGATAGAGCTCTAGCACAGCTCTGGATCCAACTCACCTCCTATGATTTAGTAATCTAATACTGAGGAACACTAGTGGGTCAGGAAGAACAGCTGGGAGCCTTGTTACCACTGATCCACCTTCTGCCTGAGTCAGTGGCCTCACTCTTGTCAAATGATGGAACCAGACCTTTGAGCTTGTGGAGGTCCAGTTGGAACCAGATTTATGGGGTAGAGTGGAACTCCGAAGACCTTTCTCTCTCTCTCTTTCTCTTTCGCCTTTTGGCTTGGCCGTTGTTTTTTTTAAAGGACTCTGCAAACATCCAGCAATGAGTGTACAGACAGATTATAAAACTGGCAGGGAATTTTGTCCCCCCACTCCTCCTCCTCCTCCTCCTCCTCCTCCTCCTCCTTCTTCTTGGGGAAAAGCAATAACTGTTAGGAACACCATGTTTTATTCTTTGCCTACTAGCCCTACAGTGGCAGTTAATTAACAATCACAATTCTCAGAGCTGTGTTGACATTAATAGTTGATGCCTGTGCACAAACAGAGATGTTATTGGCATAAAAGGTGCTTTGGAAGCTTACACTGTGGTGGCAGCTAAGCAAAACAGCTGCATTAATCTGAGTGACTTCCAAAATGAAGCAAAAAGGGAAGGAAAAATCAGGAGGGTTTGCAAATGGAAAGGGAGAAAAGCGTGGAGGGATGCTGAGCTATGTGTAAACCTCTCACCAGAGACACAAGCAGTGGAAAGGAAGCGGCAAAGTTACAGGAGACATCCAAAGGTCACTTTTTAATTACATGGAGGAAAAAAAAAACCATAGCTGCCTGACCCTTTTGGATTATGGGACCCTTGGGAAGCTTCTGTATCTTGCCCATGCTCAGCCAAGCATGAGATTCAGCTTTCAGCGTGCTCTCTAGATAAGTACCATTTGAATAATAAATACATGGAATTGGAAAGGACTTGAGAGGTCATTTAATCTACCTTTTGGCTCAGTGCATGATCTCCTCTTAAGGTGGTCATATCCTTACCTAACCGAAGGCCATCGTCTCTTTGAAGAGTTGTCAGAAGACAGGCCTAAATTTGAAGGTAGTTTTCCACAGTTTTGGAATATTATGTTACATCTGCAATCCAACCCCCCTGCAGTGTTGCATAAAGATCTGCATATGAATCTACAGTACTCCGAGCAATATCCTTTTCCCCTGGCTCACTGAAAAGCCCCTGAAGCTGCCCCACGCTCCTGTTTCCCCCTTGGAGGGTATCGGGTAGGATTGCAGAAGCACATGGCTACATCCCCAAAGTCATAGAATCATAGAATCATAGAGCTGGAAGAGACCCCAGGGGCCACCCAGTCCAACCTCCTGCTATGCAGGAACACCCATCAAAGCAGTCCCAACAGATGGCCATCCAGCCTCTGCTTAAAAACCTCCAAAGAAAGAGACTCAGCCACACTCCGAGGCAGCATATTCCACTGCTGGACAGCTCTGACTGCCAGGAAGGTCTTCCTGAGGTTCAAGTGGAATCTCCTTTCCTGTAGCTTGAATCTATTGCTCCTTGTCCTAGTCTCTGGAGCAGCAGAAAACAAGCCCGCTCCCTCCCTGACATGACATCCCTTCAAATATTTAAACATGGCTATCATGTCCCCTCTTAACCTTCTCTTCTGCAGACTAAACATACCCAGCTCCCTAAGCTGTTCTTAAGTCCGATGTGAAATGATGACATCAGTGATGAAACTCCCAGAGGATCCCAGCAGACCTCAGCACTGATGACAACATTTTGAGTTTGGCTAAAAAGATGTGGCCAGATGCTTCTCCAGTTATTCCTCCAGCAGTACCCGTGCCTCTGTGAAAAGGTGGGGAAATACTAGCTCAAAAGGGAGGTCTGCGAAAGGTGGGGTAATCTTGTGAGATATTTCAAACACCTGTGTCTACCAGTGTTAATATAGGAACACCCGTCAGAGAGTCAAAGGACATTTTTAAAATGTTTTGTTGTCGAATTAATCAGTCAAGTACGCAAGATTCAAGCAGTCTCACAATCACACAAGGGCCATTTCCGCATGAGACTGTTATAGCGCTTTGATTCCACTTTCAACATCCTATGGAATCCTGGGGTTTGCAGTTTCAAGAAGGGATGGCTGGCCCATCCCAAAACTGCAAACTCCAGGATTCCATAGGCTGTTGAAAGTGGAATCAAAGCGCTATAACAGTCTCGTGTGGAAATGGTAAAGGCTAACTGAAGAAAAAGGGAGGAAAATTTTGGATAGCTAAGTTTTTAGGGTAAAGTGGTTAATAATTACGAATCTTGAAGAGAGGGGACCAACACTGTGAAGGCTCAAACCTGAAGGGCTTGAGGGTAGTCTTGGGTTGGGGATTGAACTGACAGGGTGAAAGCCAGCTTCTTAAGGACTACAGGGAACTGCAGTCAGGGTTTAAATACCCTTTCTACACTTTGAAAGCTCAACACTTTCTCAGAGAACTGACTGACAGGAGATTGTTTTGATACCAGGTCAACAGAATCATAGAAAATATGGTAGCCTCTTGAAATTTGAAGTGGCAGAGGAAGTATGTGGGTGGGAATCAAAAGGATTAGTCTCTGATCAGAAGGACAGTCTCTGGTTGTCCCTGGATCTGCTTAGAAATTCAAACATTTTGGATAGAAGAGAAAGGTTAGCTTGTGCTTCTGGATGCAAGGACTTTCACCCCAGTTTCCTTTTGAACTTTATGGCCTGCTCATGTCTTAGCAGCTTGACCTGACAACAACTCTTTCTCTGGCCAGCATGCATCCACCCATGCATTTCCAGCCATATATATGTTTAATTTATATAAAATGATATCCCTCCCCAATCTTGCTATCTTGCAGGCTGTGGACAGAAGGGGTGGTAACAAACCCACTGGATGACCTTTGGTGCATCACACACTCTCAGCCCTGGAAAGCCCCATGATAGCTTCGCCTTAGGATCACTGTAAATTGGAAATGGCTTAAAAGCACACAACGACAACGACAAGATATGAACTATTTTCAGTGTTTCAACGCCCTCAATTTGATCCCCTCCTGTAGCTATATCCATACTTTTAAGAAGTAGTGGGCAGCTGCTCCTTCACCACAGATGTTCCAGTTGCAACCAAGCATTTAGGTCAGTGATTTTCATGCCCCACTGCTGCATTCCCTCTCTCTATCCAAGCTTTAAGCAGTCCCTCTTCCAGTGTTCCTTTTCCCTTTTTTTCCTCTCTCACAGACAGGAGAACTGCAATAGAGTGGAGCCAAGACTCATATGGTTCAAACCCAGTACCTTTTGTTTACCAGGGTCTATGAGGTTCTCTACTCCCATAGACTATAACAGTGGTTCTCAACCTGTGGGTCCCCAGATGTTTTTGGACTTCAACTCCCAGAAGCCCTGAGCATTGACCATAGTGGCTGGGGCTTCTGGGAGCTGAAGTCCAAAAACATCTGGGGACCCACAGGTTGGGAACCACTGGACTATAACTACAGTCCCCAAAATAAGTGAAAGAGAAGAGGTTTTCTTTGGCAACTATCTGTTGTTGTGAGCTGTTCCTGTTGTAATCCAATACATTTGAGGTGGTGGTGGCTTCAATAAACTGGCAGTGAAGACCCATTAGCTCTACAAAAGACTTCTCTTTGTGGAAATAAACATTGCTAGAAATGATCTTTGTAGTGCGGATTGAGACCCAGCATGGTGTAGTGGTTGGGTTCTGGACTAGGACTCTGAGTGTCAGGTAGCCCTCTATATTTCAGTTATGGGACATGTAGTAGAAGTTAATTAGCAGCTTGCTTGTAACAAGGTATGAGAACCAGAGACCGTTAGATAAACAAAGCTAGGAATGTAGTGATAAGCGCTGCCAGGCTGAAACCAGAACTCCAAGGTCTCTTGAGGGTGGGATGAGAAACTCTTTGCTTTTAATGTTTTGGATTTTGCTAATTGCCTTCAGTTCGCTCGCTGAAGTCCTGCACTATGTGTCAGACTCCTAATAAATAATGTATTTGCACTGTTACATTTGTGTGTGTGAATTCGGTTCCTGACAGAGTGAGCGAACTCTTCCAAAAATAATAACAACATGTATCAAATAAGTGAAGAAGATCCTGAAGACAAGGGAGCATCCAACGGAGTTGTCGAAGCTCCAGGCGAGGAAATCAGTAAAAGAGACGAGACGGTCCCCAGCCAGGCCCCTGATGCAAAACCCGAGACACGACCTTCGATCCCTCCATCAACCCCGACCAGAGGCCAAACCTGGGTCTGGGAAGAGAGACCAGAAACTGTTTAGCGCCACCGTCGCTGGGCTACAAGATGGGACACATCTATTGTTGAGACCAGTGTAATGGAACAACTTCTAGCCAGAGAAGAAGAAATGGAAAAGCAGAGAGAAGAAATTTCCAAACTGAGAGCTCAGCTGCACAACTGGAGACTCCTGGTGCCTCAGGTTGGATGAGTGCCACCCCAGGCTCCAGCAGCAACAGCTGCTCTGGTGGTGGCGGCACCTGCACCTCCAGGGATACCGGCACCACAAGTGGGGCCCCGACCTTTCTGAGAGTTGAAGACCACATACGATGGCGATGGAGCCACCCTGACATACTTTCTCAACATGGCCTCTAATTACATGATCGACTACGGGTGGATGATGTCTCCAGAATTAGATACCTGAGCCAGCATCTCAAAGGAGAAGCAGTGGAGTGGGTCACCAGCCTGTTCGACTCATGAGCTGAGGAAACAGCCGACCTGCAGCTGTTCATGCATCGACTTAGAGAAAGTATATTTGCACTGTTACATTTGTGTGTGTGAATTCGGTTCCTGACACCAGGACTAGAACCCTTTTCAGTTATAAAAATCTACTGGGTGACCTTGGACAAGCCATACTCTCTCAACCTGAAAGGAAGTCAATGGAAATTCCCCTCTGAACAAATCTTGGCAAGAAAACCACACGATAGGTTTGCCTGAAGTCACACAGTAAGAACTATGGTCAATGCAACCTGCAACTGCATGTGTTTTAGTCTGATCTTTGTGTGTGTTGCTTTCAAAGCTATTATAGTGAGGGCATGATCTTAAAAATTGACGTGATTGGACAGAAATGAAGATGTGAGATGAGAAATTGAGGAGGAGGGAGAAGGTGGTGTGCAAACACTGCTATACTTTGGGCACTTCCACCCTACATTGCTATCTTCAAGAAGGGAAAAAAGAGGACTCAAATAATTATCGCCCAGTCAGCCTGACATCAGTACCGGGGAAGATCCTGGAGCAGATCATTAAGCAGTCAGTTGCTAATCACTTAGAAAGCAAGGCGGTAATCACGAGAAGTCAACATGGATTTCTCAAAAATAAGTCATGCCAGACTAATCTTATCTCTTTTTATGATAGAGTTACTAGCTTGATAGATGAAGGGAATGCTGTGGGCGTAGTATATCTCGATTTCAGTAAGGCCTTTGACAAAGTTCCCCATGACATTCTTGCAACGAAACTAGTAAAATGTGGGCTGGACAGGTCTACTGTTAGTTGGATTGTAATTGGTTGACCAACCGAACTCAAAGGGTGATCACCAATGGCTGCTTTTCATCCTGGAGAGAAGTGACTAGTGGGGTGCCACAGGGTTCTGTCCTGGGCCCATTGCTGTTCAATATTTTTATCAATGACTTGGATGAAGGAATAGAGGGCATGCTCATCAAATTTGCAGATGACACCAAATTGGGAGAGCTTGCTAATACGCCAGAGGACAGGATCAAAATTCAAAATGACCTGGACAGATTGGAGAGCTGGGCCAAGGCTAACAAAATGAAATTCAACAGAGAGAAGTGTAAGGTCGTACACTTAGGTAGAAAAAATGGAATACAGAAATATAGGATGGGGGACATGTGGCTGGATAGCAGTACGTGTGAAAGGGATCTAGGAGTCTTCATAGACCACAAGCTGAACATGAGTCAGCAGTGTGATGTGACAGCCGAGAAAGCTAATGCAATTCTCAGCTGCATCAACAGGAGTATGGTGTCTAGATCAAGGGAGGTACTGGTACCACTCTACTCTGCTTTGTTTATACCTCATCTTGAATACTGTGTCCAGTTCTGGGCACCCCAATTCAAGGAGGACATGGTCAAGCTGGAGCAAGTCCAGAGGAGGGTGACCGAAATGGTGAGAGGCCTGGAAGCCATGCCCTATGAGGATAGACTTAGAGAGCTGGGTATGTTTAGTCTGCAGAAGAGAAGCTTAAGAGGGGACATGATAGCTATGTTTAAATATTTGAAGGGATGCCATGTAGAGGAAGGAGAGGGCTTGTTTTCTGCTGCTCCAGAGACCAGGACAAGGAGCAATGGATGCAAGCTGCAGGAAAGGAGATTCCACCTGAACCTCAAGAAGAACTTCCTGATGGTCAGGGCTGTCCGGCAGTGGAAGATGCTGCCTCGGAGTGCAGTGGAGTCTCCTTTCTTGGAGGTTTTTAAGCAGAGGCTAGATGGCCATCTGTCGGGAATGCTTTGAGGGTGTTCCTGCATAGCAGGGGGTTGGACTGGATGGCCCGTGTGGTCTCTTCCAACTCTACATTTCTATGATTCTATGATTCTATAGTGTTATTATTCCACTTTCAACATCCTGTGGAATTCTGGGATTTGTAGTTTCCTGAGGCCAAAGAACTCCCTGGCTTAGAATTCTAAATACCCCTCCCTAAACTGCAAACCCCAGGATTCCATAGGATGTTGAAAGTGTAATAATAGCACTACAACAATGTAGAGTGGAAAAGCCCTGTGTCTTGAAGCCAGAATTACTTTTGTGTAAAAGGAGATGTAAGTTCATAAATCTCTCAATTAAATTTATATGGAAATGGTTCAGAGATGTGTATCAAAAGTAAGTTAATGATACCGCGATTTCTCTTTTAAAAAATGGCCTGACCAAAAAGTAACAGGAATCATAAAGATCAGAGATCGTTTTATTATTGACATACACAGTGGCAGTTTTCAGGTGATATTATTAACTTTCATCATTTTAGTCCTTGCATTTATTTTTTGGCCAGAAATAGAAATAGTATATTAAAATATTTTTGAAAGTGGGTAGATAATGCTCAACCTTGAAGTTTTGAAAAGAAACATAATTATCTGTAATGAATAGAACTGCTCAAGAAAGCTGTTTAAATAATTTCTCGTAGCTGAGGACCATTTAATATCAAATTAAATTTCATATTAACTTTAAAGAAACTTTTCATTACAGCCCTTTCCCCATTGTTGCAGCACTTTAGTAAAACTCTGCAGCTGCCTTGATTTTTGACAGATTTTGTGAGTAACAAATACTTCTGCATAAATCAATGGCACTATATTTCATGAATCATTTATTATAACACTTTCTAATTAATTCCATGTGTTTTGTTTTGTGCTGTAAATACTATACAATTCTGTTTCCTCTTTCAAAACCATGTAAAGGATACCACGTAAATAAAAATCAATTTCAATTAGTGATGAGAAGCTTTCAAGTCAAGAAAAAAAATGAAAATAACCAGCAGAAATATAAAAACGTTCATGAGTGTCTGAAAATACTAGAAATTTTAAAATGTCAAAGAGTCTTGTGGCACCTGAAAGACTAACACATTTTATTTGACCTAAGTGGTCAGGGCTGCAGACTGCTTTATCAGAGGCACTAAGCAGACTAACATGCCTCCTGAGTTTGAAAAACACCTAAAATAACTGGAGAAGATAACAGAATTGTCTTAAAGAGTCAACGCATACATCTCAGAAGGTATATTGTACCCTCCAACTGCCCTGATTTGTTAGAGACAGTCTTGATTAATCCTGTTATCCACTTTTTCAGCTGCTTTTTAAATATTCCAGTTTTGCCCCTCATCTTCTCACTTTCCCTCCTCAGCTTACTCCAACCTGAGTTCAAAGTGCAAAAGTAGTTTATACTCCATTAACTTGGGGGGGGGGGAGAGAAGAGGAAGGGGTGGAATCTAGCCCTTCCCAGTAGGCTTGGGCAAAAGCAAGCTGTGGCAGCCTCTCCTAGTTTGCTCTTCCTTGTTAATAACTGTTGCCATCTTGACTACACTCTTGGCCACACACGTCTCAGTTGTCATCTGTCTCATGTTGGAGGCTATGCTTTATAAGTTAGCAA
The DNA here is from genome assembly GCA_948472985.1 of Iguana delicatissima. NCBI lineage: Eukaryota > Metazoa > Chordata > Lepidosauria > Squamata > Iguanidae > Iguana > Iguana delicatissima. The sequence continues at coordinate 147,488 of CAOKZL010002652.1, read as the reverse complement.
ACATAAAAGAAGTCACATCATCACCGTTGTAAAAATTACCGGAAATTTGGAAGAGATAGCAAGAGAAGTTCTGAAACAGAAATTACAGTTGGCCTCCACTTTTGCAGGGGTTAGGGGCACAGAACCTGGGCAAAAGTGGAAAAAACTGTGGATGTCATTAACCCCCCCCAAAACCATATTTAACCCCCACACAAAAGAACCTGTACTGGCAGTGGGGGCTGGACCTAGTTATACATGTGTTCCCTTGCTTACTCACTCACACTTGTGGGTGGGAACAGTCGCATGGGATTGTGGGGCCCAGAGGGGGTGATTCGCCGCAGGCGGCAATATTTCTGGGGTGTTCTGGCCCATAGCCACGCCCCCACACCCTGCAGCCACGCCTCCGCACATAGTGGCCATTCCCCTCGTGCTGTGAGTGAATGCATGTGTCCTCAATCCTCCCATCCTGTCCCCTTCCCACTCCCGACTGGCCATGCAAGTGAATGAGTGGGTGAACACATGTTCCCTTCCTGCTCCTGTCCCCTCCCCTTCCCCCATGTGAGTGTGTGAACGTGCAATGCCCTCCTCCCATCCCATCCCTTTCCCCCCAGTAATCTATCAATAATTAAATCTGCAGATGCTTCACCCGCAAATGTTTGGGGCTGACTGTTATTCTACATTTGATGATTACAACAGTGCAGAAGCCTCTAGGGCAGTGGTTCTCAACCTGTGGGTCCCCAGATGTTTGTGGACTTCAGCTCCCAGAAGCCCCAGCTACTATGGTCAGGGCTTCTGGGAGCTGAAGTCCACGAACATCTGGGGACCCACAGGTTGAGAACCACTGCTCTAGGGGGCTGCAGTGGATTTCAGCACTGATATAATTATTTTACATCTTGCTGCAGTGACATAGCCGGATGCTCCTCTGATCCTACCCACTCCCCATCAGGCATGGAATGGCCGTGGGGGGTTGGCTTTGGAGACTATGGTAAGTCCAGAGGCAGTGGTATATGGCTAACTTAATGTAAGTGGACCTATTATGCTATACTGAACCATATAGGACTGCAGCCTTAGAAAGTGCGGAAAATGTAAAGAAATAAAGTGAAAATTAAATAGTGTTTTTTTTTTAAAGGAGCTTGTGGTTGGAATTTTCTCCACAGTTTTTTTTAAATATATCTATCTATCTATCTATCTATCTATCTATCTATCTATCTATCTATCTATCTATCTATCCATCCTTCTCATTGGAGATGCTGAGGACTGGTGCCTTTTGTATGCAAAGCATGTGCAAACCGTTTGCGGCTAGGGTGTTGTGTTGGATTGGTAGTCTGAAAATGCAGGGCGGGTTGTCCCACTGAATCACTCTTTGCTATGAGTATCACAGGCACTGATCGCTCTTTCTCAGCCCTGGCCTACCTTGCCATGTGGCTCTAATAAGAATGAAGTGGGAGGGGAAGAGAGCCTTTAGAGCACATGGAATTGGAAGGGGAGATTGTAGCCTTCTAACTGAAATCAATTTAACACCACCCTTACTGTAAAAACGTTGCTCCTTCCACAGTAAACCTAATCGAATTAAGATTTGTGTGTTCAACTAACAGTTTAGTTAGCTGTGATACATTTTTGACTAACTTTCCCATTTCTGCCGAAATGCCATCTTAAGGGTCATTTATGCCATTTATGGCCATTTTTAGCCACTCATGGACACTTTTTGATTTTAAAAGGTCTTATTTTGAAAAACAATAAAGCATAAAATAATGCATTAGAAATGCATTACTAATGCAATATCTCCAAACTGTGAATAATTCTGGCACAATGTAACATTTTAAAGTAACGACTAATGCTAATGAATTTGCTTTTCTGTGCAAGATTGTGAGTGTGTGCAAGACTGCTGTTTTTTTGGTGTGGAAAACAGCAGCTGTGAGCAAAACCCACACTAGCTGCCTACAAATAGTATTTTTTGCACAAACCTTCAAAATCCTCATGCAAAAAACTATGCGCTGTTCTGTGCAGAATACTTTCCTGAAACACTTTGGGATATCCCAGTACCAGATGAGAGCTGTGCAGAAATATTCATTTCCTCTGAAATGGGGAGAAAAACTGTATAAATTATTTTCTTCATTTCTGAGAATGAAATGCTTGAATATCAATATTCCTAGTTAGTCACTGCCTACCAGCTAACTTACCACATACCATAATTCTTTGGAGGAAAGCAAGTAAAAAATACATTGCTAGTTGACCTGCTGTTTGGAACTGGCAAATATAGAAACATGAAGCAGAGCTAAGTGGAAATGCCCCATACAATATTTATTTGTCCTATTTTCTGATAGGAAAATTGCAGTTTTTTTTTAATGACAATTTGGGTGCAGAAAGCTTTTTGGAGGGCAGAGGGGCTTATCATTGTTCACATGGTGCTCCCCCTTTTTAAAAATAAAAATAAATTAAAGCTCAAATCTTGTATTGGCTGCTTAGTTATATATACACTTATGGACAGGCAACTGTTTTGTATTCACAATCACTACTCAATCTTGGTTGTGACACTATTGCCACAATTTGAGGAAAGCTAGGCCAAGAGATTTTTGTTTTTAAACAGATTTGTTATCCGATTTCCAGTTGAATGGATGAGAAATCTTATAATCAATTCATTCACTCAGTTTTCTTGAACCTCTTGGCTTTGACTCTTCTTCCTTCTTATGTTGCTTTCTGAAGTCCTCTGTCTCCTTGCAAACTACTTCTACCAAAGACTTGGGTAGACTGACCAAAATTAGGAAAGGTTTGTCCTCTGTAAATTAATATAGCCTACCTACCAGAAAGGCACAGAAGAGTTAGCCATACTATACAAAACAAAACTATGCTGTAACGTGATGGCTGTATGAGTTGTCAGCTGTCAAATTTGTCTGGGCAGCTCCTTGGCATAGCAGCTGTGTCTACTGCATGTACTCTTGGGCCTTTTCCACACGGGGTAAATAAAATAGGGCAGCGCGAGCTCTGATGGACATTGCCCACACGTTTGAGTGCGCTAGCTCGTACATAATTGGCAAGCTCCACACCTTAATCCTCCCGGTTAAGTCGCCAACAGTCAGCGCGCGGGCTTTTTGAAAAACGGGGGAAAGGTGGTTCCCCCCATACCGTGCTGATTTGTGCATGATGTAATCGGAGGGCGGGCTGTGGGCGTGGACAGCTTCAGCGGTTGGAACGCGCCGCGAGAGGCCTCCAAGCAGTGGCACAGAAAAGCTTAAATCCTCCGCAGCATTACCAATAAAAGGCCAATCGCTGGCGCCTCCTCGTGCGGTCTTTAGCCCATAGATGTTCCAGTTCAGCCAGCACAACTCCAAGAAACCAGAATACAGCTAAAATGGGCCATTCAACTTCAGGAAACATCTCTTCCTCCGTTACTCACAGGGAAAGATAAAAGCAGAAAACGGGTGCAAGAACCCACCAGAGATAGGGAGAAAAACTGCACTCCACCCAGCTATGGTGCGGAAAACCATTCCTCCGAGATAGGGCGTGAAAATAAAAAATTGACACAGTTTATTTTACGGCTAGCAGGAGGAATGGGAGGAGGGAGTCATCGTGGGAGGAACTGCGGGGCATGATGCGAGCACGCATGTCATGACGCACGGGGCCATTTTTTAAAAAAAGAGCTGCCAATCACATCCGCTGCGCAAATTCCACGGAACGTGTGGAAATGGCAGTAGACCGTTGTAAAATATGTCCGCGGTAGCACGGACAAAAAAAAACAACCACCCGGAAACGTTGCAGCACAAATTCCACGGAACATGTGGAAAGGGCCTGAGTTTCCATTCATTTTTTGCAGTTAAAAACTGGTATCCCATTAATTTTCAGTTCTTTTTTTTTAAGCTTGTTGTGGGTGCTCTAGTGAGTTTCGCTTGACTCTTCCACTGGTGGACAGAGTTCCCCCCCCCGCAGCTGTGTTCCACGTCCTATTTCTCTCTCTCTCATTGTGCTGCATGCATTTCCAGGCACTAATTTGAAGTGCTACCAGTTTCTTTTCTTCTCTCGCTTTTGCACGGTTGGTGGTGCTGTCACTAACACGTTAATCTAAATAAAGAAACAAGTTTGTGTTAAAACCAAAGGAATGAAAGGATGACACATGCTAAGCAAAATTAATTAACAGCATTTCTGCCCTACATGTCAGGCTATAGCTTCTCAGCACTGTTATAGGTTCAGAGGTGATCAGCTTTTATCTCACACTCACAGATTTGCATAACAATTAATTTTATTTCAGTGTTTTGGAGATACAAATGAAACTTTCTTCAGCAGATGGCAAGGGTTTTTGGTCTGTGGTCTTAGCAGGTCCCCCTTGAACTATGTTGTATGTCATTATTTTATCACTTGTCTTTTCACCAGTGTTGAACTGCAGATGACTTACAGCAGTGAAAACAGACATAGTGGAAAACTAACATCATACAAAAGTTAAAAATCTGTAAAATTACCAAAAAATTTAAAACCAGTTAGACACATAACCCATTAAAAACAAGAACAGGAAATAAAACCTGAGCACGTTATATAGGCCTATTTACCCTAAAATTAATTTTCAAAGGCTGGCTGGAATAAGAAGATCTTCATCCTCCTGTGGAATGATAGTAAAGATAGTGCATAATATATTGTACTAATAAAGATAAGCTTGTAAAGACTGTACACAATTATAGTATTATGTTTCTGGTTTAGCTACTGTGGTTCCATCCTATGGAATCCTAGGACTGGCAGTTTAGGGAGGAGGGAAGAATTGGCAAAACCACCTCTTTGACCAAGAAAACCCTATGAAAGCAGGGGTTCACCCTAAGTTGACAGGTGAATTGAAGGCAAATACCTTTAGAATTCTCAGCCAGACCACTCCAGTACCTTCTTCCCAAACTACAAACCTCGGGATTCCACAGGAAGGAATCATGGCAGTTAAAATGCAATAATAGTGCCATGATTCTGCATTGTGAATGGGCTCAGGATTTTTTTCTCACAGTAGATAACTAGACGCCTGAAGATGCAATAGGCAGAATGAGGACAATAGCACAACACTACTCAACTTCCTTAATGATGGTTTTTAAGAGGCATACTGCTTTAGTGTCAAAGTAACACACGGGCCATTTCCGCACGGGGCGAGGGAATCGCCCCGTGATGCTACTCACTGGACTTTTGGGCTCCCCGGTCCGATCTATGCTTCTCTGGAGCAGTGCGTGGCTGCTGCTCCGCACTGCTCTGGGGATAAAAATGGCGGCTTCCAGTTGGTTGAGGGTCTTGACCAACCTCTGAAGCTCTCCAGCCTAAAGCCCGCCCCCGGCAGATCAGAGGCTTGCACCAATGTGAGACTGCGAATCTGCATAAGGGAGCAGGCTCGCAGTGGCGCGCTCCATGCTTTTGAAAGACCTGTTTTTAGTGGTCTTTCAAAAGCACTCTGGACAACCACTTGGGGTCGTTCTGGAGCGGGCTGGGGTGTGGATCTACGTTAAGTAGGTCCGACGCAATCCGCTCCCAGGTCCAAGCTCTGCCCCGTGTTAAAAACCCCGTGTGGAAATGGCCAAAGACTCCAGAATTTTAATCTGAATTCACATATACTCAAACATGGCAATGGTTTTCTTCTGGCTGTCTTTGAAGCCCTTTCAGACTATACCGTTACAGTACTGTGATTCCACAGTGCTGTGGTTCCACCTCAACTGCCACCGTTCCTTGCTCTGGAGCCCTGAGACCTGCAGTTAGGAGGAGTCTCAGAATTCTCAGCCAGAGAGCTTGGCTGCCTCATCAAACTAGAAAGCCTAGAATTCCATAGGAGGCAGCCAGGAAGGTTAAAGTGGAATCATAGTGCTGTTGTTGTAGAACTCTAAAGCAACAGAAATTAGTCCAAATGTTCCAGAAGGAGAGAACCCTCCCTACACACACACTCTGTGGTCTCAGAGGAGAAAAATGATGAGGAAGAACTGCCAGTGAACTGATTTGTCCTTCTCAGCAGATGGGTCTTTCCTTTTAAAAACAGCAGTTCCACTTCTGCTCCAGACTTGCCTTTGAAGACCGTTCTTGAAAAATGCATGCAGCCTCGATGTATTCACCCAGATAATTACCAAAAAATTACAGATAATTCAGAATTACAGATAATTCAGAATTATTCTGAATTACAGATAATTCAGAATTATTCAGAATTACAAATAATTAGGAGGAGGTTATAATTCTTTTTTAAGGGCGAAGTGAAATATGAACTAAACCATAAAATACATTGTGGTGATACCTTTAGTGGGCTAACCAAAAGGCAGAAAACTCATTGTGCTAACTTTCAAAGATGACTGATATTCACATGTTAATACAAACATTTCCCAGTGCTTGGAAAAGTTACTTCTTAGACTATCACTTCTAGAATTCCCCACCCAGCATAGTCAACCACCATGCTGGCTGGGAGATTCCAGAACACTTAAAAAAAGGATCAGTTTTTCTTAGACCTAACATTTCCTCTAATTTAGTAATTCAAGAATTTGTAACATGTTTATATTTTTCGTAGGGGAATATTTATTGTGATGTTTGGAGTGTGCAGTTTGAAATGTTTTATCCGCCGCTGAGACTTTGTGAGATATGGAAAATCCAGATATCTAAATTAACAGTAATACACACAGGGGAAAAATGGAAGTGATCAGCAGAGGGCAGTAGAGTTTTAGAAATCATGTTTTATTACCACTGGGAAAAGTGTTGACAGCCAAATCTTGGGAGTCCCTTCCCCAGTCTATCAGCCCCCAAATTTCCAAATGCATGACAGTGTCAAACTGTAGCATTTTATAAATGGGAACAAAATGCAGTTTAACAATCTGATTTTTACCCAGTCTCCAAAATGCTGGCAGAGATTTTTTCCCTGACATAATGCTGCTGAATTTGCTCGGTCATTTTGATTTAAGCAGTGTATACATATAGAGATTTTTCAGTCTGGGGAAACAAAAATGTATGTCTCTAACTGGTGATGTAAAAAGTCAGATAAATTGTTTTATGTCCTTTGAGTATGATTTATTGTAATGGAATACTTAATATATGGCACTTAGGCTTCTGGTTTGTGTCTGTGCTACTGTGTAAATGGAAAAGAACATGCCAACTGCTGAAGGAACAGAGCAATACATCTTCTGGAGGTTCTTGAAAAACATAGCTAAAAATGATCTGAATGCGCATCAAGAAGAAAAAAAAGGACGAATTATGATCTCCAAACTCAAGTGAAGGTGGCATTTTCTCCTGTGTCATATGTAGGTGACTTAAAAACCCTCAAGGTCAACTGTAGGAGATTCTAGTTAGAGAAACACATCACACTGTTGGCTGCATTTTCTCTCTTTCACTTAACCGCTACACTGAAATGGGAATTGCTTATTTCTCAAGTATCTTTTATAGTACAGTCTAAGACGACACGCAACCTGAGGTTATGAGACGCTTGTGCATCACATTGCAAACTGGCACAGCTGGGAAATTCATTTCTGAGTCATTCACTCATAAACACCCTCCCCCCAATCTGCCGTTGCTTTATGGGGCTTTCTTAGCTGGATCATGTTCCTGGTTTTAATTACAGCTTTCTGGGGTGTGCTTCCTTGATCATCTCCAGACACCTGGAGAGTCTGGTACGCTGAGGCGGCTTTTGAGTGATCTCGGATATGACTGGTGGTCACTTGGCTTTAAGTTAATTGAATGCGTGATTTATTTCAACGTTTCAAGAAGGATTCAGCAGCTAGACAACATTTAGAATTGTGATCATGACAAGCATATTTGAATTTTCAACATGGAAAGACACGTACACAGCACGCTGGTGTTGGTGAGTCAATGTATGCAGAACTCTGTGTAGGAGTGGATGTGCAAAACTAAATTCCTCCTTTTATCTGGCTACGGAATCGTTCCTCTGTTGATTGGAGGATGGATGCCAAAACAGTGCAATTGAGAAAGAAGAGAAGGACATTAACATGCACAAATGAATCTTGATATTTTCAAAGGTATTAAAAATTTAGCTAAAAAAAAAAATCACCCAAAGGGGTACCTTTCCCCAACAAACAAAGTAAAAAACACAGCCCAAGGAAGAACAGATACGCTCACTGTTGTCCAGAAACCTGAGAATTCATACTCTCCAGCTGGCAGGGACAGTCACAAGTAATTCTACCCTTCCCCCTTTTCACTACTTTTAAAATGTCTCAGTTTCTCTCCTTTCCTCCCACTTTCCACTTTTGTCTTCAGCTTTCTACATTTGGTGCAAACTGAGTTCAAGGTGCAAAAGTAGTTTGCATTCGGTTAACTCAGCAGGAGAGAGGGGAGGAGAGGATGGAATCTGGCCTTTTCCAGTAGGCTCAGGGAAAAACAAACTGCAGCAGCAGCCTCTCCTGGCTTGTGTATTCTTTCTCCCCATAATAACTCCTGCCATCTTGGCCACACCCTGGCGTTGCTTGGCCACATGTATCCCAGTTTTCATCTGTGAAACACTGGAGGGTATGGGAATGTTGAATATCAATAGAAGAAGAAAAATTCAAAAGGATGATGTCTGGGTTGAATTAGTTTGCCTGAGACCCTTTAAATTTGCAGTGGAGCTAGGCAAAGCCCTAAGTGGCTTGTGGCTTTGACACTTGAAGGAGCACTTCTCCCTATATGTGCTTGACTGAGGACAGAGATGTGCCAGGGTGGCCCTCCCCTGTGTCCCATCAGTATGGCCAGTATGATTGCTGGATGACATGGGAGAGCATCTTATTGGCTGTGGTGCCTCACCCGTGGAATGCGCTTGGTCTGAAGTCCTGGCTGGCACCAGCACTGGTTTCCTTTCGCTGCCAGGTCAAGACGTGGCTTTTTATTAAAGCCTTGGGGGCCAGTTTCCTTTTAAGCAGACACATGATTTACACCCTTTTAGCCTTTTAAAGCTTCTAAAACTTGTCTGAGTTGTTATGATATGTTTTTATCTTGTTTCAGTTATTAATTTTAGCTGGGACTTGTTTCATTTTTTTCCACATTGTTATATCTGTTTGCCACTCTGAGATCTCATGATAAAAGAATATGATAAACACCTACTTTTAAAGTTTATGAGTGACCTTGTCGGTTTGTCTGCGTCAGGCAGGCAAAACCCTCATAGGATTGGCTGTGTCAGGCAAGAAGCCCTCATATGATTGGCTGTCTGTGAAGATTCGACAGAATCCTAGGGTGGGCAGTTTAGGGAGGGACCTTTAGAATTCTCAGCCGGAGAGCTCTGAATAGGTCGGTTGCTATGGAGATGAGGCCTAGCAGCCAGGAGGAGGCCAGTGTATTCCCTCAGAAACCAAACCTCTGTATGTTAATAACTCTGAATACAGATTGGACTGGGGAATATGGGGAAAAGATACCAATACTGGACAAGACAGTTTGGGGAATTAGAGACACAGGATCTCAAATCTGTGTATTTCAACCACATCTAATTCCTAAGGTATTTCTAACAAATGTTACCAATGAGAAAATAAAATCCTGGGCAACGCCTGGTAAATGCACTAATGTTTTAATAAAAATAAATAGATAAATAAATAAATAAATAAATAAATAAGGGATACAATTCTCATAAGCTTCAGACAGCATGGGTTATGCTTTCTGAATTTAAGGGATTTGTAGTCACAGGCTTTGTTTTACATATATTCTCCCTGTCCCAGTTTGGCAGGGTTATCCTACTTTTTCAGGTGCTTTTAAAAGATCCTGGTTTCTATTTCTTCTTTTGAGCTCAGCTTACTTCAATTGCTGCAATTGAACCCAAAGCAGAAAAGTTGCTGTCATTAATTAATTCAAGGTGTGTGCGCGCGTGTGTGTGCGTGCAATCTTCTTCTTCCCAGTAGACGGAAGCAAAAGCAAACTGAAACAGTCTCTTCTAGTTTGTGTGTTTTTTCTCATTAATAACTGTTGCAGTCTTGACCACGCTGTTGCCTGGCCACATGTGTGACAGTTTTTATCTGTGAAATGTTGGGGTGTGTGCTATAGTCCAAAACATCTGGAGGGCATCAGTGTTTCTACTGGCTTATAGTCCTTTGGAGGAAGGTGTGACTGCCCGGCTGGATTCCTGAACAGGAGCACTTCTGTGAGAAGACTATACTGCAACATTTTGTTGTAAGCCCCACTTGAAAGCTCTTGGCCCTTCTACCTCTGCTAGATTGACTAGAGCAGAGCTTCTCAGGCTATCTGATGTGGGGACTGGCATTTCTCTCTCTCTCTAAAGTGCCAGATACTGGTAACATATGTCTGCCCATTGGCTAATTTTGTTACTTTCTTTCTTGGAAACCCACCACAAACTGACAGCTGATGGCTTATGAACCAGCACTGGTCCATAGACCACTACTTTGAGTAGCACTGGAATAGGGAGCCACCTGAAAGCTATGAGGTTATGACCTTGTGCCATCATATCTCCTGAAAATGTCTGTATTTCCTACCCCCATAGTTACATCCTGCTCCTCTCATTTTATATGTGACTGGTTTTCAAACAGTGTTACAGTAAATTTGCTGGCAGCCCCTAAGGGATCCTTTGGTGAGAAAATCACCAAAGGCAGCCAAGCCATCACAAAATTGAAGGCACAATTTCTTACAGTTTGAATGAGGAGGAAAAATGGGAAGTATCTAAAGAATCCAGGATGGATGTCTAAAGAACTTTCAACGCAGCTGAGATTTAAAAGGGACATATACAAGAAATGGAAAAAGGGGGAAATCACCAAAGAAGAATTCAAACAAGTAGCAGTACAATTAGAAAAGCTAAAGTGCAGAATGAGCTGAGGCTTGCTAAAAGGAATAAAAAAACAAGAAGAAGGGTGATTTTTTGTTTGTTTATTTATTTATTTATTTAGCTATGTCTGTAGCAAAAGAAAGAGCCAGGAGATGGTAGGATGTCTGTGTGAAGAGGATAATGAAATGCTAACAGGGACAGAGAAAAGGCAGAACTACCAAATACCTTCTTTGCCTTGATCTTCTCCCAAAAGGAAAACAGGGCTCTTCCTGGGGAAAATGGAACAGATGATATGGTAGGGGAAATGCAGCACAGTATAGGTAAAGAGGTAGTACAGAATACCTGGCTACTCTATATGAATTCAAATCTCCAGGACCAGATGAGCTATATCCTAGGGTATTAAAAGAACTGGAGGAAACAATATCAGAATCCCTGGCAATATTCTTTGAGAATTCCTGGAGAATGGGAAACGTCCCAGCAGACTGGAGGAAGGCAAATATTGTCCCCATCTTAAAAAAAAAATAGGAAAAAAGAAGGCTCAAACAATTAGTTCTAATAAAGGTGGAAGCTCAACAGATACAGCTTCTCGATTCATTGTAAGAAACTGTGAGCACCTTTGCTCTGAACCAGACCTGAAAGCCCCAGATTTTGTTTCTGTTCTTTCTGATTTTATTTTGGAGACCCATACACATTTTGTTTATCCCTGAATATTTTTCTGTCAGCTCTCAGGATGATTAGAGACTTTTTATACACCTCTCAGGTTGGTTTATTTTAACCCGGTATGAAATAGAAAAGAACAGGAACAAAATCTGGGACTTTTCAGTCAGTCTGGATGTGCCCTGTATCTCCTCAAACGCCTTATTTTGAAAATGTCTTACGGTTTAGAAATTGTAGTTCTTAAAAACAAGATGAAAGAGGCTGCACAGAAGACAAACACAAACATGGCTTCTGAGAGTGTCTGGTGTCTGAAACAGTTAAAGACCTCTGCCCTCCCTGCTTGCTTGCTTGCTTGCTTGCTTGCTTTCTCTTCTTCCTTCTCTTCCTCTCTCCCTCCCTCTGCTTCAGAAACATATTTTTTTTCCTGGCAGGGAAAGAAGTAATGCTCAGTTGGCAATTGAGATGCTAGGGAGCATTTAAAACTCTGCTTGCTGCACTTAAGCATCCATATTTTATTTTTCCATAGGGGAGAGTGCACGCATGGAGGCACACAAACATTGAGTATGGAGTTTGTCTAAAGGCATCAGATTCCATCTGATCTTGGAAGCTAAACAGAGTCAGCTCTGGTTAATATTTGGATGGAAGACTGCCAATGAATACCAGGTGCTATATGCTATATTTCAGAGGAAGGAACTGTCAAAACCACCTCTAAGTATTCCTTGCCTAAGAAAATCCTACGAAATTCATGGGGTCACCATACATCAACTAGTAACTTGAAGGTACATTTACGCACTACTTGTTTGGTTTGGGAGGAAACCTTGGACAGTTGTAGAATAACTGTACTCAACAGAGGGTGAGTCCAAGACATTTTATTGTGTCAGGCAAAGGACAAGACTAGCAGTTGAATCTTTCTTCAAAACTGGTTGATGGAACAGCACCTCCACACCTAAAAGCAAGCAGCACAAGAAACTTGCTGCTCCTTCCCAGCACCTACTACCTCACCTTTCCTAATTCTGTACCTCCCAAATGGCTCAGTTTCTCAGGGATATTCCCAATTAATGCTGTTATCTTACTTTTTCAGCTGCTTTTAAAATGTCCTAATTTTTCTGGCTGGACACAGTACATGAGAAAGGGATCTAGGAGTCTTAGTAGACTACAAGCTGAACATGAGTCAGCAGTGTGATATGGCAGTCAAGAAAGCCAATGCAATTCTTGGTTGCATCAATAGGAGTATGGTGTCTAGATTGAGGAAGGTAATAGTACCACTCTATTTTGCTTTGGTCAGACCTCATCTGGAATACTGTGTCCAGTTCTGGACACCTCAGTTCAGGAAGGATATTGACAAGCTGGAACGTGTCCAGAGGGGGTGACAAAATTGTGGAGAGTCTGGAAAGCTATGCCCTACGAGGAGTGGCTTAGGGAGCTGGATATGTTTAGTGTGCAGAAGAGAAGGTTAAGAAGGGACATGATAGCCATGTTTAAATATTTGAAGGGATGTCATGTCGAGGAGATAGTGGGCTTGTTTTCTACTGCTCCAGAGAGTAGGACAAAGAGCAATGGATTCAAGCTGCTGGAAAGGAGATTCTACCTGAACCTCAGAAAGAACTTCCTGATGATCAGAGCTGTCTGGGAGTGGAATATGCTGCCTCGAAGTGTGGTGGAGTCTCCTTCTTTGGAAGTTTTTAAGCAGAGGCTGGGTGGCCATCTGTTGGGAATGCTTTGATGTGTGTTCCTGCATAGCAGGAGGTTGGGCTGGATGGCCCCTGGAGTCTCTTCCAACTCTATGATTCCATGGTTCTTTCCCCCATTTCCCCTCTTTGTCCTCAGCATTCAGTTACTGCAAATGGACATCAAATTGCAAAAGCATAGAATCATAGAAATGTAGAGTTGGAAGAGACCGCAAGGGCCATCCAGTCCAACCCTCTGCCATGCAGGAAAACCCTCAAAGCCCTCCCGACAAGTGGCCATCCAGCCTCCGCTTAAAAACTTCCAAAGAAGGAGACTCCACCACACTCCGTGGCAGCACATTCCACTGCCGGACTGCCCTGACCATCAGGAAATTCTTCCTGAGGTTCAGGTGGAATCTCCCCTCCTGCAGCTTGTATCCATTGTTCCTTGTCCTGGTCTCAAGAGCAGGAGAAAATAAGCCCACTCCCTCCTCGACATGACAACCCTTCAAATATTTAAACATGGCTATCATGTCCCCTCTCAACCTTCTCTTCTGCAGACTAAATATACTCAGCTCTCTAAGTCTATCCTCATAAGGTATGGGTTCCAGGCCCCTCACCATTTTGGTCACTCTCCTCTGGACCTGCTCCAGCTTATCCATATCCTTCTTGAATTGGGGTGCCCAGACCTGGACACAGTATTCAAGATGAGGTCTAACCAAAGCAGAATAAAGTGGTAGCAATACCTCCCTCAATCTAGACACCATACTCCTATTGATGCAACCAAGAATTGCATTGGCTTTCTTGGCTGCCACATCACACTGCTGACTCATGTTCAGCTTGTAGTCTATTAAGACTCCTAGATCCCTTTCACACGTACTGTTAGCCAGCCACGTGTCTCCCATCCTATATTTTTGCATACTATTTTTTCTGCCTAAGTGTAGGACCTTACATTTCTCTCTGTTGAAATTCATTTTGTTAGCCTTGGCCCAGCTCTCCAATCTGTCCAGGTCCTTTTGAATTTCGATCCTGTCATCAGGCTTATTAGCAACCCCTCCCAATTTGGTGTCATCTGCAAGTTTGATCAGCGTGCCCTCTATTCCTTCATCCAAGTCATTAATGAAGATATTGAACAGCACCGGGCCCAGGACAGAACCCTGTGGCACCCCGCTAGTCACTTCTCTCCAGAATGAGAACCTGCCATTGGTGACCACCCTTTGGGTACGGTCAGTCAAACAGTTACAAATCCACCTGACAGTAGCCCTGTCCAGCCCACATCTTACTAGCTTCTTTGCAAGAATGTCATGGGGAACTTTGTCAAAGGCCTTACTGAAATCAAGATATACTACGTCCGCAGCATTCCCTTCATCTATCAAGCAAGTAACTCTATCATAAAAAGAGATAAGATTACTCTGGCATGACTTTTTTTTTCAGAAATCCATGTTGACTTTTCGTAATTACGGTATTATTTTCTAAGTGATTAGAAACTGACAGTTTGGTGATCTGCTCCAGGATCTTTCCAGGTACTGATGTCAGGCTGACTGGGCGATAATTATTTGGGTCCTCTTTTTTTCCCTTCTTGAAGCTGGGGACAACATTTGCCCTCCTCCAGTCTGCCGGAACTTCTCCTGTCCACCAAGAGTTTTCAAAGATTATAGCAAGAGGTTCCGCAATGACCTCTGCTAGTCCTTTAAAAACCCAGGATGCAAAACCCTGGAGACTTGAATTCATCCAGAGTAGCCAGGTATTCCTGTACCACCTCTCTACCTATTACGCGCCTCATTTCCCCTGCTTCCTCACCTGCTCCCCAACCGCCAGGTTGAGTGCTCGTATCCTTTTGGGAAAGAAACTGAGGCAAAGAAGGTGTTGAGGAGTTCTGCCTTTTCTCTTCCTCCTGTTATTAATTCACCATCTTCCCTGCACAGTGGCCCTATAATCTCCTTCTTTTTCCTTTTGCTGCGGACATATTTAAAAAAGCCCTTTTTATTGTTTTTTAATGTCTCTGGCCAGCCTAAGTTCGTTCTGTGCTTTAGCCTTTCTGACCTTCTCCCTACATCTCCTGGCTACTTGCTTATAGTCTTCTTTGGTGATTTCCCCCTTCTTCTATTTCCTGTACATGTTTTTCTTAACACTTAGCTCAGCTGAGAGTTCTTTAGTCAACCATTCCGGTTTCTTTAGATGCCTTCCATTTTTCCTCCTTAATGGTACAGTTTTAGCCTGTGCCTTCGGTATCTCCCTTTTAAAGAACTCCCATGCATCCTGAACTCCTTTCTCATTCACTATTCTTAACCACAGAATTTCAGCCAGCAGCTTCTTCAATTTACAGAAGTCTGCTTTTTTAAAATCTAAGACAAGTGCCTGGCTACACTTGTCTTCTCCTCCCCACTGAATGCCAAATTCTAATAGGGCATGGTCACTCTCTCCTAAAGATCCAACCAGTTCTACATCATTAACAAGGTCTTCCCTGTTGGTCAGGATCAGATCCAGAATATTTGATCCCCTTGTCGCCTCTTCCACCTTCTGGACCATGAAATTGTCTGCAAGACAAGCAAGAAACTTGCTGGACCTTGCCGTCTTTGCAGAGTTTAACTGCCAACATATATCTGGGTAGTTGAAATCTCCCATTATTACTGTATCTCTCCTTTTTGAATGTGCAGTCATTTGGTCTATGAAAGCGCCATCGAGGTCCTCAGTCTTGCTTGTAGGTCTGTAGTAAACCCCCACTATAATATCCCTATTGTTTCTCGCTCCCTTAATTCTTACCCAGATGCTCTCGACCTGGCTTCCGGTGTTCAAGTCATGGATCTCTTTACAGGTGAAAACATCCTTGACATATAAGGCTACTCCTCCTCCTTTCTTATTTGGTCTATTTCTACAAAATAGGCTATACCCCTCTATTCCTACATTCCAATTGTGAGACTCATCCCACCAGGTCTCAGTGATGCCTATCAAATCGTATTTATTTTGTTGTACTAGGAGTTCAAATTCATCTTGTTTGTTTCCCATACTCCATGCATTAGTGTAGAGACACTTAAGTCCCCGTGCGCTTCCTGCAAGTCCCATAGCATTGTTTCCACCCTTCCCACGATTGGATGCTATTCCTACTTGGCCAATATCATTTGGGCCTTTTTCCCCTGCACTTGCCGAGTCCTTGTGCTGAATAATCTTGTCTCCCTCCCCAGCTGTACTTAGTTTAAAGACCTCCTAATCCTCCTTGTGAGACTGTTTGCAAAAACGTTCCTGCCAAGTTCACATCCAATTAACTCAGCCGGGGGAAAGGACAGGATGGGGCAGAAGCCTGACCTTTCTTGTAGGCTCAGGTGTTATCCTGACTTCTGGGGGTCTTGTGGGGGACAGCTTGATTCGCTCCAAGTTATAAAAGTTGAGGAAATAAGCGGGGCACTGGCATTAGCAAAATGAGGGGCAGGGTAACCCAGCAGGACCTTTTCCCCAACCTTACGGGGTCAGACCAAGCCAAAAAGCCAGACAAATGTATCGAATAAATGGATTTTATTGAATGAAAATGTTCTCACACACCAACGCACTCACTCTCACACACAAGGCCTATTGAGAAGGAAAAGAAGTGAAAAATGGATAAGGGATATAGCAAAGGGATTGTAGAGGTGGTGATACTGCACCTATCCTGAAGTCTTCAGTCCAGGAAGCGATGAGAAGAACAGAGCTCAGCGAAGAGATGGCTGAGGGGATCACTCAACTAACAGAGTGCTGGCCTGCTAACATGGCAGGGAGTTCTCTGAAGAGACTCTCAAAAACTAGGACTACTTATAGGGTAGAACATACCTTGAGGGCAGGCCCTCTCCCGGGAAGAACAATGGCCAAAATGAAGGAATGCCATACAATGGCAAGTGGGTTGCAATCAAGTAGGGTTGCAGTCAAGCAGGGTTTTTCCAGAGTCAAAGTTGTTCAACCTGAGGAAAACATGCTAATCCCCTCAAGTTGACCACTCTTGGCTGAGGACTCTTTGTCTATGTAGATGTGTATTGCCTGAGGTCTCCTTGGGCTACGTGACTGGGGATTTTCCTGGCCAAACCTAGTTTCGGTCGTTTGACCTCTTTGCCTATGTGCCCACCTGGGCAACCTCTCTGGTGTGGCAGGCATAGTTGATATCAAATTGATAGTTCCCGAGATAGGGTGCGCCAATGGGGTAACACAGGCAAAAGCATAATGCTGCAGCGTCTCCTAGCCTATGTGTTCGTCCTTGTTAATAGCTTTTTACCATCTTGGCCACACTCTGATGTCTTGGTTTTCACCTGTGATATGTTGGAGGGTATGTAACAATATGGTTGGCCCAAAGACCAAATCAACAAAAGGCAGCCTCCTAGCCATAAGTTAAGACTTTCTTAAGGGATCATAACTGCAGTTTGCAGTCCTGGGCAGGTAGCAAAATCACAAAGAAGGCCTGCTAATGCAGAGTGTATGGCCAATACTCAGATTGGAACATCAAAGGGATTTAATATATTTCTGAATATATTTAATATATTCAGAATTGAGGTCAATGTCATAACACCTAGGTTGAAATAGGTTCTTCATTATTCGAAGTACTTTAAGAAAGGGCTGCATGACCATCTTTCAGGGACATTGAAACTGCATCTTTCAGGAAATGAACTGAGCTGGGTGGTAGATTTGGACCGGATGGCTGCCTAACATTTCTGTTGCAGTTCAGGGTCTGATTAGCAGGGTTGCCACACAAAAAACAAATTGGGGATGATCACAGTAAGGCAAGACCGTGGTTCCAAAATAGATCTACTTGAATATTAATGGATTCAGTAGGTATTTACAGCAGACTAAATTCATCTCCCCATCACTTCATAGCCAGTCTTTGCAAGCTACCAATAGGGCACATTGGAAACTACCCATCCCACACTGCTTGTGCACACCTCCCATGGTTTGGAGTGGAAAGTACGGCAGGGAAAGGAGAAAATAAGCATCTACCTAGCAAAGAAGGAGAACCTCCAGCCTCAGTTGGAGAGAGGAATATTTATAAACTAGGCTATGTTTACATTTGGCTTCTCCTGCCTGTTGGTCCAAAGGATTATGCCTCCAGCTAGCTGGTGCATACATGACCTTCTAGTGTACACACTGCCAAAGCCCCTATCCCACAATCCTTTCCAACTCTGCATTCTACTGCATTTTAGATTAAATTATGCTCTAGGAACTGCCTTGCTAAATCAGATCCACAATGGAATATCTAACATAGCATTCTGTTTCTAACCAGTAGGGTACATTCGTTTCAATCATTCTACTCTGGAGTTTGGGAAACTTTGGGGACTAGGAAAAGTAACTAAAAGCTTTGTTTCGAAAATGATTGTGTTAGCTGACCACTCTCAGAATCTACCAGCTAGCGTGGCTGGGGAATCTGGGAGCTGCCGTACAAAATTAATTTTCCCAAGCTCTTGCTTCCTCTAAATCTGAATCCAACTGTTTGCTGTAAGTGTGCCCATTTTTGAGACATCAACCTCAGCCACCAACAGATTATATACTATCTTGGCAGTGCTGGGATTTTGTACCAATCTGGCAGATACCTGACATGCTAATTATCTGTGTTTTTATATCACTCACCTCGCTCCCAGTAGTGTTGAGCTCTAATGAACGCTCATGTTAATTGCAGCGGCATCATTCTTCAGCTGTTTGGGGATGGTCCCCCTTTGCTTTCACATTTTGTGAAACATTTTGCCACTTGAAGTGTGAAATGCTCTGTTGTTAATTGTCAGGGTTATGAGTTTTAAGCACTTTAGTGCTGGTAAAAGTTTGAGAAATCTGATTTATAGAAAACTTTGAGGCACACTGAGCTCAGCGTTAGCCACCTGAGGGTGCCTGTGTGTGTCTGTTTCATTTCCACAGGGGACATCGGATACACATTGTATATCTGGATTAGGAATAAGATTTTCATTTAAAATCCAAGTTTGCCAAAATAATAATAATAAAAAAAGCAGCAAGAAGCGAAACTGACAAATTCCTCCTTGTTTAGTGATGGCAGTTCTGTCCAGTCATTTGGGTTGCTTGTTCAGTGAAAGTGTGTAAGTAGCTCTGGTATCAGCATGGCAGTGAATCTGCTCTGGAAGAGCTACTTCACCCCAAAGTAGGCTTGGTGCCTTAGTGGAGAAACCGGCAGAGGAAACATTCTTGTTTGTTGCTCTATCTCTTGCTAAAGTTCTCTGTTTTTCTTTTTTAGACAACCAGAAAATTGCAGGCAATTCTCAGCACAACAGAAATATTTTATTCCTACCTAGAGGCTAGGTTCTTTTTATTCTAGGATGCATCATGGGAAAAAAGGCAGGGGGCGCATTCCTCTGGATGGAAGGGGAGGATAGGGCCTTTATGCTAGAACTATACTATTTTAGAACACTGCCCATGCCCATCCAGGGCCAACAGTGAGGAAAGACACAGAAGAGATCTATGATTAGCCAATAGTCTATAGCATCTATCTATAGCATCAATTAGCCAATTGTCTATAGCATTATGAAGTCTGTATGTTCATTGGCCAAATTACCCATCCAGATTCCTTCTTGCTTCCTCCCCTCCCTGCTACCTGGAGGAGTCCATGTGGATGGACAATGTGTTTCTAGGAAGTTCTGACTGGTAATAAAAGAAGTTCTCACTTGTGAGAAATCTCTCACCCCCCCTTTTTTTTGGCAATAGTTTGGACACTCACTTGGCTCCTTGAACAGTTGGTCTTGAATCTGGAACGTATGCACAGCCTCATTGACATGGCAGACTGGCTAATCACGATTTAGCTTCAGGTGTAGCCTTTCTGGACCTTTCTCCCCAGGACTTGCAATTTTTTGTGTGAAAAGGTGTTTTGTACGAAAAGTTTTTTTTTTTAAATTTCAGCAATACAGCCTAGATCCTACGGGCTGCTGGGTTGTTTCAATTATATTGTTGCTACATGAGTTCTTACAAAAGTTATCCTATATTCCCTTTTTCTCTCCACCCCCTTTCTGTCCCTCTTACCTCTTCAGAATGATGTGTGCTGTTTATTCAGCTCCTTTAAAGTTAAGACTAAAACCCAGAGTGGATACCCCATCCCACAGACATTGGCGACACCAATCTGTGCCAGTGTTGCATCATCATCATCATCATCACCACCACCACCACCACCACCACAATGATTACTGTTTAATTCATTTATTCACATAAATGAATTTCCTCAACACTGGAAGTCAAGTTGGCTTCTAGAATATCAAAGCCAGAATTAAATACACACAAAGCATATAAGCATTATTTTAAAAACAATTCATAGAATTAAAACTATTTTGGCTTTTTTTTTTTAAAAAAAATAAAAAGGTACACAAAACCACAAACCAACATGTCGAAAGCCCGTTGCAGTCAATTTCTGAAAGTCTGGCCATTTCCACACTACACTGTTATAGCACGATTATTCCACTTTCAACATCCTATGGAATCCTGGGGTTTGCAGTTTAGGGAGGGGCCAGCTGTCCCGTCCCTAAACTGCAAACCTCAGGATTCCATAGGATGTTGAAAGTGGAATAATCGTTTCCCTATAGACAGCTAAAGGAAAGATTTCAGATGGATGTACAAACCTATGGAATATAACAAAAGGAACAAATTCATTTATTGAGAATGTTAAGAGAAAATCCACCACATTTATTAGCATGTTTGTCTAAAGAAATTTTACAACAAGAATGTGAGGTAGAGACAGTTAAAGCTGCAATGATACAATGGGCACAAAACGTTGGACACCCAATACCGTTAGAATGGTGGGAACAGAGCTGGCAACGTACACAAAAATTTACTGCTGCCCAAAATTTAAAAGAAAATTACTACAAACTATTTCATGGATGGTACATGACACCAGAAAAACTAAAGACAATTTATAAGACAGGTATAATGTTGGAAACGTTGGAAATGTCAAGAGAACTTTGGTACACTATTTCATATGTGGTGGTCATGTCCTAGAGCATAAAAATATTGGAAAGAAATACATAAGAAAATAAGTTCAATTTTGAAGATTCAATTTGCAATAACACCCGAATTTTACTTGTTAAACAGGACACATACACTAGATGGAACACCAGCCAAGAGACATTGGAGAATTATATTGTACATGCTGATGATGGCCCGCATTGAATATGCACGATTTTGGAAAAATGAAACTACACCCACAATGGAACAGTGGTAGACAGTTTTCATGGAAAACAGAAATGCGGATATACTTACACAAAGATTGAAAGGGAAATCAGATAAGGACATTAATAAAGAGTAGAAGATTGTCACAGATTTGGGTTGGGGGTAGACAGAGGGTAATACATTTTTCATGATAACAATTATTATACAGTTAACAGTTAATGAAATATCATGTAACAAGTAAAGTAGAGATATATAGCAGGAACTAACAAATTATAGATTATTAACATTTTATTGCGATACGAGACATAATAAATAGAGGGAATATTAATAATTGTAATCCAGAAAGGAAAGGAAGAAGGAAAAACATTACATGTAAACATTGCAGAAATTTTTGTTTGTTTTATCTGTTGAAATTTGAATAAAATTATTTAAAAAAAGAAAGAAAGTGGAATAATCACGCTATAAGAGTAGTGCAGAAATGGCCTCTGTTGGAGTAGGAAATGTTTCACTTGCCAGTGGAAGAATGGCAAGGAGGGAGCCATCCGGTCATCCCAGAAAAGGAGCTCCAAAGGCTGAGAGAAGCCACTGCAAAAGCCCTCTCCCATTAGCACATCTGACTTTGTCCATCTCATTTTTTAAAGCGGTTGAGCAGCGCCTGTGTGCAAACTGCTGTGTATGGGGAGAAGGCTATCTTGAAGCTTTTGCGTGACCACATATGAACTAGGAAATACAGCTTCTCTGTCTCCCATCCACTGAATGCATACTCTGAATGCCTGAAGAAGCGCTGAAGATCCCCACAAGGCAGAGAGTGGAGGAACTGACTGATTTAAGTTGAAGAGGGGGGAAGTTAATTATGACAATTAAGAGAAGAGGTATAAATGAAATTTGTCTCATCTACACCAGAGAAAACTGGGTTCCAACTTCCTTTAAGCTATAACATTTAGTAAGTCTGATGATTGTTATAGTCCAAGACAGTAACTTTTCTAAGCAGTGGTATGCAAACCTCCCTCTGGGATTTGACTATAAGAGGGGAAATATGGAGACCTTCCTGAGCATCTTAGAAGAAGAGTAAGGTGCAAAAGTTTAGAAGATGTTATACTGTACTTTGTTAGCATGGTAAGAGTGAACAATCATTCATTTTCCTTTCATGGCTTGTGTTTACCTGGGGCACAATTTCACAACCGAATTATAATGTTGTTCTGCTTTAAATGCCATGGTTCTGTCCTGTGGAGAGACATTTATTATTTTTAGCCAGTGAGCTCCTCTAGTGCCCCCCGAAAACTACAAACCCCATGATTCCAAAGGACAGAACCATGGCAATTAAAGTAGAATAACAACACTATAATTCTGTAGTGTGAATAGGCACCCAGTTGAGGTTCCATTTGTCTTTTGAAGCAAAAGGCAATGAAACATGAGAAGACAGGACAAGAAAATGATTGGGAAGTACATTTGGCCACCCATTTAAACTAGGGTTAGGGCATTGGAGCCCCAGCCGGCCCCTCCCTAAACTGCAAACCCCAGGATTCCATAGGATGTTGAAAGTGGAATTATAGTGCTATAACAGTCTCATGCGGAAATGGTCTAGGTCAGGGAAAGAAGAGGCAAAGGGGACGGGTTCACATGATGGCCCTATGCTTTCTCTCTCACCCATCTCCTTCCTTGAGTGTGGGGAAGCATCAGGGGAGAGTTTGTAGTGCTACGAAATCAGCATGTGAGCTGTTCTCAGCTGGCCAGACAGCAGCTGGTGGAGGAAGAGCACTGGATAGGCTTTTAAAGAGTTGTGTGGTTTGATCAGAGCCACCGAGAGGGAAGGTTCCCCCACAAAAGAAGTGCTTGTGGTGGTGTTGGTGAGGGACAAGGGTTGGAGAAACTGGAGGACACCTGGGTGGGGAAGGCTGAGTCTGATGACTGCAGAGCTGGTTCCATGAGGCTGCTTCTCAGAAACCATGCCTCTTTGTTTTCTCGTGTGAGACCTAGTAGTTTAAGCTACGGTGATCATGGACTACAGCTTCCACATCCCAGCACATACATTTATCATGTTGGTTATCTGAAGGAAAAGTGGCCAGGTCATGTAGAATTTTGCATACCCTGGTTGCATGGACTTGCTAAATCTATGAACTCTGAACAGTTCAGTTATAAAATGTGGAAACTCATCTAAGAATGTAAACTTTGAATCTCATCTAAATATTAGACTAAAGATCTAGTTGTTAAACAATAGTGTTTTTACTAATGTTCAGCAGTAACAACCCAGCAATGTTTTCTGTTTTGTTTCTCATCTCCCCTCCAATGACAAACATGGCTTTCTTCCTAGTTTCTCCTCACAACAACCACTGTGTGAGTTGGTATGCCAGGGTGAGAGAGAGTGATCACCTATTTCAGGGCCTGAACCTGGATTTTAGCAAGTCCTTTTCTAATTGCTACACAAGCTGACTCTTTACTTAAATATCGTTGTTGTTATTGTGTGCCTGCAAGTTGTTTCTGACTTATGGTGGCCGCCAAGGTGACCCTATCATGGGAGTTTCTGGGCCTGAGCATGTGTGATGCACCCAAAGTCACCCCGCGGATTTCCATAGCCAGGCAGGGAATCAAACTTTGGTCTCTGGGGTTGTAGTACAGCGCTCAAACCACTACACTGCACTGGCACTTTATTTGAAGATTATACTGCTATTATATTGTGTAGCTTCCTGAGAACATAAAAATGCAATTCCTCTATGGAAATGAAGTAGTTTTGTTGTTAAAAATGTTTTGGATGTACGTTACTGTAACTAAACGGACAATTCTATCTTTCACTTTTTATTGCTTGCTTCCTTATTCTCTGTCTTGAGCTGACAGTTCTGTTCATATCATCCGCATTTTCTTTGTATCAGGAGCTCACTTTTCTGATAAGTTTAATCTTTCCAGTTGATTCTGCATCAAAACAAAGGCTATATATTGGTCTTGGTCTCTGATGGAATTCAGTAGATAGAGAATGCACAGTAACAGAGGACAGCATACCTCCATAAGAATACCAATGAGTTGATTATCACAGATTGTGTTCTCTGTTCAAATCAGCATGCCGGCTTGAACGCTCTACATGGGAGAGGTAAAAATACTCCTTCTAGCATAGAAGGAACTCCAGCTTTCAGGAAATCCATTTGGAATTGGATGTGCAAGTCACTCATAACTTGTTTATGAGCGGAACAATCTGCAAGTGTAACCCATCTTTCATAAATTCCTTTTGTCTAGCTTTCTGTGCAGCTTGGGGATCATGAACCATGTAGTCCGACACACATCTAGAAGGCAGTAGGTTAGTAGAGGCTGCTCTACAGATTATTCATAGTTCTAAATTGCAATGAAAAATCCCACAATTCTGTGTAAAATTGATACAGAGGGTAGTTATATTTGCAGCCTTGTTTCCAAGCTGAAATGCATATTAACTGAATCTATGCCATCTATGCCAGAAATGATGCAGTACAATAATCTCTGTTATAAGGAAAGCATTATGCAATGTCAACGTAAATCATTATATTGTTTTCATGGTGGGAGAGAGAACAAAATAGTCTTGTTTGAGGTTGTCGGCTCTGCCATACATCAAGCCTGCAACATACTGTCTGTATTTTAAGCCTGGGAATGCTTGAGGAGCTGAGGTGCCCAAACCTTTGTGTGGTGCCAGCAGCAATTTTCTGTAAAGAGTTTTGCATGCATGGTTGTTGCTTAATTTAGGAAATGGAGAACGATAAATGTAAAGTGGGGGTGAGATGGAGAAAGGAGTTGACTATCTTTGCAGCAAAAATATTTGCAAGGGCTGCTCAACTGTCTTTTGCAAAGAGAAAGCCAGAGGGAAAATATTTCATTTCAAAGAGGACACCTGGGTATGAATGTTCATTTGCAATATTCTAGCAAAAGATGCATCAGATTTTGGGGAAGGATATATGTCAGAAGATAAGGTTTGAAAGGTGAAATAACCGCCTAGAAGATGGAAGTGCCAGGGTTTTTGGTTGGATCCCTGGTCCTTAAGATCTAACAATGGCTGAGAGGAGACACTCATTAGCTTTACAAAGCTCCTGCCCTTGGGTACGAAGATTACTCACGAACTTCAAAATTTATCAGTATACCAATAGGGTTGAGTTGTATGGGAAAGTGTCAGCTTCCCTTCTTACTTCTTTTCTCTTTTTTCTCCTGTTTCCTTTTTCTCTCAGTCAATGACTTCCTCATTTCTTTTCCATGTTCTCATCTTTGACTTCTTCTCCAGGTGCACAGAGAATGAGACTAATATAAAAATAGGTCCACCCCATTCTGAAACGCATTGCAGTTGGTCCTCCACATTTGCTAGGGTTAGGGTCTTAGAGCCCATACAAAAGTGGAAAAATCACAAATATCAAAATGTTTGTGTGTGTTGTGGGAAGGGAGTGGAGGCATGGTGTGGAGTACAGGCACCCAGGATCCAAACCAGGTCAGAGAAAGGAGAAGCAAAGGGGGTGAGTTGGTATGATGGCCCTATACTTCCTCTCTTATACCCATCTCCTTCCTTAGGTGTGGTACTGAGAAACTGGGCTGTGATCTGTCCTTAGCTGATCAGGCTACTGGTGGTGGTGGTGGTGGTGGAGGAGGAGGAGGAGGAGGAAGAGGAAGAGGACAGAGATGATTTTTCAGAGGTCACAGCCTGATGGGGCCTACCAAGAAGGAAGTTTCCCCTGGAAAAGAAGTGCCTGAGGTGAGGAGGGGCAGAGGTTGGAAAAATTAACAAACAATCAAATCTGTGAAAGTGAAACCTGCAAATGCGAAGGGCTGACTGTATGAATATAAGAATTAACTTGTAAGAAAAGGATCAGACCAAAAGCCTATCCAGTCCAGCATTCTGTTCACACGCTGCTCATTCAGATGCCTGTGGAAAGCCTGTTAGCAGGACATGAAAGCAATAACACCCTCCTGCATATATATCCCAGCAACAAAGGTATAGTGCATAGGCAGGGACCATGTGGTTCTCTGAAGGATCTAGTGTAGCTCTTGATACTCCCAGCAACCTTTCTGAGTCCTGCTCCCAAATTGAAGGAAATATTTTTGGCTATTTTTCCCCCTTTGACTGACTTTGTGTGAACATCTCCAGCTCATCAGCTTCCTATAATTTCCAAGGCTCAATGGATTGGTTGCTGTGGCTTGCAGAGATTCTCCATGTATTGACTTTGTTAATTTCCTTCTTTCTCCCAGTCATTGTGGTGCCAGGGTTCACTCTCCGCTCTGCTCTGCATCCATCATTTGACTGAAAGCAAGTAGGCTGAATTAAATATTTCCCTAAGTAAGTGAGAGGGGATAATTTCCTCATTTCATCTTGACCTGGGAACAGACCCCTTAGCTAACAATTCTCTCTTAATGTCCAAACAAGAAAATATACTCTCTCTCTCTCAATCTTTCTCTCTTTGTCTCTGTATGTGTGTTAGCTTGTTTGAATTATAAGCAGCAAGCAACTGTGGTTGGTACTTAACGTATAAGGTGACAGCACCAGGAGCTTTCCTTGGAAATCAGGTTTTGGCCTAGAAATCCCTGGTCCTGGGATGATCCTGAACTGGCAACCCTACTCATCAATCCTCAGTCTGTCCCCTGCCCCCATGGCATAGCACACCTAGTACAGGAGATCTGTCCTACATCTCCTCCTCCCCTCCTTGATGGCTGTGCAGGGAAGGCCTTCCTTCCTTCTCCAGCCAGCAGCACAGAAATGCTGTACAGGCATTCTTAAATTAACAAACCTTTTGCAAAGGCTCTTTATGCCTGCCCAGCACCTCATCCTTTATCTAGCTGGAATTTTTTTTTTCAGTACCAGCATCAGGAGAACAATGAAAGAAGGTGGGAGAATCAATATTTTTTTTTTTGTGCCAGATTGCAGCAGTGTCCGCAGTAAACAATACAACAGAGCTTGAGCTGGGAAAGAACATGATTCTACTCTGGCTCAGTGATTATTAAACTTTTCCTCCAGGTGTTTTGGCCTTCAACTCCCAGAAGCCCTAACCAACTTGGCCAGTAGTTAAGAATTCTGGAAATTAAGTCCAAACCACCTGTAGGATTAAAATTTGAGAACCATTGCTGTATCTGATCTTATTATAGCCATTTGTGCCTGCCTACAACAAGCAAGGGAAATAACAGTTACCTCCAGAATCAGAATTCAGCATGTGTGGACAGAAAAAGGAAAAGGGAACAGAACCTTGAGAAAAGGGAAGACCAGATAATCTTGTTTCATCAGCAACACCTAGTATGTTAAAGAATTGATCTCTAAGTTTGGCCACCAAAAATGAAATCATAATAAAAGTTTATGGGCACCTGATGAAAGAAAAAGTCATCCCTGGATGCATTTTGGAAGAAGCGTTCAGGTGACTTCAGTGGGTTTACTCTGAATGGCCTAAATCTAATCATTAGAGCCAATGAGAGCAGATGCACTGAATCAGCAAACATCCAAAAAAGGCTTTGGTCATGAAGGTCAGATAGAGTGTGTCTTCTCTATTTCCTAACAGTGAAGTGAATGCAAGAAAAAACTTCTGCCTGCTTTCAGAAAATCCATAAGGAAATCGGTTGGTTATTCATTTCATCGAAAAAGGGAGAGGTAAGAAGGAGAGTATGAGGTAAAGGATGGAATGAGCAAAGCTGTTAATAGGGAAATAGCTGCTGACTGGAGCATATTCTCTCACACAACAAGATGTGGGAATTGGAGTCTAAGGTGAGATAGCCTTTCATTAACACTGGTACCCAAGATAATGATGGTAGGAAGGAAAGCCACTGCACTTTATTACATTCCGATAGTCATTTTAAATACTATGCAATAGGGTGTTCATGGCAACGGAGGCCTACAGAAATATGACTAGAAGTAATCTTGGATGGTGTCCTGATTCCAGAAAAGTTGCTGTGAAGCAGAGGACCATCTGTGACATCGGCTTGGTCAGATAATGCACGGGCTGCCCAAAGATGCTGGCTACAGTTCTTTCACTAGATACAAATTACTAGATTTGGAGTTGTGGTTTTTTTTAAGTGACAGAGAAAAAGATATGCAGAAGACAATATTTCCTTGACTGCTTACCAAGGAGAAATGCTGAAGATTTGTGTCACGAACCGAAATCACACATACTAATGTAACAGTGCTAATACACTATTTATTAGGAATGTGATGCGTTGTACAGGACTTCAGTGAGCGACCTGAAAGTAATTAGCAAAATCCAAACATTAGAAGCAAAAGATTCCTTTCCCACAGCAAGAGACCTTGAAGGGCCAGCTTTGGCCGGTAGTTCTTTGGCTGGTAGCTTTGTTTTCCCAACGGTCTCTGGTTCCCATCCTTGGTTACAAGCAAGCAGCTAATTAACTACTACTGCATGTCCCATACTGAAATATGGAGGGCTACCTGACAATTTAAGCCTTGGGGTTCCAGTTTGAACTATGTAGGCATTGTTTTTGCTGTCGTGTGCCTTCAAGTCATTTCTTGCTTATGCATACCCTCAAGTGAACCCATCATCGGTTTTTCTGAAGCTGAGAGTGTGTGAGGTGCTGAAAGTCACCCCCTCAGTTTCCATGGCGAGGCTGGGAACTGAACCCTGACCTCCAGGGTCTTTGTCCAACACTCAGACCCCTACATCAAGCTGGCTTCACATAGACATATTCTCTGACATTTTGTAGATGAAAACCAGAATGTGTTTGTCCAAGTAACATCAGAGTGTGGTCAGAAGAGCAACATTAATTAATGAAGAAAAACACATGAGCTAGGAGAGATTATAGCAGTTTGCTTTTGTCTGATCCTACTAGGAAGGGCAGAATTCTGCCCCTTCCTCTCCTCACTGCTGAGTTCATTGAGTGCAAGCTACTTTTGTGCTTTGGACTCAGTTTGCAGCAACGGAAGTAAGCTGAGGACACATAGGGAAAGTGAGATGAGGAGACTGAGACAAAGTAGGTCATTTTAAATGTGGTTGAAAAAGTGGGACAACAGCATTCCCTAGCTCCAGAAGAACTCCTTTTTCACAGAGTTGTGTTTCTTTCTTTCATTTTTGGAGATGTGCGGTAGCCCTTTGAGTGATTTTTACTGGTCTATATAGCAAACAGTATGTGGGTGGCTCACTAAAGAAATGTCATATGAAACAACAAAAGCCATTTCAAATTAATCCAGAATGAAATAACCAGATTTCAAAACTAAGAGGTCCATACTATCAGACATGTGTTATGTGAGGCTGGGAGAACAGAATTTTCCACTTCCAAAAGGACCAGAAAGATGGTGCCAAACTTCTGTGAGAACGCACTTCTGTATCTCCATGTCTGGAAAATCACTACTAAAAAGACCTTCTTCCTGGTAGCTACCAATCTCACTGGGCAAGGACCCTTAAAACATCAGCGAGACAGCAATCTTTCACATGATCTATTCCCAAGCCATTGAGGACTTTAGTAGCTAACGCTGGCACTTTACTTGTACTCCCTCCAACATTTCTCAGCTAAAAAATGGGACATGTGTCACCAAACTACATCAAAGTATGGTCAAGATGGCAAAAATTATTAATGAGGAAGAACGCACAAATTAGGAGAGACTGTAGCAGTTTACTTTTGCTTGAGCCTACTGGGAAGGGCAGGATTCCACCACCCCTCCCCTTCTTCCTGCTGAATTAATTGAGTGTAATCTACTTTTGTTCTTTGCACTCTTTGAATTAAAGTTGGCTGAGAACACATCGGGAAAGGGGAAGGAGGAAAATAAAATGGGAACATTTTAAAAGCAGATGAAAAAGTGGACAACAGAGGATTAATCAGGACTGTCCCTGCCAAATTGGGAAATTTGGAGGACGTGGTATGGTAACTTACAGCAAAACCATTTTGGGCTTTATATGTGATGCCAACACTTCACCTGGGGCTTGAAAATGAACTGGGTGCCAGTGCAGTGGCATAGCACAGGCATAACATGATTTTTTTTAAAAGGCCAAATCCCAGGCCATTACCGCACATGTCCCAATAGTGCATCATCTTGGCAGCATTGTAATTGCCAGGATGGCACTGGGACCTGAGCATTTGCTGTTGCACCTGGTCAACTGCCAGCGGATGGGTAGTGTCAAGCACCCCTTTCCTCCTTCCGCAGTACAGTGTCAATGGCGAATCCCTTTCTTGGCCTCTTCCTGCACTGCACTGAGGAAGAAAGCTCTGTCAAGTGCTTCAGCCCTTAACACGTGCCAGCAGTTGATGGGATTGTGGGGGCAAAGGGGGCCGCTACTGGATCTTTTCTGGTGATGAAAGGGGGTGGATTTGTGACAGATGGGGGGCTGTGACTGCGATGAACCCTGGGGATGTGGCCAGGAGAGCCACCCTAGCAACGGAGAGGGATTTAATTTGATTGGTTCTCTGACAAAAGAACCCAGGTTAGTCAGATGGAGGAGCTAGGTGGGTGCGTGAGCAGAAGAGATAAATAACAGAAACAAAGTCTAGAGGAGGAGTTCCTTCAGTGAGAGAGAGTGAGAGTGGGAGGAAGTGTTTGCTTGTTAAGAGCTGGAAGCTCTTTTCTGTTTGACATACTGAGTTACGCAATACCTTGCCCTTGTTAGTTCTTTTAATAGAGATTTTATTCTGTGTTTTTTCCAGAGCAGCTGTAATAGACTGTTTTCTTCAATTTGAGCTCAGTTACACATGCTACCACAAGAGATACGTTTGTTTGGGATAAACCTGAACACGCTTTGCCCTAGATCCACAAGGGTTGTGGGCTAAGCTGAAGGGTGATTAAGCATGGAGAGCGAGCCAGGAGGTGGTATTTATATAAAAGGGTGCTGCTTCTCCAGGGACAGAGAATAAAAAGCAGGCCTGATCTGTCACAGCCCTGGCTAGCCCAGATCTCCACACGACAGCAATAGCACCTGCTCAGCCATGGCGCATGTCCTGGACCAGGAGCAACACCTGCTGGGGTGACAATGGCATGCAGAAAGGGCCCCAGTTAATAATGATGACGCCACATTTTGGAGCAACTGCAGCTTCTGAACTATTTTAAAGGGGGAAACTTCTACCATGCATCCAGATAGTCTAAACCAATCAAAAGATATCATCTAATAGCCTAGTTTACAAGATCCATTCAATCAGGATTTATTGTATAACCAGGAACATGCTCATCACTAACAAAACACAATATTGACAACCCTGAACTTACAAAATGAATAATTTAGCCAACTAGGTCAGAAAGATGAGGACTAATAATAACCCTCCATCAAAATTGATCAAGAATGTTATTAACGTAAGGAAAGTTACAGTATATGGAGAGGCAGATATTAAATTTCTACAGATTTTTACAGTTTACTGCGCTGTACCAAACACAAATGTATGGCAAATAGAACACCAACAGCTAAAGCAATCTATTCCAATGTACCTCTATGCAAGCGAAAGTGTCATCTGTTGTATTTTTGCTAAGACCACACAGTTGTGTTGAGCTTCTTCTTGCCAGAAAGAAAATATCTCAAACTATCTGCATGTAGGTGTGAGCCAGTTTCCCCACTCCATTCCTTAAACTGCCCAATTCCTCCTGAATTCTGGTTTAACTGCAAGACTTCAGTATTCTGGAATTGATGAAGGGAGCCTGATGTTTCCAGGTTCTTCTGCTCTTTTGCATCTTTGGTCCTTCACACTGTTACTGAAGCATGTGTAAGTACGCACACTCATAGAAAACTATAAAAAGAAAAACACTCTTGATGTGACTGTATGCCTATAAAAAGAAAAACACTCTTGATGTGAGTATGCATGAGAGCATCAAGAGCATTTTTATAACAGAAATAACATATAAGACTCTAACATCATCGTTTTTCTTCTCCTGTATAATTTTTAACATATTGCCTGATGAGGAAGCCAGTGAAGTTTTGAAAGCTTGCATGATGTTATGTTCTGCCGTTTGGTTGGCTGGTAAATGTATTGCTCTTTTGTAGATTTTGTTGAATATGGATGGCAGAGTATTATATGCTTCATTGCTATTAGTGCTGCTCCCAAATGACCCTTACAGTTACAGCAAAGGATGTAGCTATATATTGTCTAGCTCTCCCCTGCCCTTAATTAAGTAAAGGAAGCTATTTCACTCAGCATATGCCTGCCAATTGAGTTGGGGGAAAAAAACTTTTAAGGAATGGCATTGAGAATGTCAACCTGTGGTAACACATTGTGGTTCTCAGTGTCATGTCTCAGGAGTCCAGTAGTTGGAGACTTCTTGGCCACATTGTGAAATGGTAACTTAACACTCTTATTAGTAATGCATCGGAGGCAGAACATGAAGTGTTGAAACTCTGGAACTCTTTTATCAGCAGGAATACCCAAGCCCCCCATTGTCTGAGCTTAAATGTGGTCTTTTTAAATGCACAAATATAGGACTATGTCAGAATGCATGGGTCTTGTCATAAGGACACTGGCTAGGTAATAGTATATGTTGTAGAATAGGCTTCATAGATGATAGTTAAGTTATAGGCTGCTAGCACTACAGTGTATCAATTGCTTACAAACATGTGTCTGGTGGAGGGTTTCCAAGTATCCCAAGGTGCCAAATGGTTAATCACTACTGTGTCGCTTTGTTTCTGGTGAGGAGAGGAGGGATCAGTAGGGGAAATGCGAAACTAGTGAGAAGGTGTTATGGGAATGGGCATGGCAAAGATAGGGAGACAGGAACTTGCCCTGTCTCCCAAGATGAACAATATATAAACAATGGAGGGGTCTCAGAAAATCTGGTTCTCGTGGGGTGATGTGACATTTATGACTTTCATCAATCATTGTGATGCATGCCTAAATCTGCATGACAACACATAAAACCTGTAACGATCCATCATAGAATCATAGAGTTGGAATCATAGAGTTGGACTGGATGACGCCCCAGGGGCCATCCAGTCCAACCCCTGCTATGCAGGAACCCACATCAGAGCACTCCCAACAGATGGCCATCCAGCCTCTGCTTAAAAACCTCCAAAGAAGGAGACTTCACCACACTCTGAGGCAGCATATTCCACTGCTGGACAACTCTGACTATCAGGAAGTTCTTCCTGAGATTCTGGTGGAATCTCCTTTCCTGCAGCTTGAACCCATGGCTCCTTGTCCTATTTTGTGGAGCAGCGGAAACAAGCCCACTCCCTCCTCAATATGACATCCCTTCAAATATTTAAACATGGTTATCATGTCACCTCTTAAACTTCTCTTCTCCAGGCTAAATATACCCAGCTCCCTAAGCCATTCCTCATAAGGCATGGCTTCCAGACCCTTCACCATTTTGGTTGCCCTCCTCTGGACATGCTCCAGCTTGTCGATATCCTTCTTGAATTGATGTGCCCAGAACTGGACACAGTATTCTAGATGAGGTCTAACCAAAGCAGAATAGAGTGGTACCATTATCTTCCTTGATCTAGACACCAGTTTCCTACTGGTGCAACCAAGAATTGCATTGGCTTTCTTGGCTGCTGCATCACACTGCTGACTAATGTTCAGCTTGTGGTCCACCAAGACTTGTAGATCCCTTTCACACATACTGTTATCCTGCCACATGTCCCCCATCCTATGTTTGTGCGTTCCATTTTTTCTGCCTAAGTATAGGACCTTACATTTCTCTCTGTTGAAATTCATTTTGTTAGCTTTGGCCCAGCCCTCCAATCTGTCAATTCATTTTGAATTTTGATCCTGTCAAATGTAGATACCCAGATATCCAACATGGAGCAGTTGCACAACTTCTCAGGGAAGTTGCTGTGTTGCTTGCTTTGTTCCAAATAAATGCGTTTGTTCAAACTCTGAGTGCTGTTTGTGAGCAAAAGTTGTCCAAGACATGACAGACTAGTAAACACTGGGTTTGAAATGATCTAGGGGACTTAGTAGACCACAAGCTAAATGTCAGTCAACAATATGATGTGGCAGCCGAAAAAGCCAGTGTGATTCTAGGCTGCATCGACAGCAGCATAATGTCCAGTAGTAGTGCCTTGTCAGACTTCACCTGGAGTATTGTGTCCAGTTCTGGGTACCACAGATTAAGAAGGATCAAGCTAGAACATGCTCAGGGGTACCCAAGTCTTATGAGGAATGACATAGGGAGATAGGTGTGCTTAGCTAGGAGAAGAGAAGGCTGAGAGGTGACTTAACACCCATCTTTAAGTATCTGGAGGGATGCTATGTAGAAGATGGAGGGAGCTTGTTTTCTACTGCTCTAGAGACCAGAATGAGAACTAATGGATTAAAATTATAAGAAAACAGATTCCACCTAAATATTAAGAAGAACTTCTTTACTGTTAAGAACTGTTCAATAGTGGAATAGGCTATTGTGGATTCTCTGTCTTTAAACAGAGATTGGGCAGGCATCTTTCAGCAGTGTTTTAGCTGTGTATTTCTGCATGGTGAAGGGTTTGGACTTGATGGCTCTTGCAGCCCCTTCCAGCTCTAACATTTTGTGATTCACAGTTGCTGATAGGAAAATAGATTTTCTCAGGTATAGTGTACTGATATGAATTATCCCTGTTATAAACCAAAGTATTTTGGGTGACTTGCTCTTGAATGGGCACTGAAGATCTATTAGCAAAAGCTCCTTCCCAGCAGAGGAAATGAAGACTGCTAGATCTGGTTTGTTGATGAGGATCACCGCAACTACTTGTATATTTGGACCTTCTTTGAAAGGCATGGTTATGGGGGGGGGCTGCCATGAGAAGCCCCACTTCAAAATTTGGCTTTCATGTGGATTATGCATTAAGGCATCGGTGGAGAAAATGTAACTCTCCAAATGTTGAACTACAGTTTCCATCATCACTAGTCATTTTCTGGGATAAATGGGAGTCCAAAAAGATCTGGATGTTCACTGGCTTCTCAGTGCTGCCTGAGTATAATCCAAAGGTTCTTGAAAACAATAGAAAGCTTCGGGCTTCAATTGTGAACCTGTTTTATCCGAATCAGTCCCTTTGAAGCTGCCTTAGTGGGATTTTGATTAGGCTTTAATTAAAGAATTAATTAGTTTGGGAATTCCTCCTCAAAGACTCTTGAATGTTCTGTTCCCTTGTGCCATTTCAAACTCACTTTTTTTTTTTGATAGACTTCAAGCTGATCTCTTAAGTCTTATATGCTATACATCTGAGTGGCATTCATGGAAACACTTGCTGGTGAGAACATAAACCTATCAAAGATAAAAAACAAGAGTGTGCTTTTGAATGGCGAGGTCTTAATTGAATTCTAGCCTACTATGTAACTCTTTTTCATTGCATATGTGCTATAAAATGAACTGAGTCAAGCAGAAGTATTTCTACATGGGGCTGGGGGGGGGCATTACTTTTATTTTGATGTCAAAACTGGTGATTTTAACCAAAGTTGGAGTGGATTTGCCCTAGGGGTTTGTGGACCCTTTCCTCCTCAATTAAAACCAAAGAATGAGGTACTAATGTGCGAGTCTAGCAACAGCATGACTGTTTCCAAGCACTGCTGCCAATGAAGAGCCAGGCCTTTTGGCCCGGCCTCTGAGTACAGCTCCATTTAAGATAGCTTGCAGCTTTGGCAGGATTTTCTTTTCAGTTTTTAAGGACAGATGCTAATTTAGAAATAGAAATGTACACTGCATTTTAACTGTGTGATTACCTGATTTCTCAGTTTGCTGTCTGGCTGCTAAATGTTGATGAACAAGCTCAAGGCTTTTCCTCTCTCTTCTTGCTACTTAAACTGAATGTGGAATGGAAGGCCGTCAGAAAGAGGGCCTTCAAAGAGACTCCCTTGAGAACCTTTCAGAGGGCTATCCTCTATAAAACAGGACAAATGAACATCCTCAGCCAGTCTCAGGTATAGCAAGCTGGACAGTCGCCAAGATGAAAACATTGTGAGAAAGTGTTTAATCACTTGAATGTAATGAGCATGCTGTCTACTTTGTCATATCTAATATATAAAAGTCAAAGTTTGTGAGTTTGTTTGTGTCAAGCAGGCAAAGACCTCATATGATTGGCTGTGTCAGGCAAGAAGACCTCATAGGATTGGTTGCCTGTGAAGATTCTATGGAATCCTGGGGTTGGCAGTTCAGGGAGGGGCCTTTAGAATTCTCAGCCGAGAGCTCTTGGGCCGGTTGCTATGGAGACGAGGCCTAGCAGCAAGTTTGTTCACGAACCCAACCTCTGTATAACTCTGAATACAAATTGGATTGGGGAACATGGGGAAAAGTTAGAGGTATTGGAACAAGACAGTTTGGGGAATTAGAGACACAGGATCTCAAATCTTTCTAACAAATATTACCTATGAGAAAATAAAATCCTGGGCAACGTTGGGAATATATGCTAGTAAGTAATATAAGTAATTTTTTTCACTATAAATAATATATCTATAAAGGCAGATCTTTTACTTAGTGAAATCAGCTAAAGACCACAGTCTAAAGCAGAGGGTGGGTGGGAATTTGTGGCTTTCCATGTTGCTAAACTGCATATTCCAGACCCCTCCCCATTTGCATTGCCAATAGTGAAGAATACTGGAAGTTGAAGTCCAAAGCATCTTGAGAATGACATGACTCTCGTCCCTGTGATAAGGTGTCTTACAAAAGTGTATCGCGTCATGACTGGGCACCAGTCCTACATGAAAGATCCACTGTAGATGCACTGCCTCAGATAGTTTTCATTAGGGATGGGCCAACCGAATCCTCAAATCCTGGATAAGGATTCAAGATTCCCGAATCCAAATCCCTGTGCCAAAATAGGCAAACTAAATCTTTCGACTCCACCAACCAAATAGATTGTTGGAGACTGAGATGCCTGAAAACCAGGGACACCAGGATTCTTGAAAACCTGGGAGACCAGACATACAAGGGAAGATAGTAAGTAGGTGAGATTTTCCCTTGGAGTAATAATGGTCTTTGCTAACAATTTCAGAAATTACATTTGGGGTTGTATTCTAAGATATTTAAATTGAACATTTAATATTTTTCAGCACTTTACTGGAAGGGACAGTCTTGAGATTTCAAGGACAGCTGAAATATTCCTTTGCATAGCTCCCTTGCAAACCTCTTTCAGACACAATTCTGGGGTTTGGAGTTTTCCCAGGTGTCCCAGCCTTCTCTGCCAAAGTGTGCTGGTGCCTCATCAAACTACAAACCCCAGGATGCCAGAAGGAGCTATGCATAGAAAAGCCAGTTTTGACCTGGATTATGTCTGTACTGTAGTATGTGGCCCTGTTTACACAGGCAGGAAAATGTGGGATTAATCCACATTTTCCTGCCTATGTAGAAAGGGCCTTCATGTCATTTTCAATCTGGGCAGATTCTGAGGCAAAACTATGACAATTGTCTTGGCCAGATTTCTTCAGAGGGAGGTTTGTCTTTGCCTAGGCTTTTGCTAAGGCTGAGAGTGTGCGTCTTGCCCAAGTTTATCCTTCTTTCCCTTGCTTTTTAAAAACTTTTTTGAAAAAAGGATTTGAAAGATTAGAGATTTGTGAGATTTGTAGATTCCCAGAACCTTACAGGGATTCAGATCCGGATTCAGATTTAGAAAATTCTGGATTCGTCCCATCCCTAGTTTTCATATGATCCTGGGGCTGTTTGAATGAAAACTAGAGAGGGAAACTGCACCTTTTAATGATTGCTTAGAAGCAATTTCACCAGGTGTTCCTTGACATGGTGCAACCAGGTAAAAAGCAACACCTGCTGAGATTTTCTCTTTTACACAGAAGCTAAAGGTGTAGCCAGGTGAAGTTGCAGGGGATTCATCCCCAGAGTCAGAGGTTCAGGGGAAACCATGTCCTCAGGCCAGGAAGGCACAGAGGAGAGGGCTGAGTGTACTCCTCAAACTGAGGTCACCTGAGATCCATTTTGATCTGAGTCATCTCTGCGGCAATTTAGAGCTTTGGAACCTGAAGACATGGTGAAGGATATCACAAGGATGGGAATCATGTTACCTGTGGAGTATGTTTTGCTTATCTCATCCAAAATCCCTCCTGTCAAAAAGCATCAACAGTGAAAAAACATCAACAAAGTCCGCTACAGCTTCTGAAAGCTTTCAGGAGAAACAATTCTCATACCCTTCAACTGCCCTAATTTGAAAGTTAATTGAAAGCTTGATTAATCATCTGTTATCCCACTTTTTCTGCTTCTTTTTAAATGTCCTAGTTTTCTCCTTCCACCGTTCCCCTTTGTCCCCAGCATATTTCAGTTGCTGCAAAATGAATTCAAAATTTAGAAGTATTTTATACTTGGTTAACTTGGGTGGGGAGGAAATCAAGTTTCAGCATGTCCAAAGTAATGCAATGTCAGTTCTGGCTGCCATTTTAGCTAGTTTCCAGCTGATCTTTTCTTATGTTTTTCCTTTGGAGGTTTGAGGGGTTCTGAGGGGTTAGGGGAATCAAACTACCACATTTCAAGCAGCTTTGATGACCTTTGGTTGATTTTCAGGCAAAAAAAAAAAGTTCCCCAAATTGCTGCCCCCAAATTTACATTTTTTGGGTTGTCTGGAGGCTTTGATGGGCTTCTGGGGGACTTGAGGGGCCACACCTAGGAGTCTCAAGGATCTTGGAGCTTTGGGGGGCATCTGGGACCTTCTAGGGTACTTACACTTAGGAATCCCAAGAGTTGCGGTTTATCTGCTCTTCGTCCAGAGGGACACAGACTAGCTCAGTTCTGGCCAACATAGTTTGCCAGCTGCTGTATTAAAGAAACATGTCTTCATGAGGAGCAGTGATGTTCTTGACCATTTCATTCTTGTCATTATTCTGCCTTAACCAATGTTTCAGCTACATTGAGAAAAAAAGCAGCCCTTAGCTACTCCAAGCAGCAGCAAAATACCTGTTGCTTATAGCTCGGATGCCTGGCATTTCTCCCTTGTTGATGGTGCTTATTAATTTCCCTTCACAATATTAAAAATGTTAATTCAGTGTTTGCTAAGTCTCTTGTTTTCCAGAGAGAATAGGACCAAGCTGTTTAATCTTTCCACACAAACCACTGTAATTTTTGAGAATTGTTATCATTCTGATTACTCAGTAATGCAGCTCCCAGACCAATTATGAGCTCTGGAAGTAGAAGCAGCAGAGGGCTGTTGTCAGAGAATTCAGGCGCTGTGGGGCCAGCTTTTGTTGGTTTGTTTTAAAAATCAAAGTTTCCTCACTGCAGCTCTGTAACAATTATTTTGTTTTGTTTTTCCAGTCCTGCTTTTCCCAGTCTTCTGGTGTGGGACTTTTTAAGAAGTTTAGTTTCCTTTTGGAAGTGTCAGGCCATTTCTGCACTAGCCTGTTATAGCGTGATGATTCCACTTTCAACATCCTCTGAAATCCTGGGGTTTGCAGTTGCGGGAGGGGCCGGCCAGGTGGCCGGCCCCTCCGCAACTGCAAACCCCAGGTCAGAGAATGTTGAAAGTGGAATCATCGCGCTATACAGGCTAGTGCGGAAATGGCCTCAGTGAGGATTCTCTAAACACTCTGCATTTGGGATAGCTGGCAAAGAGTGAAATCTGTAGGTACTTAAAAGCCGGTTACAAGGAACTTCAGAGGCCCAGTGGGGCGTAATGGTTGGACTGGGTTTCTAAGGAGATCCAGGCTCAACTCCTCATTGAGCCATTAAACTCCTGGGGTGACCTTTCGCCAGTTACATTTCCTCTCAGCTGACGGACCTCGTGAGAATTGTTCCGAAGAGGCCCTTTTGGTGGTGGCTATGGCTGGCATCCCGTTAGTGATATACACATGTAAAAGTCATGCTATGCATGTGGGGTGAATGATTTGCCACAGTGTAACTGATGTACTCTACTGACAGCAGCGGAAGCAGAGATGTGCATACAGCAACATTATGTTACCCATTGTGGCACCACATTGTGCATAGCAATTACTCATTGCACATTATGCGTTGCTGTAGTGCTCTGCACACTGCAGTTATGCATTGTTCATGACTGTTTCACATTATGCATGACAGTTGCATATTGTAAAATAGCACCCGGTCATTGACACGATGTACAGTGTTTCTGTTTTGCATTGGGGTTGGGAAGCACTGCAGGAGCATATCTCTGCATGTGGATATTTGTGCTATACCCAGGAGGTATTGGATTGCAGTCTGCATCTGGAACTCCATGTCTTAATAGCTCTGAGTAGGGTTCTAAATCATGCAGGAAACTTATATGGGTAGAGAGAAGGCTCAGAGCATGGAGAGGGGATAGTCTCTCTATCCTCCTTGTGCAATGATACTCACACAAGAGGCTTCAATCACCAAATTACACTAAATGTGTTCTGTACCTGTTCATAGAAAGAGGGCTTTGTCACCAGAGCAGATCCACAGACAGCTTTCAGCAGCGGCATAAGAACCAAAGAATGAAGTCTGAAGAACGACAACCCAAAATTTAGGTTCAGCTGATTTTTTTTTTTTTAAAGAAAAGAATTTTCTGATAATTGTTCTGATTTTTTACTTTTCTTCCCTCCTTCCTTTACTCCTGAACTGTTTGAATATTCTCAAGAATTTCAGTGCATTGTTCAACATTTTAATAATAAATTAATCAATTAACTCAGCAACAGGGAGTGGAGGGTTGGATTCTTGCCCCTCTCTGTAGACTCAGGCAAAAGCAAACTGCCGCAGCCTCTCCTCAAATGTTTGTTTTTCCTTCTTTACCATGTTGACCACACTCTGATGTTGCTTGGCACATGAATCTTGGTTTTTGTTTGTGAAATACTGGAACAAACTAATTTTGTGCTATGTTTGCACTTTGAATTCATTTTGCAGCAACTGAGGTAAGTGTCATGGGCCCAGGCTCAGCTGAGCTTGCCACTGACGCGGAGGAGGGCCTGGACGCCTCGGAGGCCGCTGATGCTGCGGGGAAAGGCCCGGACGCCTTGGAAGCCGCCGCCGTTGGGAGAGGCCTGGACGCCTTGGAGGCCGTGGCGGCGGCGAACGACCCCATTGGCAGTGCGGGGGGCGGCTCGCTGGGGGAGGTGGGCTCCAGTCCCAGCCTGGGGTCTCCACCCACCCGCGGCTCCGACTCAGAGGAAACTGCCGCCCCTCCTCCCAAGTTCGGGCAGTGGCGACAAGGGAAAGAGGCGGTCCGCCGCTCCTGGCGGCTGACGGAGAAACAGCTCTGGGCTGAGAGCTCCCAGCTGTGAGCCGAGCTGTGAGCCCTCAGCTGTGAGCCGGCGGCAGATTGGTCACTGCCGGTCCAGGGGACTACTTAAGACGGGCGCTGGGCGGGGGGAGCCATGGAGCAACAACCGTCGGCCTTCCGCGCTCTCCTCCTCCTGTGTCCAGATCCAGCCCCACCCACCAGTGACCGCATCCAGCCTCCTTGCCGGCCAAGTGCTTGGTCTGCGTTTGGGTGAAGTAACCCTCCCTTGTTTTCTGAACTAGCCTGCTTGCTTATTGAAGCGTGACTTGTGTTTGGGACTGTTTACATTGTGCTAAGGCTCATCTGTGGGAGGGTGCTGTAATCCTCTGTTTACTGGCTGCCAATAAATGCTGTCAACTCCAACCGCTCGTCCTACGTCTGCTTGACCACCGCCTGCCACTGACAGTAAGCTGAGAACAAAGAGGGGAAGTGGGGGAAGAAAAGAGAAATTGGTACACTTTGAAAACAGCTGAAAAAATGGGGGGGGGCAGAGGATTACTTGAGATTGTTCTTGTAAAATGAAGCCAGTTGGAGGGTATGCATAAGTTGCCATACAAAGTCTGTTAGCTGCATCAACAGCTCTGTGCAATCCAGCTTCTTGTGTCTGCTGGCTATTCTTGTTTATTCCCTATGAGTCTGTGAGTTACTCATTGTCCTAACCTTCTGACTGTTCTACTGGGCTGAACTTGACTTCTCCTCATCTCCCCATTTGGCCACACTTATTTTTAAATTGCTTTACTGGGCTTGACTTCAGCTGCTCCTCAAGCCATTGATTAGTTGTAGCTCAGGCTGTGCAGTAGAAGCCCACCAAACGTACACCACAGCCTCCAACTGTCCTGATTTTGCAGGGACAGTCCTAATAAATCCTCTGTTATCCTACTTCTTCAGCTACTTTAAAATATCTTGGTTCCTCTTCTTTCCTCCTTGTTCCTCAGTTTACATCAGCTGCTGCAAACAGAGTTCAAAGTGCAAAATTAGTTTGCTCTCAATTCATTCAGCAACAAAGAGTCTTGCCCTTCTCTGCAGACTCAAGCAAAAGCAAACTGCTGCAACCTCTTGTCAAATATGTGTTTTTCCTCATTAATAACCTTTGCCATCTTGACTACTTGTTGCTTGGCCACGTGTAGCTTGGTTTTCATTTGTGAAATACTGGAGGGCATGGTACATGGGTGAAGATTTCTGTTTCATTGGCACTTAAACCGGGCATTGCCTTGTTTTCAGTTTTATCATAGCTTCTTGCTCAAGGACCAAGCCTGGACACTTCCAAACATGGAACTGGTCTTTCGCTTTCTATTCTAAGTCCTATTCTGTTTGCTTGTCTTTTCCACTTGAGTTTGAATGGCCTTCTATATTTCCAGTCACACAGGTGGTTCCTTCCTTTCCCTTCACCTGTGTAATATCCCTTCCTGACTGTTTGAAAAGCCTGTGCTGAATGGAATTGCCTTAAAAAGAGAAATCACTCAAGCGTTCTTGTTATCAATGACTGATTTGCAGGCACAAGAGATTCCCGCTCTTTCAGTTGAGTGCAGACCTCTGCAATATATTTGCAAATATTTATTATCCAGTCTCCAAGTGGTTGAGGTCTCAATTAGAAGGGACAGTATGTCTGAATCCTCTTGGCTTGAACTCTGCAGGGGGCAGAAAGAACAATATATCAGAGGAGCACTCTGTCAAAAAAAAAAAGCTCTAAAAATCATATAATGTTCAGCTTTTTACCTAATCAGATGTGCTCCAAAGCATTCCTTGAGAGACTTTGACATGCTGTGATTACTAAAGAGCTGATTAAGATAACTTGGGCAAAGATCCTTATTTGATTAATACCTGCTCACTGGAGGTCTGATCCTGGTGTATTTCCTGTTTTTGAAATCAATAGCAGTTTTGATTGTGTAGGGAATATGGGATCTGGTACATAATGAACATAGATCATGTACCATATCTTATTTTATCCTGGCATACATGTAAATGAAAGCAGTGAAGAAGATGTGAGACTTCATTAACTCAGCCAGAAAATAGTGCTAGACTGCTTCATAACGTGATATGTTTCACAAGATTGGTGTGCTCTAGATAATGCAGGTTTACCAAACACAGCTGCTGTTTAGCCTTCCCTGTTGTTGTTGTTGTTGTTGTTGTTGTTGTTTGCCTTCAGCTTGTTTCCAATTTATGGCGACCCTAATGCAAACCTATCACGGGGGTTTCTGGGGTTAAAAGTGCATGATGTGCCCAAGGTTACCCCGTGGGTTTCCATGGCTGAGCCATCCTGGAATCCTGGTCTCCAGGGTTATAGTCCAATGCTCAAAGCACTGCATCCTTTAGAATTCAAAGCTGAGAAATTTCTAGATCAAATCCTTCTAAGGGCCTTTCTGCACTACATGGTTATACTGCTATTATTCTACTTTCAACCCTCCTGTGGAATTCTGGGGTTTGTAGTTTACTGAGGCCCAAAAGCTCTCTGGCTGAGAATTCTGAAGACCCCTCCCTAAACTGCAAACCCCAGGATTCCACAGGATGTTGAAGGTGGAATCATAGTACTATAACTGTGTAGTGTGGAAAGGCCCTAAGATTGTGAGCCACCAAGCCAAATGCAGAACAAGAAACTGGTGGCAAGGTACTTCCAAGTGTGGTTCATCCATCCAGCGGGATTGCTAACTATGAAGATTTGTTCTGAAGATCCAGGGTTTTGGCCTTCTTCTAGGGGAGGCATAGGTCACTTG
This sequence comes from Iguana delicatissima, assembly GCA_948472985.1. Classification (NCBI taxonomy): domain Eukaryota; kingdom Metazoa; phylum Chordata; class Lepidosauria; order Squamata; family Iguanidae; genus Iguana; species Iguana delicatissima. The sequence goes on along the minus strand of CAOKZL010002652.1, from coordinate 103,696 downwards.
TGACTCTTCAGAGGTAATGAGACTGCAATTTCAAAAGCCCTATCCAGCATAACCAATGGTCATTTTGCCTCATTCTTTACCAGTTTTAAAAATCAGAGCATATCTGTGAGCCTGTTTCAGAGGGTCATAACCCTTTGCAATCCTAGGAGGGACTAATCTACATATCCTTTTCTTAATCTGTTGTTCTACTGTCCTTTGATCTGACAAAGATCTCCTTTACATTCCCAGGAAAAAACAACCTCTATTTCCAGAGGCCTCAACTATCCAAGTGTCCCTCATTACAGGTCAGTAACTTTTTAAGCAAGGGTGAGAAATGAACGGCCTCCAGATGTTTCTGGATTGCAATTTCCATCAGCCCTAATGGTGAGAGATGCTGGAAGATTTAGCCCAGCAGTGTCTGGAAGAATGCACAATTGCTGCTCCTGGACTAGAGGCCCTTTCACACAATGTGATAATAGCACTATGATTCTGTTTTAACTGCCATGGCTCCCTCCTATGGAATCTTGGGGTCTGCCGTTTTGGGAGGGGCATTTAGAATTCTCAGGCAGAGAGCTCTAGTGCCTCATCAGACTATAAACTCCAGGATTCCATAGGATGCATCCATGGCAATTAAAGTGGAAACATAGTGCTATAACTCCGTATTGCCCTATACACTCCTCCTTCTTCTATTAAAGCTAGGGAAAATATTTTTATCCCTGAACCCACATTTATGTCTCATCATAACTCTAAAGAATTAGGGAAGGGTTGTGTAAAGCACATGTGAATTGACAATAGCCCCCAGGCATTTACCTGAACATAAGAGCTAAACATGAGGAAATGAATGGCATTATCCAAACAAGCACCTTCCCAATTCTTATGCATGGAACCTCCTGTTCAGAACTTTATGCTGTCTCAGGGCTCCTGAGAGAGCCACTGTGATACAGTGGTTTGAGTGTTGGGCTTGGATTCTAAGAGATCAGTTGGAATTCCTGCTTAGCCATGGGAACCCGATGTAAGACTGCTGGGCAAGTCAAACTCTCTCAATCTCAGAGGACGGCAATGGCAAACCCTCTCTGAACGTATCTTGCCAAGAAAACCCCACAATTAGTTCACCTTAGAGTACCTATAAATCAGAAATGAGTTGAAGGCATACAAGAACAGCAACAACAACAACTGTTACTGTGACTTCTGGGGGTCTTGTGGGGGACACCTTGATTTGCTCCAAGTTATAATGGTTGAGGAAATTAGTGGAGCACTGGCAATAGCAAAACAAGGGGGCAGGGTAACCCAGCAGAATCTTTTACCCAACTTTATGGGGTCAGGCCAAGCCAAAAAGCCAGACAAACGTATCGAATAAGTGGACTTTATTAAATGAAAATGTTCTCACGCATCAACACACTCACTCACTCACTCACTCACTCACTCACTCACACACACAAGGCCTATTGAGAAGGAAAAGAGGTGAAAAATGGATAGGGGATATAGCAAAGGGATTGTAGAGGCAGTGATACTGCACCTATCCTGAAGTCTTCAGTCCAGAAAGTGACAAGAAGAATGGAGCTCAGCAAAGAGATGGCTGAGGGGATCACTCAACTAACAGAGTGCCGGTCGGCTAGCATGGCAGGGAGTTCTCCGAAGAGACCTTCAAAAATTAGGACTACTTATAGGGCAGAATGTACCTCGAGGGCAGGCCCTCTCCTGGGGAGAACAATGGTCACAGCAAAGGAAAGAATGCCAAACAATGCTATGTTGCAAATGTTCAGGGTTTGGGTTGCAAAAGGGTTGTAGTATAAGTTTATGTAGATGGACCTCGCCTTGTAGGATTTTTCTGGAATCACAGTTGCTCAACCTGGGGAAAACATGCTAATCCCCTCAAGTTGGCTACTCTTGGCTGAGGACCCTTTGTCTTCGTGGATTTGGACAGCTTGAGGTCTCCTTGGACTGCATGACTGGGGATTTTTCTGGTCTTGATCTGTTTTCATTTGTTCAACCTCTTTGCCTACATGCCCATCTGGGCAACCTCTCTGGCATGGTGGGCATATCTGATATCAAATTTATAGTCCCTGGGATAGGGTACGCCAGTGGGGTAACACAACCACAACAAAAACAAGGCTTCTAATTTTGCCAAGGCTTCCAAGGATGTTTCCCTGAATGCCCTCAGACATTTGCTCTTTTCTGATCTTTGCTCTCCATACATGGAGGCTATCCATATGAGGTCATTGGAATTCACATATTTATACCACCCTCACTCTTAGCCTTTGTCTGTTTGGCTAGATAGGTGGACAGGGCTCAAGTAGTAATAAAATGTGACTCACCATTTATTGCCTGGCTCTGTGCTTTGATTGCCTTGGGGCTGTATCTCATCACTGTCAGGTGTAATTAGATACTTGAACTCACAGGCTGTACCATGTCTTGGGGGCTGGCCATCATTGAGGGACAGGACACTACCTTATTGATCCTTCAGAATCAACAGGTATGTTGGGCATCTTATCCGTTGAAATGTTTGTCTGCTAGGTGGCAGACATTTGGTCAAGATGTAACTCTGCATACAGTGCTTAGATCAAATATTTCTTTGTAGTATGAGACTGTCAATTTCCCGTTTACAACATGAACAGGTATGGGTGCGATTCAGTCTTAGTGATGTTTACCACAGATCCATTGAGATCAGTGAAACTGGCGTTAGTCACCCAATTAACACCCATTAATTGCAATGGGTCTTCTCTAAGCATGATCAAGATTTATTGGTTTTATACCAGTTCAATTGTCATTAATTTCTTCCAAAGAATCCTGGAAATGGTATTCTCTGAGATTCTTAATAATGTTCTTGGATCTGTTCCTTTGTTTCCTAACTACAATTGCCAGAGATAAGAAATAATACTAAATCAATTTAAATCTATAAGAAATAAATTCATTGGTGCTTCATTCCTGACTTACAAGGACCCTAAGGTGAACTTGGCACAGGGTTTTCTTCCCAAGATTTGATCAGAGGGGGTTTGCCCTTGCCTTCCTCTGAGGCTAAGAGAGTGTGACTTGTCTGAGGTTACCCACTGGGTTTCCATGGCTGAATGGGAATTTGGACCCTGTTGGACTAGGACCAATGTCCTAGTCCAACACTCAAACTGCTATACTACACCAGCTCTCTAAACATAACCAGCACCCTAAGTTCTTCCTGATAAGAAGCTGAAGAAAATTTCCTAGATGGAACAATATTGTTAATGATACCTCCAGGACTTACATTCTCCTGAATGAATACAATAAATTTGAGCCCTACAGATTCATTTTCTTTCCTCTTAATGAAGAAACGGAAGAAAATTTCCCAGATAATTCTAACTGGTCATACTTCCATAACATCCATGAAAGAGAGATAGATATTGTCTTGACAAAAGTTCTTCTGATCTACCTCTGCTGTCTCTGTCTGTCTGCTGTTTTATGGAATGCATCTTATTTCATTTTGATGTGAACTACTGGTGTCCTGTTTTAACAGGTATTGCCTTTTCTCGTAAGAACTTATGAGAGTGTCATGAATATGAGATCGTAGGTTTGCTTTTGGTTTATTCCTCTTGCCAGTTTTATTGATTGTTATAACTCTGATTTTAGTCTCTCCCCCTCCTCTTGTAGATAGACATTCCACTTTTTTTTTTTGAAATCCAGTGAAAATTGACTTTGGTCAAGGACTTCATTTAGCATGTAGCACAAATGGAGTGACAAGTACACCCAGGATTGACTTCGTACTTCTTGGTGAAATGAGTTACCACATTTGACCTGTTTTCGTGGTGTGAGCTGCACAGCAGTCTTGACAAGTTTATGGTTGAGAGTCCTGATACACCATCAACTCAAAAAGTTTATTATAAACCTGAAAAAAAATATACCATGTAACACCCTTGCCTACCTGCCAATGCCCACTTTACTACTTCTGACCTTCAATCTATTATGCCACAATTTTTTGGACAACATATATGACTTGCTGATCTTAATTCAAAACAAAGTAAGGAATAAGTAATGTTTACTATAAAATTTTATGGCAGCCAACTTTAAATTTTCAAAAAGTGTTCTGGTTTGCTGCTTAAGCTGGTGACTTCTTGTGTCATAAAAGCTCATGAGTTCCTTCTTTGTAGCTGTATGTGTGGCTTTCCAAAGGCAAATGAAAGTAATGATTTGTCAAACAATGTGTAACTAGCTGAGGCAATGTTCTTTTCTGGATGGGCAGTTAATACAGTGTTTAATATTTCTGGCAGCTAGTTGTGGAAGGAACTCATGGGAAGCATTTTCATATGGTTCTTTTGTATGTTCAGCTTACAGCATAAACTCTTGAGATGCCGTACAGATTTGGGATGTTTAGATGAATATAATGTAGTCTTAACCTCCCATAGTTCTTGAGATTTTCTTTTGAATTGTGATTCATTTTTTCCCCCGAAATCTCTGCTGAGAAATCCATCAGCATCACAGGGCACAGTGCTGAGATGTTTGACGTCTAGACAAAGGATTATTTAAAATGATGCTGAATTACTCCACAGTGATGTGCACAAAGGGCTAAATTTTGCTTTATATTTGTGCTTCTAGAGAAGCTGTTGGGAATATATTGTTCTAAAACTTAAATCCTAATAGTTCTTTCCCTCTTTCTTTTTAAAGGATAAAGAAAACCGAGACCTTACAATTACCCAGTACCTAGTCCCAGCTTTGCAAATATCTCAGTGCCACCTGTTGGGTAGATAATAATGACTTATTATCACATTTTGAGTTTTGACAGCTTTTCAAATAGGCTGACTTTGAAACAAGCCATGGAAAATGCAATCAACTCATATTTGGTAAAACTAATAACAAATACAAATGCTTGATGTGCCTAAGTTTTCAATATAATAAAATTAAACTAGAAGGGTGTGGAGAGTTTCAGTTGTTACATGTATGAACGATGTGGAATCTGAACTGTAAAGCTGTGGTTTGCATCTGCCCCAGTACTGATTTGCACAGCTACAAATAGGCCTGGTTCTTCCATCTATGCAGACTTGATGGTCATACTGAAGATACACAGGTCCAGAAGTATGCAAGAATCTTGGTATACCTGCATTCATTCGTGAGTTGTATCAAGCTACAAGAATCCTCTTAAATCCAGATCAAGTGTGCAATTGTTTTAGAGTAGAATGAATGCATGTATGCTTGGGTAAATTGATTATTTCTTTCACCTTTCTAGGTACCACATGGAAATGGCCAGCAAAGTCATTCAAAATAATGAACAATTGATTCCTGTTGCTGGGGCTTCTCTGTGGCAGCAGAGGATTTCCTCTTTTCCTCCCTCTGACTCTCTCGCTTCTCCCCACCCACTCTGGTCTCTTCCTCCCCCTCCCCTTCGCCACTCCTGGTTCTTCTTTTAACCTCCTCAATTTCTGCGTCTATTAACAATTTTAAAAACCAGTTTTGTCAAACTGGTGAGAAACAGCAGAGTGATACCTTGTAAATGACAGCTAGGGATGGGTAAGCAGAAGGCCACTGACCTTGAAAATGAATTGGATCACCTCATCCAACCCAAGTGGGCAACAAATTCCTCAACCAGAGATGATACACGTAGTTGTATTTCCCAGTTCTTTGTGTCCAAATGAATCAATCAAAGACACCTGATTCACCAGCTTGCAATCTTGTTCTGAAGCGCAAAGAGGGAAAAAAGTCTTACTATGGCATACCCCCCCAAGACAGTCTTGAGTAATTCTCTATTTTCCCACTTTTTCAGCTGCTTTCAAAATGTCCCACATTCTCTGTTGCCCTCCCACTTTTCTTCTTTGTCTTTGTCTTACTTCAGCTACTGTAAACTGAGTTCTAAGTGCAAAAGTATTATGTGTTCAGTTAATTCAGCACAGCAAAAAGAAAGGAAGGACAGACTCTTGGCCTTCCCAGTTAGCTAAGGCAAAAGCAAGTTGTTGCAGCCTCTCCTACCTTGTGTGTTGTTAGAATCATAGAATCGTAGACTTGTAAGAGACCACAAGGGCCATCGCATCTAACCCCTTGCTGTGTAGGAATGCACCATCAAGGCATTCCCGATAGATGGTCATTCAGCCTTTGTTAAAAACTGCCGAAGAAGGAGACTCCACCGCACTTTGAGGCAGCACGTTCCAATGTCGAACTGTTCTTACCATCAGGAAGTTCTTCCTAATGTTTGGATGAAATCTCTTTTCCTGAAGTTTTGAATCCATTGGTTCTTCCTCATTAATAATCCTCATCTTGATGACACTCTGATGTGCCCTGGTGGCTTTCATCTGTGAAACGTTGGAGAAAATGAGAGCTGTGCTCCAGACCAGGAGCTAAACAGCAAAGGCAGAAAACAGGGCAGGGAAGCTGAGTTCCATAGGTGAACATATTGTGGTATCCAGCAACCGTTCAGGGTCTCATAATCTTTGAAAGCTTGAAACAGCCACTGAGCCTATTCATAGCTAATCATGACAAAATCTAAAAAGGCACTCATTCCTCTTTCAGAGTACCAGAAAATCAAGCTGGCGGAATCTCTAATAGACTGAAAAAGAGAGACAGGAAGAAGCAGTAGAAGATAACATGGGCTGGGAAAGTAGGTGCATTTTCTCTGCACTGTATATGGTTTTATGCGTGTTCTTTGTGTTTCTCGAGGGAGCTGTATGAACGGTATGTGTCTGTGCACAGAGTGGCAAGATGTGCATGAGTGACCATGGGCTGTGTAGATTTCTTCCTGCAGTGAATTGATTTTTGTTTGGACAATGGGTGTTTGGGGTAAATAGATTTCTCCTTTGAATAACCAGATCCCTCCCTCCGCTGTTTAGCACTCATAAGTCACCTGATTCAATTTCTTTCACTGTTCAATGGCAGATGGAGAAAAAAAAGTGGCCTCAAAGGAGTGGCTTTGTATGGATTATTGTCATTATTATTACATGAAAAGGGATGAATAGTGGATGTTCTCTGAATGTGCTGTGCTGCCACTGTAGGCAGAATGTAATGGAACTGCCAAGTCCTGAGAGGAGTTATTGCAGCTTACCAGTGGGAAGGAGTAGAGGCAGTTCTGTGGTGAAGATGCAACTGGTTCTGATTTGGAGAAGGGAACAAATGAGAATGTGCTTACAGATCAATGCACCCTCCTTTCCTTTCCCCTCGGAACCTAGACTAGATGCATCTTCATCACCTGAATTGCCTCCCACATCCCTTTCCTCTCCACCCTTGAATGGAAGCTTGTACGTGTGTGCCTGCAATTTATGATGACACTATGAATTGCGTAGGGATTTCTTAGACAAGGAATACTCACAGGTGGTTTATCATCTCCTTTCTCTGAAATAAAGCCTACAGTACTTACTAGTGGTCTCCCATCCAAATATTAACCAGAACTGACCCTGCTTAGCTTCAAAGATCAGCTAGGATCTTGTGTCTCTCACTGGGGAGAATTCTAATGTTTAACTATGAGTTAACCATAGCATGGAGTGTACAATATGAAGTAGTAACAGTATATGCTGTTGTCCAGTAAGAGTGTATAGTATTTGTGTTCCTGTCTGCTGAGCACTCATCTTTTCCAGTATATTTCATTCTAAACTGTTTTCTGATCACTCCTGCAACAGCTAGCCAGCTGATGAGCATGCTCAATTCTTGTTAGAATTGTGAGAATCAGCAAAAATAAGAATTCATCTGAGCTCTCTGAATTCTAGCTCTTTCCAATTTAGACATGTATTGGATTGTGAGCCTTTTTCCTCTGCGCAGAAATTTACATTCACATATGTACGTATTTCAAACGGTATATGGTTTTATTGTGCATTTTTAATTGTATGCATTATTCTTCCATTGACTAAATGGAAGAAATGCGCGCATTCTTTTCTTCATTCACATTTTCCAAATGTACAATTTTTGGGAGTTTGGCAGAGTTGGACTTTGGGTCGCCAGTAATGTTAATGTCAATCTTTGTTTGGAGGACTTGGGTAAATTTTGGTCAAAAATAAACAAGATTTTTCTCTTCTATCTGCAGTTTTCACTGGCCTGTCACCACTGCTGCTGCTGTTGCTGCTGCTACTACTTTGTCTAAAGAGTTGTTCCCGTATTTCTGTAAATCTAGGGGTTATAGAATCACACAACTGAAAGGTATCCCAAGGGTCTCCTCATTGAGCCACATGTCAATGCACAGCTAAAACATTTCTGACAGGTGACCAACCTGCTTTAAAAAGCTCCAACGGATGACAGTCTACTACCTTCTAAGTCAGTTCATTCTGCAGCAATTTCCATCAAGATGTTCGTCCTAAAGAGCCTCCTGACAACTTCCCTTTTGGGTTGGATTCAGGCTGGTTCTGTTACATAAGGGTCTATAATGAGAGAATGATTTTGCTGTTAGTATATCAGAAGGCATCAGCCAATTTCCCCCGTTGGTTTATCAGGTGAAATTTGATTCAAACTCCTTTTCCCTTGCTAGAAACCCAAGACTGCCAAAAAATGAAATAAACCCTGATTTTGTTTATATGAACTGAGGACAGCAAGAATTATCTGAGTCTTGCTGCTGTAGGGGTTGAAGCAATAACTGACTACAGTGATTGGCCTGGAAGAAGGGTTATGACTTGGTCTAGCTTTCTTATTTCCTATTAGACCTGACATGAAGTTGAATGTGTTACCTCTTAGAAGTGGAATCTCCCAGGAATTAAAACAACAAGAACATTTCAGTTCTACAATAAAGGCTAATATTATATGGTCCAGCTATTTTCTTTTTCTTTTTAAAGTCCCCCGATTCTTGCTGTAAAAGGGTAATAGCAATCTGCTTGAGTGAGGGAGAATAATTTGGTAGACTGAATGTCATAAAACAAGTCCTATGCTCACTCTCTTTGCCCCATCCAAGTGTGTCTGTGCGTGTGTGTGTGCACAACCTCTGTTATCATCTGTCGACTGACAGCAACCCCATGAATTTCATAGGGTTTTCTTAGGCAAGGACTACTCAGAGGCGGTTTTACCACTTCCTTCCTCTGAAATATAGCCTACAGCACCTGGTTTATTAAACCATCTACTGTACTTTTAAAATGCATGGTCCTCATAATAAGCACTCCAGTGGTATCCCCTAGTATATTTTCTCACCCCTACACAGGTCTTTCTCTTTCTGTTTTCAATTCTCTGCTTCTGAATCAATTTTAGGAACAATGAAGCATCACTAACATTGGATTCTCCATTTTCAGTATTTACCATTGTTTGACCAGGGCAGGATGATGATGATGATGATGATGATGATGGAAATTAATAATTAATTAATCATACTTTGATAAAGCAAACCAGCTTTCTAGAATTTCATGTCAGCTGGTAATTACAGCAAGGTAGGAATTAGTGGCAGCTGAAGCCAACAGGGATTTCATATTGTTTTGTAAGTGGTAGGGGAAGAAAGTTGAAATGGATACAAAAATAATGCTGACTACAAATATAATTGGATAAACAGTTAGTTTGCAATATTACTTGATAACCATAAAAGCTAGGTCTGCCACACAACCAATATAACACAACATATTTTGGACAAAAGGATAATCAATGGGAATGGGATCTTCCTGGAACAGATGAAGTAGTAGGTTTCACTTTGGCCTACCCAAGAGAAGTGTATATGCTGTCCCTTGAGTTTTCTTGGTGCTCAGGCTTTGGGTGCATTCCCACTCTCCACGCTGCAAATTTGGTCAAGATTGTGCACCAGACACATAACCACAGTGTCTTGGCTATGATCTGTCTTTTGGCCTGACCCACAAAACTGACCTTAAAATTCAGTCAGTTGCATTGAGGGATGGAGCTTTGTGGCCCTAGTGGCCAGGATGCTGAAGGATGACTTGTCCAGCCCTCTCACATCAGTGGTCTATGATGCACTGAACAGAAGCAGAGACCCCTCTAGGGTCCTGTTGCAATTCTTTGGTGCACTTCAGATTGCTGGTGGGAAGGTGCTGGACGTGTCATCCCTCAACACCCCATGCATCAGTGCTGAAGAATTCTATCCCTTCCTACAGTTGGCTGGATTTTTAAGTGGGTTTGGGGGCACTTACTATCATGGCAATGGTACCATGATCATAAGTATGAATAGGAAACAGTTACAAGAATGTAAGACTAACTTACAACATCATAACTGACCGGCAGGATGCCAGCCCTGGTCTTTGGCCATTTCCACACGGGCATATTGCCCATGCTAGGGCGACCTCTCTTGGAGGTCTTCTTCACCACAGGATGCGCTAGCGCAGTTAAAAAAAGTGAGGCTCTAGACCTCAAACTGCTCTAGCACAGCCACGGGGGTGCTGCTGCGAGTTTTATAAAAAACACCTTCGCAAGTGGTTTTTACAAAACTCACCCGCGCTACCCCGTGGCAGCCCCCGGTGAAGAACTGCAGAGACGCAGCAGCGCATCCCTGCAGATCTGCCCAGGGGTGGGCTTCCAGCTGGCGCACTGTCCTGATTGGCGGAGCGCCGCCATTTTGGGCACTGCCAAGCGCTGCTGAATGCCGCCGAAATTCGGCGGCGTTTAGAATGGCGGATCCGCGCTCTCTGCAGGGACGGAGCAACCCGCTCGCAGGTAAGCTCTGCCCCTGCGTGCGCGGCCCCGTTTCAGCCCCCCCCGTGAGGAAAGGGCCTTTGTTAAGATGGTTATTTATGCATGTTATATTTGCCACAACTTTAGTGGTGTAGAATGAGACAAAATCCAGTTTTGAGCAGAAACAAAGCCTTTGAGCCCTGCATTCTCACATTTAGAGGGTGGCGGAGATGCAGGTATCTAGGGGCCAGGCTTGGCTCAGGGATCTGAAGAACCTGTCTCATCCTCACATGGCAGGGAGTCCTCCCAGAGGCTATGTGCTCATGCGGGTTCCGCAGCTGTCACCCCTTGGTGTCCTTTGGCAGGTGACTTATCTAATAGCTGGAGCTATGTTTTATGTCAAGCCAACTCCACACAGCTATAAATAATAAAATTGTTGCCTTTTGTATTTCATTTCAGAAGATGCATTCCTGTTTCCTTCTGCCCAAGTCAGCTTTTTACTGCAAGGCTTACAAATCCTGGGTCCCAGAAGTGAATACAATAGAAAATCAAATGAGGAGACAGAGTAATCTTGTAGTGAGGAAGGCATCCATAACTCTCAATGGAGCTCTGAGAAATGCAGTCACATTCCTCAGTGACTCCCAATCTATGACCTCAAACTCTTGGTGTCCTTTGCTTTTTTTCTGTTTCAGCATTGTGAATTCCCAAGGTGAGAGAAACAGTCCAGAGGAATTTGCTATTGATCGGGTCATTCTATCTAGTTCTATATTACATTGATATCCTCTAGTATTAACTGCTGCAGTTCACTAATCTTCCTTTGTATGGTGCACTGTGTAAGTGCTTATAAGCTTAGGGTTTTTTGCTTATTTGGAAGCTGCAGTGCGGTGTCTCTAATGGGGATTACAAGCAAGACTACTTAACCTAAATCAAGTAAAAGATGGTCAAATTTTTGAAAAGGGTGTAGGGTGGGAGTAATCCCCTCATAGGTGAGCCATTTGTAAAAAGAGACATCCTTGTCTAAAGTCTGCCTGGATGAGCAGTGAGAGAAAGGTACATAATCAGAGATGCTGCTCGTTATTGTTCCACACATTGGTAGATGGTACTGAATCTAGTTCCAGGGTAACCTGACCTTGTATCATGCTTGAATGATCCTGCTTCAAACTGTAGGGCAGACCTGAACACAAGGGAAGTGCCAAGTAGGAGCCCTGGTATTTGGGTAGTGAAGGGGACTTTCCCCCTGTAACTCTGTTAGAAGAAATCAGAAGATCAGGCTTAGTGAATCAAGGATCCCACTTATTTAGGGGAAAAATGCATTTCTGTATCCCACACTGACCATACATTCTAGTATAGTTTGCCAAGGTTGCCAAGTGGATGTGTTGAGAAAATTCCATAAAGCTAATGAATTTGATAAGAGACAATAATGTCTGGAAGATTTCTACAAGACAGCTGAATGACTGAATTCCTCTCCCTTTGACCAAGCAAAGCTTCCCTTTTGTCATCACACCTGTTTGACAACTGAGCTATCAGGACTACCATTAGCCCTTTGTCACCTAACACCACTAGTCCGTTCCAGACCCCATTGTCCATTCTCTCTCACTGTCCACTCTGCCAGAGAGCCATTAACTCTGTTACCCTGTTTGCTTAGGACTCCACCAATCTGTTTGTGATACAAGGGCTTCCTTTAAAAGGATCCCCAAAAGCTGTCAAAATTGTCTCTTGTGGGGAAAAATTAGCTCAGCACTGCTTTAGACATGCAAAGAGGACAGAGTAATTAAGGGATTGTAAACCCAAATGTATACCAGGTCCGGTCCAGTCAAAATCACACCAATTGTTCAAATCTAAGTATCTTATCAACATAAATGTAAAAATCTCTACAATCAATTAACTACACTCACTTCAACAAGCATGAAAAGTTAAAGTTCTTACAATCACTCAACTTCACACCCTACAATCAAACATACAAGACTATAAAGTTAGCAAGAGATGAAAATTAAGAAAGAGAGAGAGAGAGACAGAAAGGATTTGATGACATACGATACCAAAACCAGAAGTCTTCAGCTGGGAGAAAACATCTCAGCCCCCCCTTTGAGGGCTGAGGGGAATTAGCTAGCTCTGTTGTATTGCAAATCTGAGGGAACTTCTTACTCTCCAACAAGAACCTCTCTAACTCCGACAAAAATCAGAAACTGTGTCTAGATATAGGCCCTTTCCACACGGGGAAAAAAAACGGCTTAGGGCGACTCATCCGGAGGTCGTCCACACCGTGGAGCGCGCTAGAGCGGTTTGAATAGTGGAGGTTCCACACCTCAAACCACGCTAGCGTGGCCGCAAGGGGTGGTGCGGCACATTTTTTAAAAACCACATTTTATGTGGTTTTTACGAAACGCGAGCGCGCTAACCCGTTGCAGCGCCCCGTGTGAAACTGCAGGGATGCGCTAGCACGTCCCTGCAGAGCTGCCCGGGGGCGGGCTTCCGGCTGGCGCGCTGCCCTGATTGGCGGAGCGCTGCCGGAAGTCGCCGGCCGCCATTTTGGGCGCCGCCGAACGCCGCCGAAACTCGCCAGCGTGTGGAGCGGCGAACGCGCGCTCCCCGCAGGGACGGAGCAACCCGTTTTAAGGTAAGATCCGTCCCTGCGTGCGCTGCCCCGTTCCCCCATCCTCCGTGTGGAAAGGGCCATAGTGTCCAATCTCCTGAGAAGCCACATGGTTCCATCTTTTTATTAAAATGGATTATTTCCCTTTTCAGTTCAAAGGAAATTCAAAGAAAATACAACCAAAACATCCTTATTGTATCCTGTAAGATAGCATCTCTCTCCGGAGATGCAAGCCTTAGGTGTCAGATTCCAGCCTGCTTTGCATTGTTTATTTTCTCTCAGAGAGTAATGGTCTTGATGGCTGCAGAAACTCCTTTCAAGTTGCCTGTTGAGCCAAAATTGCCAGATCACCCCAGGATGTAAAACAGAAGACAGAGATCTCCTGTTTACATGTCCGTCCAGTGTCTCTATGGCTCACTTATATTTTATATAAAATAATTAGGACTCTCAGGACATGGTATCAGGGGTATAACAACACCCTAGCCCTCCAGGCAAAAATAGAGTATTTAATCCCCAGTTTTTGGCCAGTCAGCTCGCTGTACACGAATTGCTGGTCACCCCTCTGCTACTCTGATTTTTGATTGTGTACTGTGCTTAGATTCATGTCTAAGCAACATCACTGCTTCTTCGCTGCTCTTCTGAACTGGTAAATATCACCATCCTAAAATATTGTTTTCCAAGACTTTCCTCCCCTTTCCTTCAGTTAGCCTTGGTGTGTGATTGCAATTCACCCAATAAAACATATTAAGCTTGTTTTTGGATCCCTGGCTAGTTCTTCTGTGCATTAGTACTGGTAAACATAGGTGCGAAAGTTCTCATAAGGTTTTGCACCTTTTCAGGCCTCCTCTTTGAGCTAATATTCCCCATTGCTTCATGTGGGCACTGGCATTGCGGGTGGACCCCTGAGTCACCCACGTTTTGGAGTAACACAGTCATCAGGTGCTAAATGGTGACTTGGCATGCCCAGGGCAATGGTACAATCTGGGCCTTTGAATTGGTAAAGAGAGAGCTTTAGCAATGACAGTGAAGTCCTTGTAGTACTATAGTGCAGCTCCGTGTCCAGCTGGGAAATCCATAGATGTCTTCTTTAGTATTCCCAAAGTTTCATTAGCCTGAAGTTTATAGGTCTAGAAAGCAGAGTTTGGAAAAGTTACTGTTTGAATTAAAGCTCTCTGAATTGCCCAGTCTATGGCCATTGCTACTCGGGTGATTCTTGGCTCTGTAGTCATCTAAAACTTTTCCAAGGTTGCCAGAACATTTCAAAACTGTAAGGATTGTGAAAGATCAGGCTTGGGCTTAGTGTAGCCCATTCCCCTTACATAATTCTACTGCTATTATTCCACTTTAACTGCCATGGTTCCATCCTATGGAATCCTGGGATTTGTAGTTTGGTCACAGGCATCAGAGAAGCACTCTGGTTGAGAATTTTAAATGTCCCTGCTTTAAACTGCAAACCATAAGATTCTGTAGGGTTTGGAACCATGGCAATTAAATTGCTATTAGAGCTATTATTGTGTAGTGTAGTGTGTAGTGTGAATGAGGTCCTGCTCTACATTCTGTGTTGAGGGGGAGCGTAGGGGTTGGAATTGGACAGAAGAGCATCCCAGGCATTTCTGGATGACTATTCATTTCCTTTTCATGGCCATTTGTTCTTTTACACATGAACGGACTCCTGTGCCATCGCATGGGAGTTGTCTCACACTTTCCACTATAGAATATTTGTGTCTGCAGTCTTAAAGGCCCAGCTGGATTGAGAGGGTGAGATCAGTGTCTTTTTAAAAGGAATTTTTCTATCTCTGTATGAACTGAACTAAAAAAAGAACTTTAATCAAAATCCAAACTGCATAATGAAGCAATACTGTGATAAATGTAAGTTAACATTCAATGCAATTTCAAGAATAGGCAGAGGGGGTATTTTCATTTTAAATATTAACTTCCCTGAGTAGGTTCAATTATCTATATTGTGTGTTTCTAGGACATTCCTATGGTGCATAAGAACATAAGAAGAGCTGTGTTGGTTCAGACCAATGTTCACACAACAGTCAACTAACGAAATGCTGTTAGAAACCCACACCAGGACTTGAATGCACTATCACCCTCCCACTCATGTTCCCAATGACTGATATTCAGATGACTCCTGCCTCTTTCCTATCTTGAGAGCAGCCCTTGGTTGACCTAGGCAGGGATGGCCAAATCTGTCAGTTACATTTTCTTCTATGTTTTAAGATTTTTTTTTCAGAATGTCAAGTTCTTTATGCCCAATATACAAGTATAAGGAGATGTGCAAATATTGGTAAGATCTTACCAGCAAGTATCTAAATAAAATTCTCAGCCATCTGCCCTGGCTAAATTCAGTAGGTGCAATTATTCCCGGTATAGAGAAGACCATGCTGTACTTGCCTGCCATGTTAAAGCTGAGGAGCATTTCAGGGAAAAAAAGAGATAACAGTTCTGATTCCTCACCAAACATGATTCAATACGGTAAATTTTCAAAGCTATACATTCAGAAGCCAAATGAATGAATCTATCAATTTTGCTCTCTCCATATATTTTCTTTTTTAAAAAATCAGAAGAGCATAGAATCTGTTGAATTTTGGCAGATATTACCAAATGTTGGGGAGTTCTTGCCACAAATAAATCAAAAGAAATTCTCTTTAAGTCTTTAGTTTAAACTCATTCCTCCTTCAGTTGAAATGCTGTCAAACCTCAAGGTATAAAATACATTTCTGCTTATTTTTCCTGGGCTACTCATCTCTTTTTTCTGTTAAGTGCCATACACATTGATCGTTCAGTCAGTTTGAAATTAGATGTATAGGGAGAGGCAGATAAGAAATAATAATAATGATGATGGCTGAGATTTTACATCATGAGTTAACTTTAACTTTACAAATCCTTAGTTACATTGCAGAATGGCAATGAACCCTTGCTAGTGATTTGAGATGATGTATATCAGATGATGTTTAAGAAAACAAAAATAATGACTACAGGTGATTTACACCACCTTAAAGTAGATAATGAAGATACTGAAATAATTCAAGATTTTCTATTCCTTGGCTCAGTCATTAATCAGAATGGGGACTGTAGTTAAGAAATCAGAAGAAGACTAGAACTTGGAAGGGCAGCTATAAAAGAATCAGACAAGATCCTGAAGTGTCAAGATAAATAATTGAATACCAAAGTTATTATTGTCCATGCCATCATACTTCTGATTTCTACGCATTGTTGTGAAGGCTAGACAGTAAAGAAAGCTGATAGTAAGAAAATCAACTCATTCGAAATATGATGATGGCGAAAAGTTCTATGGAAGCCTTGGATTGCTACAAAGACAAATAAAGCAAATCAAGCCTGAACTCTACCTAGAAGCCAAGATGACTAAATTGAGGCCCTTTCCACATGCGGTTATTAAGGCGGGCTAATGCGTCTTGCCACAGAGGTCTTCTGCACATTGGAGAGGACTAGGGTCGGTTTATTTACCTTCGTTCCGCACGTAATTCCGACTAAATGTGCTCCCATGTGGTGGTAAAGTGCACTATTTAAAAACCGGAAGAAATCGGTTTTCCAATATTCCAGATCGACCTGATTTGTACTTTCACAGTGGTGCAGACATGTACATTTGCACCAATGCGAATTGGTGGTCAGGGGAGGGCTCATGGAAGGGGCCGGGGGTAATATGGACTTTCGCACATACGCACGTATGCAATGACGTACTGAACCATGCAAAAAAAATAAAATAAAATCACAGCCGATGGGACAGGGTGAGGGGAGTAGCGGCAGTGTCCACGGCGGAGGCAATGTGGATTCATGAACTTGTACTTCTCCAAATCAGAATGGAACATACACAGTAGCTGTGTGGAAGGAAATGAGGGAAAGTACGCCTTGTTTCGAGCCCAGAATATCCGGTAAGAAATGGCACGAACTGATTCACCAGCCTCGTGTGGAAAGGGCCTGAGACTGTTGTATTTTGACTGTGTCATGAGAAGACATGACTAACCGGAAAAGATAATAATATTTGGTAAGGTAGAGGACAGTGGGAAAAGAGAAAGACCATATTTCAGGTGGATAGAATCTACCAAGGAAGACACATCTCTGAATCTGCAAGACCTGAGCAGGGCAGCT
This sequence comes from Iguana delicatissima, assembly GCA_948472985.1. Lineage (NCBI taxonomy): Eukaryota > Metazoa > Chordata > Lepidosauria > Squamata > Iguanidae > Iguana > Iguana delicatissima. Next base: position 86,541 of record CAOKZL010002652.1, on the reverse strand, counting down.
GATGACAGAGTCATTTGGAAGTCTCTCATCTATAAGGTTGCCATGAGTTGAGGTCATCTTGACATCAGGTAACAACAATATCGGGTGCCAGCAAAAGTACCCCTGTGTGTATTGGGTACTTCTGGTGTGCATCACGTGCTCCTGTTGTGCTCCAGCATTTCCTAGCTGGTGTCTAAATGTGCCTTAGGAAGTGCACTGAAGGACATTGATGCCCAGTGCAATGGCCATGGCATCACAATCACCCTTACGCAGTGAATGGATGCCTGTGTGCAACAGTATCACACCAAGCCCTTAGGTGAATACAGGCAGTGCAAAATTGCCCAATTCTATTTCCTGCATACATAAGTTCATTTGCAAAGATGTCTCACAGTGAATTCCAGCCACTAACATCAATATCATCAACAACTATCAATGGGATTCTGTGCTTATCCTAAACTAATCTGTTTGAATTTATCTCCCTGCTTCCCCTCAAGCCATCAGTGCAGCCCCTTTCCTATCCCTCCACTAACCTTGCTGAAGCAGGCTTCCCAAAGTCTGTAGCATTATCGGGGCTCTGTCAAGGATGTTGGATTTGGGGTCTAGACCCAGACACTGCTGTGGTCATGTGCGTTTGGCAGTTGTGACTTTCAGTTGCTCTAAATGGTGCCATACGTTACATAGTCAAAGAAATCAAAAAAGGAGTTTATGTAGAAGTGAAGAAATGAGGGGCTGCTGGCCCCTCCCGAAACTGCAAACCCCAGGATTCCATAGGATGTTGAAAGTGGAATCATAGCACTATAAAAGTCTAGTGCGGAAATGGCCTTAGTTACTTTATTCTACGAATTCCGTGATGACAGATATGTCTCTTAATCGAAGCTTTAATAGTTTCTTTTTATAAATTATTATTGTCGTTCTAAAATTTTCCATTTTGTACTTCAGGAAGTGTGCTTGTTATATTTTCTGTATTCTATTGTTGTTGTCGTTGTTGTCGTTGTTGTTGTGTGACCTCAAGCCTATCATAGGATTTTCTTGGCAAGACTTGTTCAAAGGAGACTTACCTTTGCCTTCCTTTTAGGGTGAGAGAGTATGACTTACCCAAGGTCACCCAGTGGATTTTAATGACTGAGCAAGGATTCAACACCTTGTCTCCCAGGGTCATAGTCCAACATTCAAACCACTACATTATGCTGGCTCATATATCCACGGACACAGAAAGAGATGAATGATGCAACCCAGTATGTATTGACATTCTCACAGTTGTTGAGTTTGGTACTGATTTTTATATATCTGACAGGCTGCTCTGTCCTCTTCAGGATTACATATCTATGAGCTCTTCTACATTAAAGACTGAATAGGATCTTTATTGCCACGTGCTTAAGAAACCTTCCTTGCCATCACATTCTGCTCAGTGGGGGAAAGGGACTGGTGGGAGGGGCTCACAGTTAGTCCTAAAGCTTTAAAGAAGCAATTATGTAAATAGGGATGGACAACCATGGTCCTCCTGATCTTTTAGGACTGCAGCTCCCATAATCTCTTATCATTGGTTAATGGTAGCTAGAACTGATGGGAACTGTGGACCCCATCTGAAGGGCTAGAGTAGCTAATGCTTGAGTTACAGTGATGATCTCAAAGTGATTCAAAAGTAGTTCATCAGTATAAAGTTTTTTTTAAAAGTAACAATTGTTTTTCTTATTTCTCAAAAGCAATTACTATAAATTTTCATTACTGAATAAGAAAAAAAATCTGATTGCTACAATCTGCTGACCTGTGCAACAAAATACACAGTCTTCTGATCCATTACTTCAACATTCACAACGGAGCAATGAGGAACAGTATGAGTCAATCCTTGAACCACATGATACTCCTCCTTGATTTAGTGAAGCCAGCCCTCTGTAGCTATAAAAATAACTAAAAGCCATAGTTACACTGCAAAAATGAGTGGGGTCATACCTTGTTCAATTGCTGTGGTAAGGTATTATGGTAATATTATCTAAAACTAAGTTATATCTTGGTTATTGGGAAAGTACAAGAAACTAGTTATTTCTAAAAGGTTACTGCCAAGTTGTACCCATTGATAATGAGCACTGTCAAATCTTGGTATAGTTCATATTTGCAGGTTTAACTTTCATGGGCTTGATTATTTGCAAGTTATTCCAATCCCTGCTCCCTGCTAACACCTCTAGCCCTTTTTTTCTTGGGGGAACCTTCCTTCTTGGTGGCTCTGATCAGGCCATGCAATCCTTTAAAAACATGCTTCTTGTCCTCCTCCTCCACCAGCCACTGTCTGCCCAGCTAAGGATGGCTTGCAGCCCAATATCTCAGCACCACAAACCCTTTCACGATGTCCCCTGTTACCCTGATTTCTGGGGTCCCTTGGGGGGACACCTCAATGTGCTCCACTTGATGGGGAATGGAAACTAGCCAGAGCACAAGCAATAGCAATGTGAGAGGCAGGGTGACCTAGCGAGATCTTTAACCTAATTTTTACAGGGTCAGGCCAAGCCAAAAACCAAGTAAAATTGTCTAATAAATGATTTTATTAAAAATAAAGACTTGTGCACGTTCACACTTATGCACTCACTCGCACAAGACCTAGAGAGAAATAAAAAGAGAGGAAATTGGATAGGGGGCTTTGGAGGGTTGCAGCTGGGGAATACTGCACCTGGTCTTGAAGTCTGGAGGTCCGAGACAGCAGCGGAGAGAGAGAGATGAGACTCAGCACATGGAGGCTGAGTGGATAGCTCAACGGATGGAGTGACAGTCTGCTGGGAAGCTGGGAGCCATCTGGGAGTGGTCCAAAGAGCCCCTCAAAAACCGGGTCTATTTATGGGGGAAAAGGTACGTGGTCTCCTTTCCTAGGGAGAACAATAGGTGGAGGAGCTAGAACAAAACTCCAAAATGTCAACGTCCTTTGCATGATTGAATTTGCCGGGGTTGTCAAAGCCTCAGCTGTATGCAAATCGTCCTCACTTGGTGGGCAGTTTGTCAGATGCGTTAATCCCTTCAGGCTGGCTCCTTGGGGCTGAGGACCCCTTGTGTATTTTAGATTTTACATGTCTGGAGATCTCCCAGGGCTACGTGACTATGGATTTACTGGCCTGACCGGTTTTTTTCTGTTTTTGGCCATTCAACCGTGCCTGCCTACATGCTCGTTTGGGGGACCTCTCAAGCACGTGGAGATATTTTCAATATTAAATTGTAGACCCCAGGATAGGGTTGTCTACCGCAGTAACACCCCACACAAACTCAAGGAAGGAGATGGGCAAAAAGAGAGGAAGTATAGGGCCATCAAGTTGATCCACCCACTCTCCCTCTCCTTTTTCTGAACTGGTTTGGACTTTGTGTGCCCACTCTCCCCACTATGACTTGGCCCCTTCCCACAGATACACACAGACAGATACACATACACATTTCGATATATGTGGTTTTTCCACTTTTGCAAGTGTCTTTTGCCCCTAACCCTAGTGAACACGGAGGGCCAACAGCATTGTAAATGTATGGATGCAAAATGCAAATGGGACATTGTACCCTCCAAACACCGTTGGATTGTAGCTCCCATGATTCTTTATCATGGCTGGGGCTGATCGGAGTTGCAATCCAACGACATCTGGAGGGACACTGTTGCCCAACCCTGGTGTATACTTATGTTTCCGAAGATCCTGAAGTGGTAAGGCTAAAGATTCTGCAAGATGTATCTGCTTTAGAGAAAGGCTAGTGCAGAGACTGCTGCTTTCTTGCCCAGTGCAAACAACTGAAGGTCATGTCTCCCATCCCACACCAGTCAGCCTAAATGAATAAATATCTGTGAGGAAGATGCCTCAGCTCGTGCCTTGTCTGCTGCTCGGAGCAGTACATTTTTGTTGAAATTGATTCTGAAAGGCTTCAGAATTGGGAAGCACCATGGTCTGGCCAAGGAAGATTGCAATTTAAATTGAGATGTCAGAAAGCTGGGGAACGTTATCAGTTGCAGTTTCGTTATGTGATAACAGTAGCCAGTTAATTTCTGGAAAGACAAATCTTCTAGGCTTTGGAAACCAAAATTATAACCATCTTGTAAACAAGGCTTTGGTATGATTGGTCTTGACATTTTAATTTGTTGCATCTTAAAAGTCCATTTTCTATGCCCTGAATAGGCTGAATTTAGAATGAATCTGAAAACCTCAGTGTGGAATTTCTGAAAACTTGTTTATGACATGTTAAAATACTCATTTCAAGAAAAAACAATGAATATACAATTGTTTTCCACTTTTAGCATCTGGCCAATGATCTGTTTGATCATTTTTCTGCATAGGTATCTCTTTTACATGTGATAATTATTCTGGATTTTGGTGGCTTTATAGTGTTTTGAAAAAGAGAATATTACCATTTGTATACATCGATCACAATTAAGATTTGTGCATGCATTAAGCTTTCTGTTTTTCTCTTTGAAAATAGAAAAACTATAGCTGGAATTTAAGTTCATATACAAATATGTAACTTAGGCCATTTCCACATGGGGTAAAACCCCGCGGTGCAACGACCGGACACGGAGGTCGTCTTCACTGGGGAGTGCGCTAGGGCGGACAAAAAAAGGGAGGTTTTAAACCTCACACCACCCTCGCGCAGCCATGTGGGTGGTGCTCCGTGTTTTATAAAAACCACCTTTCAAGTGGTTTTTATAAAACCTCTCGCGCGCTACTCCGTCGTGGCACCCTGTGCAGAACTGCAGGGATGTGGTAGAGCGTCCCTGCAGAGCTGCCTTAGGGCGGGCTTCTGGCTGGCGAGCTGCCCCGATTGGTGGAGCCCCGCCGGAAGCCCCGGCTGCCATTTTGGGCACTGCCAAGCGCCACCGAACGCCGCCGCCATGCAGAGCGGCGAATTCATGCTGCTCCCCACGGGGACGGAGCCTCCCACTTCAAGCTCTGTCCCTGCGTGCGCCACCCCGTTTCCCCACGTGTCCACCCCCCTGGTGTGGAAAGGGTCTTAGAGTTACAGATGTGTAACTGATTCATATTCAAAATCCCTATATATTGAATACAGTAGAATATGCATAGGGATCATAAAAATACCCTAATCCTTACTGGACAGCAGCAGCTGCTGTGAGCAGTGAGGGTCTGTTGTCCTGTTGACTGGGATACAGCAGACTGATCTTTCTGCCTCCATCCTGTGATGCCAGTGTGAGGAGAAATTGGGGCAGGGAGCCTGCTTTTAACTGTCACATCAGAAATCGCTGATCAGTTGTAAAGGTGCCATTAGTTCCTTCCATCTTTCCCTTTTTATACTATCCAAAAGTTCTCCCTCATACTTAAACAAAATCTTTTTCTGTAACTTACACCCTTTAGGTCAACAATGTGATGAGGCGGCCAAAAAAGCTGCATCAACAGGACTGCATCAACAAGATGATAATGTCCAGATCAAGGGAAGCAACACTGCCACTCTGTTCTGCTTTGTTCTCTGTTCTGGGCACCACTGTCCAAGAAGGATACTGAAAAGCTGAAATGTCTCTGAAGAAGGGCAAGTAAGATGGTCAAAGGTCTGAAAACCAAGACCTTATGAGGAATGACTTTAGGGAAAGGGATTTATTTAGCTTGGAGAAGAGAAGACTGGGAGGCGATGTGATAGCCATCTTTAAACATCATGTAGAAATTGAGACAAGTTTGGTTTTGCTGCTCCATATACAAGAATGAGAACCAGTGGATGCAAATTAGAAGACAGGAAAGTCTACCTGAATGTTAGCATGAACTTACCTACTGTAAAAACTGTTTGACAGTGGAATATTCTGCCCTGGGAGGTGGTGGATACTCCTTTAGAGGTCTTTGAACAGACACTGGGTTGGCATCTGTCAGGAGCACACCTTAGTTTTGTATTCCTGCTTGGCAGGGGGTTGGACTAGGTAGCCCTAGTGAGCCCTTCCAAATCTCAGCTTCTATGGTTCTAATATTGCTGTCAGCAGGAGCAAACAAAACAAATATCTATGCGCTCTGATAGCCCTTTGGGTGTCATGTTCTCCACCCCCTGCAGTTTTCTCTTCTCCAGACTGAAGATACTCAGGGCTTCCCCCCCCCTCTTCTTCAGGGCATGTATTCCTATTCAGAAGATGATGGAATATAGTGCAGGCAGACTGCTTGTGTTTACATAGCATCCCTAGAAAGACGTGTGTGTGTGTTTGTGTGTATGCGTTAAATGAACTTGCTGTTTAGGCTGGAATCTGTTTGGAAAAAGGAGGCTGGCTGAGAAAGCACAGTCTCTTAGGAAAGTTAGATGTTATCCAGTAATTGAAAAAGCCTCTTTGATGAAATAATTGAGTGACCAGTCATTGAAGAATGACAGGATTGTAACTTTCAGATAGTCACTATGAAATGATTAATATTCCTAAGATAATAAGAGAGAGGTTGTCAGAGTGAAAACTAGAGAGGGCTCATGTTCCTATAACGACAAGCAACACTTATTGAAATTCTCTTCTTTCACTCTTTTTCTTTGAGGGGAGATTTCAGTGTGTGTTTGAGGAATCTCATCATCCTCTTTTTTGAGTCTACTTCTATCTTCATTATTTCTGAGCAGCCTCTGAACCCCAAATAGGCTAACCTTAACCACTACCATCTCCTGGAAACAACATCCAGTTATCTATAGTCTATCCAGGACTTGTAGTCTCAGACTGGATCTTAGAACTGTCTCAACCTTTGGAAATATGCTTGTTTAAGTAAATATCTTGCCATTCTGAAGCAACTGTATTTCAGTAGCTAATTGTCTGATTTGTTCTCTCATAGTTTGCCATTTATGAAGATCTACCATGGTCTATGCTATTCTATGATGTCATTGTATATATTGATTTTTGTACATTCTGTAAAACTTCCCTTTGAAATGTGTGCACATGGGAGTGTGAGTTATTGGAACCAATACGCCTGGACTCACTGCCAAGGTTCAGAGATCCTATGCCTATTCAGGAGCTGTTTGAGTTCCTATATATGTCTGGAGAACAAACATATATATGGCAGGATATATATGATATGATATATATGACAGATACACACACACACACACACACATTAAAAAACAAGATGAGGTTATCTTCAAGTCTCCGGAGTGAGTTTCATGTGGGTTTACTTACCTGTAGGGAGGTACCCGAATTTCTCACAGTTCTGAAGTTTTGAATAACCCTCTTTTGACAGGATAAATTGGAATAGCCTATCATTTTGCTTAAGGATCCTCCATTGTTCCGTTTTTAAACCTTCCTCAGATTTTATACAAAATGTTGGCTGACATCTTTTTGGGAAGTTATGTCAGCGTGAACCAACTTGCAATTGTGTAAAGTTAAATTCTGCCACTGTGCCATGTTTTTATTCTCAGGAGGGGAGCAGAAATGTCACTACACCATCAGAAACATTAGAGAAGCAGAGCCAGCAATGTGATCTTTGCACAATGGTCCTGACATGTAGTAAATTCTAATGCGCAACATGGCCTGATCCACATATCCCAGCGCACAATGGGAACAAGACATCTTTCACTGTTCCCTATTGTGCATTGTCCCAGTTCACTAACATGGTTGTGTATTTTGTCATAGATGTAGCTTTGTGGCAGTAAATTTATACACCATAGCTTCTGATGCAGGATCTTGGCCATCATGCATTTGCAGATTGCCAGTTCTGGCTGGGCCTGAGAGTTCCTGAGATGAGCTAGAACTGAGAACCAGGAACTGTGGAACGAGCCAGCACTTTGGACTTACGGGCAAATTAGGACCACAGAACCAATCAGGACCCAGCATTGAAGAGAAAACCATAGTCTTGAAGAGGAAGTCACAGCCTGAGGTCACACCAGGAGTAAGCCATGAGCTGGGATATAAGAACAGCAATTTGTCAACTTACTCAAGCAAACCCCAGAATATCTCTGTGTGGAACATTCAAATCTGCCATAACTCAGAGATGAGAATATATGAGATATTTGTGTATTTATTTGGTCTTTCTTGAGATGTATGTTTTTCGATGTCAGAAACAATTTGCAACAACTCTGTACATCAAGGAGGTATTGAAATTCCCCCAATTCAGCCTATTCAGGCCACAGAAAAATGTGCTTTTAACAAGTAGCAAATTAAAATGTCAAGACTAATCATACCAGAGCTTTGTTTACAAGATAGTTATTATTTTGGTTTCCAAGGTCTGGAAGGGTTGTTTTTTCAGAAATTAGACAACTATAGTTATTAGCCCGAGATGGTTTCGTTCATGAATATGGTGTTATTTCTGATGTTACACAGAACCTATCTTTAAAATGTTGACTGTATGCACTGAATAAATGAAAGATAAGCGCAACTCCTTGTAGCACATACAAATTTCAAAACAAAACTAGTGCACAAGTTATCCTTCAAAATTTCCCACTGCCCCGGTGTCCATAGAAATTATCCAGAGAAATTAGAGGATGGAGAAACATTTCTCCAAATTTCTACAGAAGGAAAGGAAATTGTCCAGCAGTTTCTTAGGAGTGAGGTTCAAAGCAGCAATGATTCCCAGTGATGTAGACTCGAGTTGACTCACTCAGAACCAAGTCAGACTTAAGTTGCTTCAGTGACTCAACTTGGCAATAAATGATTCACTGACTCAACTTGACTTGAGACTTATATATTTTTAGTGACTGACTTGCTGCCCTTGTTCAGTAGTATAACACATTTATCCAGAAACCTTAGGACTTTGAACAATGCTTCCATCTATATTTGCCTACTGGTCATGTGACAATCTGTCTTAAGCCCAAAGTGTGGGTGCATTTCTCAGAGGGTTGGGCAAATGGGTTGGGCAACAGGCTTCAGGTCTGCTCAGCAGCCTGTCCCTGCTGCATATCGGAGGAGCCTTCTAAACTTTTCCTGAGAGCAGAAGACAAGACTCATCCCTACAGTGCAGGGTGCATTTCTCAGTGGGGAACAGCAAATGTGTTAGGCAACAGGTTTGAGGAGGAAGGATCCTTCCTTCTAAAACTTTTGATGTTTCAGTAATGGGGAGTAAGATTCCTCACTTGCGAAGCTTCATATGGCAATATTGCAAACGTGAAGGGCTGACTCCGCTTAAATGGTTAAAACTGACTTTATTCACTTCACCAATCATTACATAAGAAGATCGCTTTTAGAAATTTGGAAAATATGGAAAAAGAAAATATATTGTAGAATACCACTTTGGGTGTCACCTCACGAAGCTCTATACAGCAACTGGAAAGGGCCCTCCGAAAGATGGATGACATATAAAGATATCATGATCGATATCGGGAAAGAAACTCAAAGAATAAAGACGAGAGAAGAATTAAACAAAGAAGGTTGGAATTGCCAGTGATTTCTGTACCTCCAGCTTAAGGAAAGATACAAAATGGATCAGAAACTGGAAGGAATAGAAATAACATCTTCAATGAATGAATTTGAAAAGATTACATTTGAGGGAAAAGAACATATAACATCGCAGATGTACAATTTTATGTTAACTAGAGAGCTAGAAACTGAAGTTATAAAAGATCCAATGATTTTATGGGCACGCGATATTGGTCATGAAATCACACTTGAACAATGGTCGAAAAGTTGGGAGGATACACGGAAATTCACAATGGCCCAAAATTTGAAGGAGAACTATATGAAAATGTTTTATCGTTGGTATTTAGATCCAGAGAAATTAAGTAAGATCTATAAAATGAAAGAGAAGAAATGCTGGAAATGTGAGGAAGAAAATGGATCTTTCTATCATATGTGGTGGCTTTGTGACGAAGCGAAGAATTTCTGGAAAAAGGTACATAAAGCAATTACAAAAATTCTGAACATAAAAATACTGCTGACACCGGAAATATTTTTGTTAAATATGCTACATCAATTAACGAAAGAGCAAAATAAACATAAGAACAGTATATTGTGTATGACAACAGCAGCAAGAATAACATATGCCAAATATTGGAAAAGGAATAGCGTTCCAGAACTGGAAGAATGGTTTTATAAAGTTCAAGAATACGCAGCGTTAGGTAGTCTATTGAGAGTCATGAAAGGAGGAAAAAGAGGAGCCAAAAAGATTGATATGATAGAAATTAAGGAATATATTGAGGAAAATTGGGAAAAGATCTGTAATGAGTAGTGTAAGGATTATATTATAGAATAAGCGAGAAGAGTCAAGAAAGCTAAAGCAACAACTGAATAAGACAGTCAACAATGAAAAATAACAATAAATGTAGAGGGGAAAAGTATTAGAGGTAATCAAAGAACCAAGTCAAAGAAAGCAGGAAGTGAGGCGACTGAAAAGAAAGATTTAAATTCTGATAATGAAACTATATTATGAAAATGTAGGGTTGATTATGGGACAAGGATAAATCTTCATTGTTTATGTTAGGTTTTAATGATGAAGAAAATGGTAATGATGTAACAATGTAGAGATGTCTGATGTATATATTTGTTTAATAGAATATATATATATATATAAAGCTGGCTTTATTCAACTCTGTCCATAAGTTCTGGAATATAGGGTGGGATATAAAGCTGGTTTTCAGACTTGAGACTTGGCTTGAAAGTATCTTCAAGGACTTGAAGGTAGAGACTTGAGACTTGACTTGAAGACTTAAATACATAACTGATGATCCCCCGGTTGTTGTTTTTTTTTGGTTTACTACTGCTGTGAGCACCAATAGCAGTAATGGTTTTCCTGGCAGGCTGTCCATCATTTTGTATCTCCCAGAATCCCTTGAGCAGTGCTGGTGCACTCTGAGGAGCAAATGGTAGCTGACACCAAAACTGGAGGAGAATATGGGCAGAAAATTCTGCAAAGGAGACTTCTTTAGGGGAGGGGGGAAGTTGAAAAAAAGGAAAACATCACATACATTCTCAAATGAAATGTTTTGACAAACTGGGCTCAGCTTTAGAGAAAATAACATGAAATTAGCTATAACACATTACAAGGAACTCTCTAGATGCCTTTAGTATACAGGTATACTTCGGCTAATTAAGTGATGTGGTCCTGGGCATTACTTTAAGTAAAATAAATAAATAAGGTACAAGAAATAGAAATAACAAGGAAAATTTAGAGACAGACTCCCACATTACAAAAAAGAACAGTTCAACATGCTTCAGCAAACATTTTCTTCAAAACTGACAAGGTTGGCACATGTGAAATTGAACAAACAAGAAAGATCCTTCTAAAATGCATCTAGAAATTACTTTTTCTTTCGCTAGCTTCCACTTTTGTCTTGTTTTCCACTTTTCAACATGCTGGAGGTAGCTGGTGAGGCAAACTCATCTGCTCTCACCTTTTCTCTCTGTTTTGCTGTTCACACACGATTCCTAAGGGATTCTAGAGGAAGCTGCTGTTTCCCTTGTATGTTGTAGGAAGGCACACATGTCTACCGTAGGATCAGCTAAAGCAGAATCCTGCTATTTCCCAGCTTGAACTTAGTTTATTGTATTGTTTACTGCGGACATGTTGCTGCAGCCCCACACCAAAGGTCTGTGTTTCTCCAGCCCCACACCAAAGGTCTGTGTTTCTCCAGCCCTTCTTCACTGTCCACTGTTGATGCTGCTAATAACTCCCCAACTAGACAGAGAATGAGGAGGAAAAGGGGGCTGGGCAACAGCAAAAGCCCTCTATAAAAAGAAGCTTCACTGTCAGAGGCTTTGTTAACCAAGATGTGCCTGTGTAAGTAGATGCCTGTTAATTCTCTAACTCAAAGAACTGTCCAGGTTGCAATCATTTTCAAGCAGACTTTAATTTCTGATGTTTCTCCTCCTCTAGAGGTATATCATTCATCACCCCTTTAATTATAGTGATGTAAAGGCCTTGTGAGAGTAACAGTGTTCATTCTGTATGAGCTGTTCAAGAGATCAGCCTAATTTGACAGGATTTGAAACCACTAGAAGGAAAGATGATCCATTATGCTGCTAATGAAGCTGCTTCTTTGAGGGAAGAACTCCTTTGCTGGCTGGCTTTGACATGCTACACCATTTATGCCAAGGCTGTCTTCTGTTTCCTGCCTCCCCTCCTTTGAGCCAGAAGAGATGGGTTTTTTGAACTGCGCATTGTAGGGCACCCAAAAGAGGGAATCTGCTTGAATGATGGCTAAGGCTCGAGCGTGTCAGTCTGTATCAATCACCAGCATATACTAGCCACATTTGAAAATCAATAGTTCTTTAACCACCCAGCACAAAGTGTGATTTAAAGTCTGCTCTGGTATGATGTTTTTAACTTTATATTATTTATTTATTCATACTAGGAACCAAGTAAAAGTGGCAAACTGTCTTAGCGGCCAATGCACTGGCCTGCATTGTGACATTATTTCTCTCTCTCTCTGCCTCTTTCTCTCTTCTACTCTCAAGTCCATGTGCTTTCCCCCCGCCCCAGAATATTCTTGAATAGTTCATCCAATCTGTAGTTTTGGCACACCTTTTTGTAATACAACATAAATTCAGCCATAAAAAGGAATGCAGTGGAATCCATCAGAGGTTTTTAAAGACTTTTGGCCAATGTCATATATTCACTGCCGTGAAGAAGGCTATCCACGTAGGAATTGTTATACAAAAACTCCAGGATAAATCAAAAGGAAAAAAGAAGCATGATGGGCAGGGGGTGACAAGAAAAGAAAAAGCCTATGCAAGACTTTTTGGCAACTGCACTCTGTCTTTAGTAGAGATCTATTGAGGTTCTATTGATATGCAACACTTGCACACCAAATCTCCTGCTAAGCAATAATATATGTGTGTGGGATGCACAGATCTTCATGCCGTGGTAAGTCACAGCTGTTAACAAAAAGGCAAGTATGTTTTGCCTTCAAGGGGGAGGAAAAAATAACAATGAAAAGTGCAAATACCACACCACGGGAGAGGTTGACAGGCAGGCTGTACTCACGTCCCTCTCAAATTCCTACAGATATAGTCTACAGATACTGCAGGATGCTCAAAATGTTTGAAACAAGTTCTCTTCCTTTAACAGCATGTTATCTTCAGGCAGAGACACCTAATATTATGGCTGTTCTCCTTTTCACTACTTTGAAATCTTATCATCTGGTCTCACCCTTTATACCAAGTGCCAAATTAAATGTTAACATGCAGATGAGAGTTATATGACTCCTGCTGCCTTTTCTTTTAATCTGGAGAAACTCTGAATGGAATGATCAGAAGCTGAGGAGTAGATGCAGTCTCTCTCTCTCTCTCTCTGTATGTGTAGTTTGTGTAATTTTGATTATAGTTTTTCTGTTCCACCATACCCGTTCCTCACTATACGGATCCACCATCTGTGTTCTCTAAAAGAAGAGATGGGGAAACTAAGGGCTTGAGAATGAATTTAGGAAGGGACCACAAAGACCATCTAGTCTAACCCCCAGCCATGCAGGAATACATAACTAAAGTACCCCTGAAAGATGTCCACTCAACTTCTGCTTAAAGATCTCCAAGGGTGAAGAGTCCCCCAGTTTTTGAGGCAGTCTATTCCACTGTTGAAAATATTCTTCATAATTAGATGGAATCTTTTCTTTTGTAATTTGAACCCATTGGTTCATGTTCTAGTCTCTGGAACAGCAGAAAAGATGCTTGCTCCATTTTTTTACATAAAATCCCAGATGGCTGTCATGTCACCACTCAGTCTTCTCTTCTCCAAGCTAAACATATCTGGCTCCTCCTCAGTCATTTCTCATAAGTCTTGGATTCCCATATCAGTCACCTTTCTCTGGACACACTCCAGGTGAACCACCCAAGGCTGGTTTTGCAGCTCTCCACCTCTCCAGATTTCTCAGTCTACCATTTTTCTGGCCATAAAAAGGGCAATTACCTTTCCAGGAAGCCCCCATAAGTTACAGTTGTTTTTCTTCCCCTAGTTCAGAGGGCTGCCCTGCATTGTTTAACACAGCAAAACATCCAGCTTTTCAAAACCAGAATTAGACTTCTCACCCCTTTCAGGTTTTGTCCCCTTTCCCATTTAGGGGCATTTGGGGCAGTCTGTGCAGTCCCAGGAGAGTTCTGGGACAGAAAATAGTTTCTGGACCCACTGCAGTTGTCCAGCTCAAGGCTAATGAGTTTCAAACAGGAATCTTTTCCCCCAAATACACAGTTTATAGTCTACAGAGGGAGAAACATGGAGTGATTGATTTGGTGTAGAAAATTAGCCAATGTAGAATAGATGAGATAACCCAGAAAGTTTGCCTCAATTCACCCCCTTTCATCCAACCGTCAATAACTTTTCCTGAAGCTATGTTGGATAACTTCTAGATTGTACCTAATTACCACCATTTCACTGTTTGGGGTGGTGGCTTTAGTAATTTCAACTGGAATTAGATTAGAAAGCACCAATTCAGTACCCTGAAAATGTTTTGTGCTACAACGCCCGTTATGCCTAGAAAACATGGCTGATGGTCAGGGATGGTGGGACCCTGTAGTCAGCAATGTCTGGAGGATATCAGGTTGAAAAAGCTTACGGCCTGCTCAACTAATACAAACTTAGAAGAAAAAAAAATTTCAACCCTACTGCACTACACTGTTACAGTGCTATATTCCACTTTAACTGCCATGGCAACGTTCCGTAGAATTCTGTGGTTTGTAATTTAGTGAAGCCCAGGAGCTCTCTGGCTGAGAATTCTAAATGCACCTCTCGAAACTGGAAATCCCAGGATTCCATATGAGGTTGCTATGGCTTTTAAAGTGGAATATAGCGCTGTAATAGTGTACTGTGATATCTATGCATGTGCATCTGTGTCACTAAAAGCAGCATGTTTTATTTACCACAGAGGCCCTTTCCACATGGGGTAAATAGTACAGTGTGGTGCGACCTCTGATAGAGGTCGTCCGCACCGTGGGAGCGGACTGGGTCGGACTACTTGTCGCAGTTCCGCACCTCAGTCCGCTCTGGAGCGACCCAAAGTGGTTGCGTAGCGTGCTTTTTAAAAACCTATTTTTACAGGTTTTTCAAAAGCACAGAGTGTGCCACTCCGTGCCACTCTGTTCCCGCGCTCCGGTGCAGATTTGCAGGCGCACACCAGTGAGTGCCTGCAGATCTGGCGGGTGCGGGCTTCCGGCTGGCGAGCTTCTCCGGTTGGTGGAGAGCCTTCGCCAGCTGGAAGCCTCCATTTTGGACACCGAAGCTGCCATTTTGGATGCCGGGGACTGAGGAACAGTGAGCTCGTGCTGCTCCGCGTGGGAACGGGCTTACCCGGCTGCCAGTAAGCTCCGTTTCAGCGCGATTTCCCCCGTTTCCCCCTCCATGTGCGGAAAGGGCCAGAAAGACTAGGGTGATCAACAGTGGAGTGCTTTTCTTCATGAAAAGTGCAGGGATGGGAAATTTGTCAGTTGCACTTCCTTCCACATTCAGATTGTTTTAAACAACTTTTTTTTTCATTCAAAATGTGTCATCTGCAGGCTTACTTGCAGACTAAGGCAAACCTATCATGGGGTTTTACGGGGTTGAGAGTGGGTGACACACCCAAGGTCCCCCAGTGGGTTTCTGTGGCTGATCAGGAAATTGAGCACTGGCCTTCAGGGTTGTAGTCCAACGCTCAGATCAGTACAATATGGTGGCTCCATTGTGACATACTTACCAGCATTTCACAGACGGAAACCATCAGAGTGTAAAAAATTATTAATGAGGACATTCACACAAGCTAGGAAAGGCTGCAGCAGTTTGCTTTTGCCTGACCTGGGAAGAGAAAGATTCCACTCTCTCCTCTCCTCGACCCCCAGTGAACTGAGCGAAGACTACTTTTGCACTTTGGATTTAGCTTGTAGCAACAACGGTGGAAAGTAGGAGGAAAAGAGAAGAATTTGGACATTTTAAAAGCAGCTGAAAAAGTGCAGTGACAGAGGATTAATCGGAACTATCCATGGAAATCAGGACAGTTGAAGGGCATTCTGTGATACCATATTAATATCATGAATCTAATGGACATTATTCTGCCTGACAGAAAGCACAATTT
Organism: Iguana delicatissima; assembly: GCA_948472985.1. Taxonomy (NCBI): domain Eukaryota; kingdom Metazoa; phylum Chordata; class Lepidosauria; order Squamata; family Iguanidae; genus Iguana; species Iguana delicatissima. Next base: position 70,689 of record CAOKZL010002652.1, on the reverse strand, counting down.
ATAATGGAAACTATCTCACAAGTTAACAAAGGCCATTTCTGCACTAGCCTGTTATAGTGCTATTATTCCAGTTTCAACATCCTATGGAATCCTGGGGTTTGCAGTTTAGAGAGGGGCCTTTGAGGACCCCAGGATTCCATAGGATGTTGAAAATGGAATAATAACACTATCACAGGCTAGTGTGGAAACAGCCTAAGTCTCTATTTCTATACATCTATCCAATCATTCAACCATCCTATGAAGATACGAATGATAGCTTCAGATTGATTTTAAAAATGCTCTTACATCTAAATCCAACTGCTCCCCAGCCCAACAGTGACACTGAAGTGAGACATTTCATTCTCATCAAGAAGCTTCATTTGTTGTTTACACTTTGAGGAAGGCTATAGTTGCTTTCCTCATGCTGAGGCATGTTGTAGCTGAGTAAGTCTGGCACAGTGACTGTAAATAAGCAGAATAAATCAAAAGTGGGGATACTTGATTTCTTTTAAAGTAACATACTTTTATTTGTAAAAACTTTTTAGGATAAAGTTTGGATGAAGAAGGGTTGCTTGATTATAAGGAAGTCTGATTGGGACAGGTGGTGGAGAGGGGAGAAGTGCCATCCATGGTGTCAAAACATGCCTGATCTGAAACAGAAGTTCTCAAACTTTGTTCTTCCAGTGTTTTGGACTGCAGCTCCCAGAAAGTCCAGCCAACTTGGCCAAATGATCAGAGATTCTGAGAACTGAACTCCAAAATAACTGGATGACCAAAGTTTGAGAATCATTGGCCTAAAGGAGGGTTGGTGAACCATTGAATTATAAGATTACACTTGACAGTTGGCTATGCCACCTGGAGTTGGTGGGTATCACATGCTTCATTTCTGCAGTAAAGGATGTTATACAGCAGGTAAGGCTGGAAAGGGTGTGGATCCATTTCGTGTATTTTGTGGAAAACAAGTGCCATGTCAAGTAGGGTGATTTAACATAATTGCTCCTAGACATGTAAGACACAGGGCCTGGGTACATCTGTTATGCCAACATAAGAGCTGTATGTCCATTGTTGGGTTGAAATGGGCCAGAATTTTATTGGTATAACCATTATACAGTCTGAAAATAAAGAAGTGTGACTTGTGCCTGCAGAGTTGACCCAGCCACCCTTACAGGTTCCCTGGGTGGGGGGCTGACCTGCCCCATCCTTGATCCCAAGCCATCTATTTCCCAATTATGGGAGAAAGGGGCTAGCCTCAAGAGGCTGCATTGCTCTAATATGTAAGCCAGCTTCCAAAATCCTCCTCCTCCCCCACCTATGCTCAAAGTGCTCAAGCAGTTCAGCATTCAGGTCTCCCCTTACTCATCTTAATCCCTCCATTCATGATAAAAGATACAACATCCAGAATGCTGTCCAATCATACTTAGTAACACCTAGGCAGATATGCTGTAATTTTCTCCCACCTGTCCCTATTTCCCTGTGAGTAGTCCCCAGGGAAGGTGAAACAAATGCCACCGTGACACAGAAAAAATCCTTTCCAGCCCAAAAGGCTAACCAGCAAAAGCCCTGGGATACTCAAAGTGGTAGATGAGTACTAGAAAGCCAGTAGCCAAAAGAGGCCAGACTTAGCCAGACTTGTCGTTGTGTGCCTTCAAGTCAGTTCCGACTTATGACAACCCTTGGGTGAACCTATCACAGGGTATTTTGGGGCTGTATGTGTCATGTGCCCAAGGTCACTCCGTGGGTTTCCATGGCTAAGTGGGGAATCAAACCCTGGTCTCCAGGTTTCCATGTTGAACATTACACCACACTGGCTCTGAGGCCAATATATAGCCTGCTCAAATCTCACAAGAAGAGGACATCTCACAAGATTCCTCAGTCTCACAAGACTAATTTATGTTGTGAGATTACACCCTCTATGAGATCTGTGTACTGTGTACAGCCATCTCTTCCCCCATATGCAGAGTGCCTTGCGGAGCAAGCAGCTCAGCTAGGTGCAAGGGGAGAACAATAGGTGTGAACAATGCCACACTGGGCCCCCTTCTCTTGAGGTGTATTCGGGGGGAGGCATTGCAACAGCGACAGCTGGTGCTTCCATCAGTGGGGATGTGAGTGTGCTGTGGCTTTCAGTCCAAGCTTTAAAGGACCTATCCAAAATGCAACTCTTTGTCTTGGTTTCCTTTTCTGAGTGCTTTTTATGGGAATGAGTCCATTTTGTTCACTTTGCACTGTGAAGAACAAGTGGAGACAAAATAATTTTCTGAGACTAACATTGATAATTTCCTTCTTTTTTTTTAGAATTCGGTTTTTCCCCACCCCCATTCCTCAAACTGACACAACTAGAGCAATTCCTTGTAGTGCTTGTGTTCTTACAGTTCAGCACCTTGTTGTTTCATCATATTAAAAAAATAAAATTGTATAAAGTAAGTTCAATTTGTAATTATATTCCAAATAAAGTATACTTTTAATATATCAAACATGATAATTGTATAACCGGGTTATATATAATGCATTCTAAAAGGTAGCAAAATATCTTTAAACCTGTAAAATTTCAATTCCCTCCTACCAAAAAGGGGGAAAAGACTGGTTTCCAAATATCCAAAAATTGTATATCCCTAGGAAAGAGCTCATGTCTTTTATTCATCCAAAATCTTGCCACTCTTCCCAAAATACATAAACACGTACCTACATACATATCTACTACCTTTACAAATGCTATTTCCATTTCAAGAAGAAGTCTATATTGGTATCAACTGGAACTTGAATGCAGATACCAGTTCTGGCTGATTAATTTGTACCACACCAGGGAGAGAAAGAGTTCAAATCACTCTCTTCATCCTCACTGGGCCTGAGACTTCTCAAATGCTATTGCAGGATTTAATGTAACTCTCTCTTTCTTTCTCTGCATGTTAATTCCATTCATGCAATTAAAATCACATCTAGTATGTCTTTTAACTCTTTTCCCAACACACGAGTTCTTAGTGTGGTGAGTATTCTTTTTTAACAAGGTAGCATTCAAATATATAATTCCTCTTGGATATCCTTGAGTGGTACAGTCCAGGAAGAGCTGAATCAGGTGTCTCATCAAGAAGCTGCTTCTCAGCAGGTCCAGCATAGATATTTTGCTGCCTGGGGTTGTTAATCTGTTTACTGGGGGTCCCGGGAGGGACTCCAAAATTTGCTCAGCTATAGGTGGGGAAAATTAGCTCAGAGCACTGCTTTAGCGTTACGAGAGGCAGGGTAACTTAGCAGGATCTTGTAACCCAGTGTTTACGGGGTCAGGCCAAGTCAAGGAGCAGAGCAGTTTGAAAATAAATGAGATATTTATTAAATACAGACAAACAGTGTATGCAACACATTCACACAAGTAGCTAAGGAAAATAAAGGTTGGAGTGGTATAGAGGGATTTTGAGAGGGATTGTTGAATTGCGTGATATGACACCTGTCCTGAAGCTTGAGTTCGTTGGTCTGGAGTCTCAGTACGTGGGACTGAGGCGACAGCTCGCCAAACAAAGCAGCAGCAAGGCTGGATGGAAGTCCGGAGCGATCCGAGGAAGGTCTCGGAATCAGGGGTTTTTATAGAGAGAAGTGTGACTGCAGGCTATGCCTTACGCGGAGACAACAATGAGTTTTGGGTGCGAGACAATGTCTCCGAAAGGTCACAATTTAGCATGATTAAGTCCGAATTGACAAAGAGGTAGACTGTATGCAAATGCTCAGTGCTTGGCCTTTAAGCTTCTAGCTTGCCAAGTTACCTGCTCGGGGCAGGGAGTCCTTTGTAAGCAGCGTGCATACATAATAAGGGTGTTTGCAGAGAGGTCTCCTAAAGCGGTGATCTGGCTATTTCTGGCCTGCCTGTATTGTCTTGGGATATTGCAGCGTTTGATGGCCGAGCCTAGTTCTGTGCTTGTCCAGGGGCCTCTCAAACACATGGAGAGGGGTGTTGGAAGAAAGCCAAATTATTGACATCAAAGTGATATCTAGGGGTATCTCTAAGGAGGCCTAAACTGCAGTAACAGGGTGAAGGCAAATGAGATAGACCTCCAATTCTCTGCACAGAAACTAACTAGACTTATTTCAACACTGTCAATGGGATGCTGTCCTCCTATACACTGTTGAGCTGCTATACTGGTTTATCATTTTCCCAGCTGTCCTGATTTGGCACATTTTGTCCTGATTGACCCTCTGTCATCCCACTTTTTCAGCTGCTTTTAAAATGTCCCAGTTTCTTTCTCTTTCTCCCACTCTCCCTCTTTGAACTCAGCTTGCATCAATGGAAGTAAGCCAAGGACAAAATACAAAAGCAGCCTGTGCTCACTTAACTCACCAGGAGAGAAGGAGAGGAGCGGCATAATCTTGTCCTACAGGGAAGACAAGACCACTGCAGGCTGTTCTAGCTTGTCAGTTCTTCCTCGTTAATAAGTTTGGCCATCTTGACTACAGCCTGATGTTGCTTGGCCACATGTCTAGGTTTTCAACAGTGAAATGTTGGAGAGTATGATGTAGGGGACAGAAGACAGACACACACGACTCTGTCCTCTAACTCCTGATCACCACTATTCAGTCCTGACTGCCTCTGCTGCCTGAGGCAGCTATTTCATAATCTCTTAGCTGGTCCTGGCTCTCAAAGACACAGTGAGTTGCTATTTGCAGCCCTACTGCTAGTATGTGATACCTGAGTTTTTCTGCTATCATGAGTGTCAGGTAGCCCTCCATATTTCAGTTATGGAACATGTAGTAGGAGTTAATTAGTAGCTTGCTTGTAAGAAGGTATAAGAACCAGAGACTGTTAGATAAACAAAGCTAGGAATGTAGTGATAAGCGCCGCCAGGCTGAAACCAGAACTTCAAGGTCTCTTGGGGTGGGATGAGAAACTCTTTGCTTTTAATGTTTTGGATTTTGCTAATTGCCTCCAGTTCACTCACTGAAGTCCTGTACTATGTATCACGTTCCTAAAAAATAGTGTATTTGCACTGTTATATTTGTGTGTGTGAATTTGGTTCCTGACAATGAGTGTGTTACTGTGATAATGGACTCTCCCATTATCTGAGCAACATAGCAGAGGGGTATAGTCTGCTCTCCAGGTAAACAAAGAGTTAACAGTGTGTTGGGCTTAAGTTACATTTATTGGGGTCAGCATCCCAAAGGAGCAATGAGGAAGACCAGTTGGGGAGAAGGATGAGAAGCTTTGAGCTGCTTCCAAGAAGAGGGACCAAGAGGAGAGAAAGAGAAAGAAAGAAAGAAAGAAAGAAAGAAAGAAAGAAAGAAAGAGGGGAAGCTTGGACACAGGCTGGACAAAAAGGCATCTAGACTCCTAGTTTCCCATGATCATCCAAGACCCAGAACTTCATTGGTATTGTGAACTGCAAATGGATGTTTACCTAGTCAAGCTAGGATTTATGTTCTTTTTAAACCTGTTTGAATAAGACTTAAGCTGTGTTTGTAACTTTGCGACTATTCCTAAGTAATGCCTGAAGGAAGATGCCATCACATATAAGATATCCCTTTGCCTGCTTAGAATAAAAGTTTTTTGCTTTTTAAAAATTTCCTCTTTCCTATGCTCTCTTCACAAGTTTTTGCTTAGTGTGTATGTGTGTGCATGTATATAGGATTCTCATTACCCACAGAGGCTGGGAAAGGAAAGCCTCAGCAGTCAGACATGAAAGTCTAAGTTAACTTCTCCAGTAACCTTCCACTGAGTTACTGAGTCACAGAGATTTTATCCGTGAGTGGTGGCAGCTAGATGATCTTCAGGGGTGCCACTGTCTACTCAAGACCAGGAGATGGGATCATTATAGATAAGTACAGCTACCCATGGTGAGATTTGGTCCTCCAGGTTCTTTGGACTTCAGTTCTCAGGGTCACAAGCCTGCATGACCCATGGTGAGGGATTCTGGGAGTTGAACTCAAAAATATCTGCAGAACCACAAGCTGAAACCTGCTGCCTTCAAAGCTAACTCTCCCTTGCAAAAATATAGGATGTTTTTGTATCTTTCATTTCCTGTATGTCTTATTTCAGTCAGGGCCAAATAGCTCACAGCTCATTACTTTTATTCAGTAAGCACAAGGTCATAAATAGAGTCCAACAGAATTCCAAGGCAAGTGAGTCCAAAATCAGTCAATGTAATCCAAAGTCAGGAGTTCAGCAATATATCCAGCAGTCAAGAATGCCAGATAAGCTCTGATATTTCCTGGAGGGGAAGGGCAGCACATATATAGGTCAGCAGCCTAGCGGAGCTGCTGCCTGAGTAATTGCTGTTGGCTATACATTGTCATGTCTATGGCAGAGCAGGCAGTAATTCATAAGCAGCAGAGCTCCTACTCATGAGGTGAGAGTCAAAGAATGTCCAAACAGAAAGGCAGCCTAGAGCAAACAAATCCAAAGGGGCAAATCCAAACAGGAGTTGAAATAGGCAGAGTTCCAAGACAACCAGATGCAAGAGCACAGTACAGAATTTCAGGGCCAACAAGACCAGTTGCTGACCCTGGGAGGAAAGGCCAGCTGGAGCCCTCTTTTATCTATGGCTGCTGTCACCACAGGTGTTCCCTCATTAGGGCTCACTTACTACTTAAATGGGCCGAGCAATGCAAGCCCTCCCTTTCATGGCATCTCTGTTGCAAGGTAGGTGTGCCAGCTATGTCTTCCTCTATTTGTTCCCCTGGCTCAGGCCCTTGTTTTGTTGTGTATTATCTCTCTCTGGACCAGCTTCTGGGGACACTTTAGCCTTTGGGGAAGCCTCTGACTCAGAATTAGAATCCCCCTCCTCACTGCCACAGTCTCCAAGGCAGGGCATGACATAAATCTTCTGAGATCAACACAGTTTTGTTACCACGGCATTCTGGTCTGGTTTTTGGTGAACTAAGATATCATTTTGATATCATAATTTGGCCCTTTTCCCGCCATCAGCTGAGTGTTTGTTAGGCGCTGCTGGACAAGCGCGACGCTAGGCATGGGAGACTTGTATTCTCATCAAAAGTACCAGATATAGCCAGTTCTGCTTCAGGGGGTAGCCATCTGAAACAAACACCTTGATTGCAAGACAAAAAGGACTCTTTGCCTGTAAAAGCACCCTGGCAAGCCAGGCACTTAACGGCCGAGCTAGCCACATCTGCATACCAGCTATACCATTGTCAATTTGGTTCATAACTCAATCATGCAAATTCCGACCTTTTGGAGCCTTTGTCCCCAGACCAAAACTCATTGTTCTCTTGCAAAAATCAGACTAGCCTGCGGTCGTTCTGTCCCTATAAAAGTTGCCCCGTTTTGAGAGCTCATTGGAACTCTCGCTGGACTTTGCTGAAATCACTTAAACCCTTGCTGAATCACTGAAACTGTCCGGAACTCTTGCCAGATCGTCTTGCTGCCACTTGGCTCAGCAGATTCCCCTCGGTCTCCACACCGGGTTTCCTCCCTTCCCTCCAATTGGTGTCTTCAGGACTTCGGACAGGTGGCGTATTGCTTATTTTTCCAAAAACTCTCTTTCTTTCCTCTCTAGTTAGGTGTGTTTGAGTTTTATTATTTTCTTTGCTTAATAAAACTGTTAGTATTTTAAACTGCTTGACTCCTCACTGACCTGAACCGGTATACATAGGACAAAAGGTCTCGCTGCGTTGCCCTGCCTCTCGTTAGCCAAGAAAGTGCTCCAGCTAATTTCCCCATCTTTGTTTGTTTTGGTTCAGTTGTTTAGGTGCCCCTCCTGGGACCCCCAGTTTACAGGGTAACAGTTTCTCTCTTTGCTGTCTGTACTTGGCAAAGATGGGTACAGGTAAGTTATCTTCTGTTTCTGAACGGGCAGGACTCTCTGCTGGGGCTGGCACCGCCCTCTGTTCTGTTTATGGCACTGTTTCCTCTTCCTGTACAGCAGGTCCTGGCATGCCACCTGTTTCAACCTAAAACATGTCCCCTGTTTTAGACTCTGAGTCACAATCCATGTTCTGGAAGCAGGGCATGACACTGCAGATGATGCCAATGCTTGACGTTGGAAAGTGCTGATAATGTTATCAATGGGTAACTGTAGCAGTAGCAGCAAGGATGCAGACATCAAAGTGCAAACAAGACTACAAATGTGTGGGGAAATGCATGCTTTCTGTTAAAAAAAAAAGGCAGGAGTATTCCCTTTATGACTAACTATGAGTTATAGACACCTCTACAACATGTGTATATTCTGACTGTTGTGGTGGTAGATAAACAGATGCAGGAAGCCTGCATTTGATTATTATTTAAAAACTAAGCCTTCATTTTGAGCTCCCCATTAATATCCATCATAAAGAAAAATAACACTATGTACCTTTACTACTCTCACCTGGTTCCTTTCTGCAGTACATGTGTTCTGCAGGATATTAAAAAAAAAATCTACGATGCACAAGTGAGTTGTAAGAGGCAAAGCAATTACATCTCTATCTTGTTTTTGATTCAGAGCACATCGGGTGCTGGGGCTCTCAGACAAGGATATAGCAATTTCAGACAGGCAGTGTTTTTGTTTTCTTCTGTGCTAGAAATCCTTATTAAATTCTTGGCGGTATCTATTTTGCTACAGTGGGTGGAGGAAAGCAGAACAAAAGTGATGATTTATTCACTTATAAGCATCATCATCATCATCATCGGCTTAAATTCTGTATCAGCTATTTAGTTAAGTATACCTGACCAAGTAACTTCTCCTGGTCTAACCTCCCCACAAAACTTGATAGAAAGCTGATTCCCCCATGCTTCAATTGCCAGCAAAATGGACCACCTTCTTCCCATGCCTGGTAAAATGGGTTAGATTTTTTTTAGCGAGGGCAGGGGGCATTTATTTATTTATTTCAAATTTTGGCAATAGTATCAACAATTATGACAAAGTAATCGTCATGAGAGAGAACCAGCATGATATACTGGTTTGAGCATTGATCCTGGAGATCAAGGTTTGATTCCTTGTTCAGCCATGAAAACCCCTGGGTGATCTTGGGCGCATCACACACACTCAGCCCCCAGTAAACCCCTGATAGATTTGTTTTAGGGTCTGCATAGGTCAGAAATTACTTGAAGGCACAGAACAACCGTGATCCTGAACATGAAACCGTGACAGATGAGTAAATCTAGGTAAACTGTTCTATGTTAATGGTTGCTACTTAGTCATGGTTGTGACACTATTACCACAATCCAACCTCCTTCTCCCTTGTATCTGTTGCATTGTAAAGTAACAGCTAGAAGGGAGAAGGAGGTTCATTCTGCCAGTGATCGGAGCATGGGGGTCTTGTACTGGATAACCCACACCCCACAAAACTCGCTCTGAAGTAGACAGAAATTTATTTTTGTGGATAAGCATGAGCGGGACAACACAATTCCACAGAAACTGCCAAAAATGGAGAGTACATACAGCATGCATCTTTTATAGATTATCAATACAAGTTTTGGCATGTAAAGCATTCATTTTTCAAATGCCTAGATCCCTTCAAGTGTCTATCCTCACTTTTTCTTCCCAGGCTGGTGCCTTCCACAATCCACATCTCTTTGACCAAGGTGAGTCCCCGATGTATATTTCTCTCTCCCTACCTCCATACCACTCTGTTCTTATAATGTCCTAGCACCATCAACCTTAACTTTTGTTTTCCATTCTTCTCTAAGATGAAACAACAGGCCCTTTGATTACCACTGAGCAGCAATTAGCAATACTTAAGCCTGGATACATAAACCTTTTTGCAATGGTTATGTTCATGGTAGCATTTAGCAAAGAATACACATTCAGCAGGTTAGTATTTTCCATGACAGGGAAGCTTAGCAACCTGATAATAGGTGAATGATGTTTCCATGAGGTTTTGGGGTGGGGTGGACCAGGAGAGGTACTTAGTTAAATATACTTAGCTACGTAGCTGATACAGAACTCCAGCCATTACTATGAGACAGCATGTTTACATCCTGTCCATTAGTATGAGATTTCAGGTTGGTGTACAGATAAAACAGTAAACAATTTAAAACAAAACAGTTAAAACAATAAAGAAAAACATATTAAAATGTATTACATATGATGAGTTAAAACATCTTAAAAGGTTATAATGGTTAAAACCATGTACACGTACATGTATGAGACACCAGTGTGGGGTAGTGATTTGGATTAGGGCTCTGGGAGACCAGGGTTCACATGCTTGGCCATGGAAACCCACTGTGTGGTCTTGGCCAAGTCACATTCTCTCAGCCTCAGAGGAAGGCAATGGCAAACCACTTCTGAACAAATCTTGTCAAGAAAACCTCATGACAGGTTTGCCTTTGGGTTGCCACAAGTCGAAAAAAGCGCATAACAATATGTACCTTTAAAGTTAATTAAGCTCCCAAAGCTTTAATAAAAAGCCATGTCTTGACCTGGCACCAGAAAGAAACAAACATTGATGCCAATTGTTCCTCTGGTGCAACAGCGGAGAGACCATTCCCATGCCCTCCTCCACTACATTACCTTCAATAGTGACAGACAGAGGAGGGCCCTTCCTGCAGACCTGAATGTTTGAAGAGCTATATATAGGAAAAGAAACCAGCATGGTGTTGTGTACAACCCTGGAGACCAGGGTTTGATTCTCCACTCGGCCATGGAAACTCACTAAAGCTTGGGCACATCACATACTCTCAGCCTCAGAAAACCTCACGATAGGATCACCCTAAGCCAGAAATTACTCGAAGGCACACAACAGCAGATACACAGGGAGAGGTGCTCCTTCAAGTAAACATGATCGTATTGCTTTATTCCATCTAAATCAGACCCATTGAATCAATGATGGAATGGTGAGTCAGTACTTTTGTGAATTTCGTTGATTCAGTTGGTCTGCTCCTGTTAGCATTATCATGAAGACCTAGGATACATAGTTGTCCCTCCACATTCATGGGGTTTAAGGGAAGAGGACCTCCACAAAAGTGGAAAAACTGAATATCTATAGGCTGTGGTGGGAAGCATGCCAGTCACACAGTTTTGCCTTTAAGGTGGTGGGGTTCCTTTGCAAGGCTGCTGTCTTTGCCACCACTTCTGCTGCTTCCATGTGCCATTTTTAATAGAGTCTTATCTCATGAGGGTTGCAGAGAGACTGCAAATGTGAGGCAAGACTTATAAATCCCTATTACAATGGCGTAGGGCAGCAGCAGCAGTGGTGGCGGTGGCAAATAATCTATGGATAATGAAATGAATGTTAAACCCATGGATGTGGAGGGCTAACTGTGGTCTGAGATCCTGTTCAGTACTAGCACAGCTTAATGTTTGGTGCATTCCCAGGCCAACCAATGGCTGGGAGGGGCAAGGACTGTGCCTGAGAGCCTGTTCATTTGTATAAGGGGCAAAGGCATTCCACATGGAGGTGCTAGATGCCTCCTTCCACAACACCTAAGAAGAGTCACATTGCCATAATGTCAGTGGATCCAAAGAGCTGCAAACAGATTGGTAACTGGGCCTGGTTACAGAGACCACACAATTCCCTTGTTGCAACAGTTTTGCTGGCTGTGGTCTGTTTCTGGACAGAATTCAAAGTGCTGGTGATGATGTATAAAGCTTTGTATGGTTCATGTCCAGATTATTTGAGGGACTGTGCTCTCCCATAAGAATCTGCTTGTGCTTTGAGATCTGCTGGAGAGGCCCTTATTTCTGTCCTACCACCTTCACCGGAACGTTTGGTGGAAAAACAGAAGAGGGCCTTCTCAGTGGCTGCTCAAAGCTCCAGATCTCTCTTCCCAGAGGGTATAGATTGCACTTTCCTTACTATTTTTCTACAAGCAGGTAGAAACCTTTTTACTCCTTTGAGAATGGATTTTTAAGAGGAAACAGTCTTGTATAATACGCTTGAGTTTTACTTGTTGTTGTCACTGTTCTTTTTCTACTAGTTTTAATTTTGTGATCGCTTAATTGTTTTTCAACTTTCGGGAGCTATACATTTTCAACTATATTTGTTTTGACAGTTGTAAGCTGCCTGGAGTCCCAAACTGGAACAAAAGACGAGACATAAATAATAATAATGACCAGAATTCTGCACCATCGACTTAGGTAAGTTTACTTAAGTAAGTTCGCTCTTGTGCACTAACCTCACAAGACCTGAAGGAAACATTGTTCATCTGCTCCCCAGTCAGTGGCAGAATGGATCTCCTTCTCATTATACAGCTGATGGCCAGTAAAGTAGGTTTTAAGGAGAATTACAATCATGTACCAACCTAGTGTAGTAGTTTGAGCATTGTTCTATGTATGACGCTGGAGACCAGGGTTCCATTCCCTGCTTGGCCGTGGAAACTCACTAAGTCACCTTGGGTACACCACACACTCTCAGCCCCAGAAAATCCCACGATAGGTTTGCTATAAGTTGGAAATGATTTGAAGGAACATAACAACAAAAATTGTGGTAATAATGTCACAATAATGACTAAGGGCCTTTCTACAGTGCACTGTTATAGTGTTATTATTCCACTTTCAATATCCTACGGAATCCTGGAGTTTGCAGTTTAGGGAGGGGCATCTTTGGCCTCAGTAAACTACAAACCCCAGAATTCCACAGGATGTTGAAAGTGGAATAATAGCACTACAATAGTGTAGTACAGAAAGGCCTTAAGTAGAGATCATGAATATAAAACTGTTACTTAGATTTAACCATTGGTAACTTGTGTCCATGACTGCTACTTAGAATTTAAAAACTATTGCCACAATTGTAAAGCTCCCTCCAACCTACTTCACTGGGCATCAATTGCATGGAGAGAAGGAGATCCATTTGGCTGGCATTTAGAACAGAGCCTTCATTTCAAGACGGTGGTCAAATTCCTTTTTGCCATCAGCAGCCTGGATTTTGTAGTGATGACTGCTGAAATCTAAGAATTCATGCCCTGGTAGGCTGCTACAATGTGCTTCTTCAATGTATTGCAGAGTTTAGTGTCCACCACCCAGATAATAACCTGAAGGGTCTCCTGCCATTTCTCAGATCACCAGTGTAAGCCCTTTTCTGAGTGCTATCTGGCCTGATATATTACTTGGAATGGAGCAGTAATAAAATTTCTTTGGAGATCTATACACGATAAAATTTTCATGAATGACAGATGATGACTTTAGGTTCTGAAATCTCCCTGGTTGTACAAGGGAAGCAGCTTTGCAACATGATTCACTCTCTCTCTCTCTCTCTGTGTGTGTGTGTGTTCTCACTTCCCCTTTTTTTTCAGCCTTGATGTTTTATTTGTAGTGTGCAGGGTTTGTGCTGAGGGATGGTGTATCTGCAAGTAGTGATGTGATTTTCTGTGTAGGAACATAATACTTGACATTCTGTCAGCTGCAAATATTTTATGTTGGGGAGATACTAAAGAAAGAAGGAAAATAAAAATTTCTCACTCACACAATCACACTTCCTTTTCAGGCTGTCCCTACTGAGTTCTTTCAGTCCCGGTGGACTGTTAGTTGGAAACTCTTGTAGGATACACTGAATCTGAGGCTAGCAAGAATCTTATGCCTGCATCATCTTCTCTTATCTCTCATACTAGCTCAAATACTCACTATCTTTATAAGTATGGATGGAAAAGCTTCAGTACTGCAACGATCCTTGTAGCCTCCCTGCTGAGTGCATCCCGTGTCCTTCACCTGTCCCAATTTGGCAGGAACAGTCCCAGTGAATCATCTCTTGTCCCCCAGGGTGCAAAAGTAAAGCTGGTCTATTTTGCACTCAGTTACAGAACGGGGAGAGAAGACAGGGGGTGGGTGGGCAGACTGCCTTCCCAGTAGGCTCCGGTAAAAGCAAACTGCTCCAGCCCCTCCTAGATTGCGTGTTTCTTCCTCATTAATAATTTCCCCCATCTTATCTACACAATAATGCTTCTTGGCCACATATGCCCCAGTTTTCATCTTGGAAATGTTGGAGGGTATGGTATTCTTGCCATTCTACTGCTCTCTATGTGATTTCCGTTAATCTTCTTATCACAGCTATTTAAAAATCAAAAGCGTTTATATATAAAAACTGATTAACCCAAACCATTAATGTCAATGTGATCAACTGACAATCGTAATGGGCCTACCTCCTCTCTCCTTTTTTACTTCTGTTATTAATATATTTAGTGCCATTTTTGGATGGACTACTTTCACAATATTGTTAAACAGTTCAAAGTTTGCTTTTAGTTTGTCTGAAAGATTCTAACCCATAGCAAGTCTGTTACTAAAAACCCATAGTTTGCTTCATGTGCCTAAACTCCACTGAAAGCATGGAACAATTAAACTTTGGATAGGAGCTTATGGCCTAAATCCTATACCCTTCATCTTTCCGGAATTTAGTGGGGGTGGCCTTGATTATTCCTCTGCCATCCCACCTTGTCTGCTGCTTTTAAAATGCCCTATTTTCTTTCTCTTCCTCCCGCTTTCCCCCTTCATCTTTGCTTACCTCCATTGCTGAAAACCAAGTTCAAAGTATAAAAGTACTTTGCACTCAATCAACTCAGCATGGGGAGAGGAGAGGACGGGTAGAATCTTGCCCATCTTATAGGTTCTGGCTTTGTTAAACTCAGTTCATAAATTGCAGTTCTTCCAGTATGAATGAATATTTTTGTCGTCTTGTTGCTTGCCACATCCTTCAGACCAGAGTGTCATGTTGCTTAGCAATATGTGTTGTGATAATGGGCTCCTCTATTGTCTGGGCAACACAGCTATGAGGTATAGTCTCTTCTCCAGATAAAGAAAGTGTTAATGATACAGTGGTTTAGTTTACGTTCATTGGGATCAGCATCACACAGAAGAGACAGAGATTATGAGAGACAATAAAGATGAACAGTTTGGAAGAGGCATGAAAGCTTCAAGATGCTTCCAAGATGAGAGATTATAAAACGAGGGCCATTTCCTCAGTAGACTGTTATACCACTTTCAACATCCTATGGAATCCTGGGGTTTGCAGTTTAGGGAGGGGCCAGCTGGCCATGGTGTTGCAAGGCACAAGAGAGACTTGAGAGATTTTGAAGAGACTTTGGGGACCAATGGCAGGTAGTATCGCTAGAGCAGCTTGGTTGTAGGCTGGACAAAGAAGTTCAGACTCCCAACTTTCCATGAACATCCAAAGACCCAGAACCCTATCTGTATCCTGAGTTAGGGGCAGAATGAATATTAGACAATTTCCAGAAGGTGGTAGAAATTTGCTTTTCTCTACCACTTGTGAAACATTGACAGGAAAGAAACCAGTGTTTGGAACATTCCTGCAACTTGTGGGAACTTTTTTGGTTGTTGTTAGTACAACAAAATAGCCCAGTGTAGGTCATGCTCCCCTTAAGCATTCATCTTCTGATGAAGACAAACCATTCCTGACTTTAAAGGAGCTGCTGCAGATGTCGATAGCCCACCAAGTCCTCCTTTGGTTCAGCAGGCCAGGTGGATTCAAAACACAAAGAGGAATTGAAGGAGCCCCTCAGTCCCAGGGAAAGGTGGAGGCTCAGGTGTCTTGCTCTGACCATCTTCTGCAGATGAAATGAAAGGCTGCCATCAAGAGGAGCACAGCTGAGGGTTGCTCTCCCTAAGTACTGCTGGGGATCAGGGCATTAGCTGCACTTGCTGCCTATGTAGGGAGGTTATATTCACCAACTTCCTCAGTGAGTACAACTTTAATCTTCCTCTTGACAGCTCAGGTTGTGTAAGTTTACAACTCTGGATTGTTTAATGCAGTGGTTCTCAACCTGTGGGTCCCCAGATGTTTTTGGACTTCAGCTCCCAGAAGCCCCAACCACTATGGTCAATGCTCAGGGCTTCTGGGAGCTGAAGTCCAAAAACATCTGGGGACCCACAGGTTGAGAACCACTGGTTTAATGAATCAGCTACCATGACTCCCTGGAAACCTGTGTCCGAGTTATGGCTTTCTTGGCCCTGGATTGTTTTGACACTGGATGCCTCTTGTTTCCACAGCTTTTTGTTATCACTGTGTATTGACCTGGCCTTTGGTGAACCAAAGATATCAGTTTGATATCATAATTCTGCCCTGCTCTGCCACCAGCCAAGTGTTTGTGAGGCCACCGAACAAGCATGAAGCTAGGCATGACTACTATTTGCTGCTCCCACCAAACCAAGCCAGAGATTGCCAGAACTGCTTTAGGGGACCTCCTGAAACAAACACTCTTATTACAAAGAGACCCCTGGCGAGCTAAGTGCTTAACTGCCGAGCTAGCCGCATCTACATACCGGCCATACTGTTGTCAATTTGGAACATAACTCAATCATGTAAATTCTGACCTTTCGGAGGCATTGTCTCCAACCCAAAACTTATTGTTTGCGTCCAAGACCACACTAGCCTACGGTCGTTCTTTCCCTGATAAAACCCCCCAGTTCCGAGAGCTCTTTGGAACTCTCGCCGGATCGCTCTGGACTTCTACTCTGCCTTGCTGCCGCTCAGTTCAGCGAATTCCCCTCGGCCGCCACGCCGGGTTTCCTCTTCTACAATCGGCTTCCCCAGGACTGCAGGAAAGGTGGCGTATCACCCATTCCCCTTGAACTCTATTTTCCTTTTCTAGTTAGGAGTGTGTTCGTGTTTTCTTTAATAATTGTCTAATAAATCTTAATTGTTATTTGAACTGTTTGCCTACTCACTGACCTGACGCTGTATACATTGGGTAAAAGATCCCTGCTAAGTTACCCTGTCTCTCATTAGCCAAGAGAGTGCTCCAGCTAATTTCCCCATCTTGGTTGTGTTTGTTTTGGTTGTTTGGGTGCCCCTCTGGGACCCCCAATTCACAGGGTAACATTTTGACTTGGAAACTCTGAATCTTGAATGAAGTTGAGAGTAGGTCATGCAGCTTAGAAAGCTGCACAGTTGGAATACAGTACAATTCTATAGAGCAGAGTCACACACATATCTGCTATATAAAAGTCAATGTTTGTCTGTCTGCATCAGCATATGATTGGCTGTGTGAGGTGAGAAGACCTCATTTGATTGGCTGGCTGTGAAGATTCCATGGAATCCTGGGGTTGGCAGTTCAGGGAGGGGCCTTTAGAATTCTCAGCCAGAGAGCTCTTGGGCCTCAGGCCAATTGCTATGGAGATGAGGCCCACCATCAATAAGGATGCCAGAAAACTTTTGGGAGGCATATGTGAGAAAAATTAAAGTTACAGAGGCCAGTTGTTATGGACACAAGGCCTAGCAGCAAGGAGGAGGACAGTGTACTCTCTCAGGAACCCAACTGTGTTTGTAAATAACTCTGAATACAGATTGCATTAGGAAATATGGAGCAAAGTTGCAGGTAATGAAGAAGACAGTTTGCTGAGTTCTTAAGAGGAAAATAAAAACCCCAGGCAAAGTTGGATAAATACACTAGTACTAACTAAAACTGCAGTTTTTATAAGCATCTGATTGATTCTAAGCTCTAATGTTGCATACCTTAATTTGGAAAACTACAACTCTTTTCTCCTGTAATTCACTTCATCTCTGCCAAGCCTGCTCATCTTCTGCTTCCCCTCTTCTGCCCCCTTTCTCAATTGTGTGTGTGCGTGTATGTGTGTGCGCGCACAAGCACATAACTTACCTGGTTATTCTAGGCTTTGGCTCTGTGCTCCTCTTCTTTCCTGCCCTGCCTGCCTACCTTGATTCCTTCCTGTTCCTGCTAATTAACTTCATTTCCATCAAGGCTGCTCCTCCCCTGCTCCCCCTCCTCTGCCACTCATTCTTGCCTGACTTTTTTTTTTGGTGCAACTTGCTCCCTGAACTCTCTGGGCTCTGAGCCTGTGCTCCCCTTCTTTCTTGACGCTCCTGCTCGGATCCCCCCCCCGTTCCTCTCATCTCACCTAACTCTCCCCATCCTTGCCAACACTGCTCCGCTCCTGATACCTCCGTCTTCCACTGCTGTTTCTGGGCTGTTTCCCCCCCCCAACTTGCTGCTAGAACTCCCTTGACTCTGTCTTTCCCTTCTTTCTTGACCTGCCTGTTCCAATGCTGGGTAGGCAGCTGAGAAAGTGGTGGAGGAGGGGGCAGCAGGAGAGAAGCAGCCTTGCCAGGGACGAGGAGGATTAGCAAGGATGAGAAGGAACTGAGGATCAGAGTAGGAAGGCACGTCAAGAAAGAAAGGGAGCATAGACTCAAGAGTCCAGAGAGTCCGCTGTTGGAGGGTTCCTCACCCTAGAAGGTGAAATGGGATTTTTGCTGCATGCACACTTCGGTCCTTCTGTCCAGTAAGGTTAGAAAACCAGCCCCAAAACTCAAATATGCAACACATCTTTACTCATTAATTTCTGGTATCTAATCCATCTATTTTTGTTGTGTCTTAGCCTTCTTTCTCAAAAAGTTGTGGAAAATGAAACAGGCAGACCTACAACTGTGCAACTTTTTTTTAAAAAGCTGTGCAGTTCAGTTCTGATTAAAACCGTTTTGAGTTTCTAGAAAATACACAGTTTTTAAATGATGCAGTGAGTTTTCCATCCCTTGCAAGAAAAAAAATCCTGATTGTTTGGACACTGTGGGAAAAAAAAATACTGATGGTTTTTCTTTGACATCTGTCAGGAAGTGGGAAAATCAAGAATTTCAGTCCCTATCATGAGCAGAATAGGAATGTTCAGCTAGTTGTGTTAGAGCTTATGTTTGTTTCTAACCTTGGCTGAATATGACTTAGACAGTTTTGTAACTTTGTAACTTCTTCTAAGTAATGCCTGAAGGAAGGTGACTTCATGTACAAGGTACCTTTTGCTAACGTAAGACTGCTTACTTTGAATAAAAACTTTCCTTTAAAAGATCTCCTCTTTCCATTCTCTTGTTACCACACCATACACCCTCACTCTGCGGGATGTGCTATTTTCATAATTGGACATATTGCATGGCTAGAACATGTGTGAAAGTGTGCTGGCTGTAAGTTGCGAGCACTCCCGAGAACAATAGCAGGCAAAACTGCTCAGGTGAAGAAATCAGGGACCTTCCTGTGAGCATATCTATGGAAACCTTCCTTATTCTCACCACCTGACCAAAACATTAAGAGATTGTCATGACTCCCATCAATGTTTTGTCACCTAGAGTTAAGACAAGCAGCCCATTCCAGATTCCTTTGTCAACCCCATGAGAGAGCAATGACCACTTTGTCCTCTCCATCAGGGTAGGAAACAGGATATAAAAACCCCAGCTCCAGCCGCAGTAAATTGTAGTACTTGGTCATACATAATACGTGGTGCCCAGAACTCTGTTTCTTCTTACTACCCTTAGACAGCTGTCTGGACCACCCTGCTTTGACCGTCTGCTTCAGGACTGGTAACTATCACCCTTTCCACCCAATCTTTCTCTTCTTGCTTCATTTTCTGATAGCCTTGTATAGTTCTGGAGAGTGTCTGATTTCTTGTGTGTATGTTAATTCCAAATAAAACGCTCTTTAACTTTTAACTGGAGTCCTCTCTACAGTTATTACTGGTATAAACAGGTGAAGAGATCCTGTTGTTACCCTCCTCTTGCCGACCTCCTTTTAGCTGTAGTTCCCCAAATTCTAAGGAGACGCTGGCATTGCAAGTGGGCCTCAAAGTCCCCCACCTCTTAAGGTAACACTCTCTTCATGTGCCTTTGCTTGGTGTGTGCACATTTGTGTACAAGATTCTCCTCTCTCGTGGGAGGATAAGGGAAAAATCTCTGCAGAGCCAGAGGTGGAAAATGTGCAAGTTAAACCCCTCAGTAACTCCCCACTAAGTTACTGAGTCATGGTGGGGGGTGGATTAATGAGTGGTGGCAGCTGATAAAATTTGGGGGGTCCTGTCTCCTATTCAAGAGCAGGAAATGGCACCAAGCCTGTTACATGTCTCTTGGTAGTCGTATGTGAAATGTTGGAGGGTATGAAATCCAGTTTTTACTTCCATCTGCAGAAAACCTATTGAACCAACTGCTGAGTAGTAAGTTAACACTTACATCCAGAGGGCACCAGGTAGGGGATATTTGAACATTTTTTTAAAAAAATTATTAAAATTTTTAATGAAAAAACAATAAAAACCCGCCTCCCCGCTTCCAGACATCAATTTTCCCAGTTGAATCTGAGTTTAACATTCCATTCCAGACAAACACTCCTTTCCATACATTATCTTTATTTTATAATAATCATATACTATTACTTTTAGCTTATATGTAACTATTTACATTTTATCTTTTACCACCTCATTTTGTCTTCCTCTTTTCTCACAGCCTTTCTTTCTTTCTCCCTATTTCATTCTTTTATCAATACCTCTCGCCATTCTCTTTCAAAGCCCAGGGTTGGCTTATTTTTAAGTGAAAAAGTTAACTTTTCTGTTGCTACCATATCCAGGACTCTGAATTTCCATTCTCTTATATCAATATATTTTCCTCCTTTCCAATGTTGAGCATAAGTCAGTCTTGCTGCAGTTATTATATATAACAATGTCTTTTGATGAGATCTTATGTCTCTTTGTTGCCCTAACATATTCAACAAATAAAATTCTGGCTTCATTTCAAAGTTTAAACCATACATTCTTTGAATTTCATCATGTATTTCTTTCCAAAACTTTTTTGCTATTTTGCAGGTCCACCACATGTGAAAAAAAGATTGCTCTTTCTCATCACATTTCCAACATTTTCCATTCCCATGTTTTGTTATTTTTTTCAGTTTTACAGGCATCATGTACCGTCTATATAACATTTTATAAAAAATTTCTCTTAAATTCAAGCTTGGTATAAATTTTACATCTGTCTTCCATGCCCTCACCCATGTATCCAACTCAATTGGATGTCCTATATTTTGAGGGAACATTTGATGGTGATGCTATATACTTGGCAGATATCTACAATGGCCTATGGCTAATAGCAATAAATTTCCCTTTTTGTTACTTGGCAGGTGGTAGCAGGTTAAAGTTGAAGAAACTCTACCCATCGCAATGTTATGAGCATCACTTTTTCATTGTTTTTAAGCAAAGCAATATGTGGCCTTTTGGACTGGGGAGCATGCTCAATATAAACACTCATTTGAAATTGTCATAATAGTTTCTCAATGTGCAGAACCTGTAAGTTGGCCAGGAATGTAAAGTCTTCCTGAAGAATGATCATTTATGATTTGAAACATGACAAGAGGTCAATGGCTGTCCCTAAATGAGTGTGCCTAAGTAAAATTTTACCCATATTCTTAGGCAGATGGATAAATGATCTGCTTTAAGCATTTTGCTAGGCTTGGAAGAGACCTCTCCCTTCCCTCCACACTTCTGTGGTTTTGTATAGTCAAGCATTTACTTTTGAAACCATAATTTCAGGGACAAAAGTAGCTATTTGGGTCAGGAAGTGTCAGGAAGCAACACCAATGATGTGTAGGTGTTGCATCCTTTCAGTACCACAGGAGTGAATCTTTGGTGTGAACTCTTTTTCTTTCTCCCAAATGATACTGTTTTACTTTAAAACATTCATTTTATTAGATTTTTTAAAAATCAGTTCTTTGATTTTATGTAGCTGCTTTATTTCATTTTGGAGATGCTGGGAAATTGTTCTCTAGCATCTTCAAAAACCTGACAGATGAACCCTGCTTTTTTTTCATTATGTTTGCGTTCCATTCTTTTTCTTCCCAAGAGCACAGAATAGCTTGTAGTCAAGTTAGATAACTTGGAACTCTTTGGCTTTTGTTGGACTACTGCTTCTATCATTCTTCATCACTGATTATGCTGGTTGGGGCTCATGGGAGCTTCAGTCCAACATCAGGAATGCCTGACATTGCAAACTCATGCAAGTATAATGACAGCTCAGTCAGTTAATCAGCTGGACCTCATGTGATCTATCTGCTAAGATATCTGTAAGTGGCAGACAGTTATTATCTGTGCCACATGATATATGCATTCCCTTTTTAATGCTACCTTTTAAACTCTGTCCCAGTTTTGTCTATTGAAAATACTGTTTGAGCGTGAATGTTCAAAGATGTAACTTAATCACATTTTAAACTAAACTCACACAATTCATAAACCTTGTGCCATTATGTGGATTGGAATAAAATTATCCTTTCAATTTCACAGTATATATTTTGGGCAAATAAATATATTAGCAAAAAAATCCTTCATATGATCTTTCTGATCCTGAGTCACACTGACTCACTCATTGGTTTAGAGAAACTGTGAGATTACTTCCTAATGAGATAGTAACCACATATGTGATGTGCCTGTCATGACAAACACCTTAATTATTAAAGAAAGTGGAGTGGGATATTGGCACAGCTTTCCCTCTAAACAAGGGACTCTGAGTATGGCTGAAGAGGACATTCAGAAAATCAGTCCAGGATATTCTAATTACTGTAAGGGTGTGAAAGGGAGACGCTTGTAAATTTCTCCCAAGTAATAATGGACAAGAAGGGTTCAAAGGATTAAGACACACCACCTAGGATGGTGAGAGACAGCACACTGTAGTCATTTGAGCATTGGACTATGACTTTGGAGACCAGGATTGAATCCCCTCTCAGCCATGGAACTCTGCCGGTTGACCTTGGGCAAGTCACACTCTCAGCTTCAGAGGAAGGCAAAGCCAAACATCCTTAGAACAAATCTTGCTAAGAAAACCCGGT
Source organism: Iguana delicatissima (assembly GCA_948472985.1). Taxonomy (NCBI): domain Eukaryota; kingdom Metazoa; phylum Chordata; class Lepidosauria; order Squamata; family Iguanidae; genus Iguana; species Iguana delicatissima. Next base: position 48,272 of record CAOKZL010002652.1, on the reverse strand, counting down.
GATAAGATCTCTTTAGGGTCAACATAAGACAGAAATGACTTAGAGATACACAACAAACCTAGAATGGTAAAAATTGGTATATGCTATACCAAATGCTATAAACTGCTTTCTTGAAAATATTGCCAGAGTTACTTAATTCCTATTGGCTCAACTCTTCCCAGTCTACCTTAAGAACCAGCTGGCAGATCAAGCAAAGGAACCTTGTTCAGCTGGTGATGCGGCACCTTTCCAACTTCTTCCTACCAGCAAACAAGATTATGGCAAGGGATTGCAATGGGTTCTTGCTTCTGATGGTTACAGGCTCACTTTCTGGCAGAAAGTAGGGGGGCAGAAACATCCTTCTCCTCGCACCCTGATTTGAAGCTCAACAGACCTCCTTTGCCTGATCTTGCACCTGGCTCTTAAGATGGACTGGGGGTGCTGGATGTTAAAGTGGCCTGTGATTATGTAGAATTAGTGAATACAGAGTAGTTAGGTATCCATAGCACTAGGCTATGAATCCATAACTGCAATGGTGAATGCCAGCCCACATTGGTATCTAAGAAAACTTGATATGTAAAATTTCCCCATGTTTTTCTTTATGGGAGCAGAAGCTTCATGAAGGATGGAATGTTGGGCTGTATGTCAGAGCCAAGGAACTTTACCAACAGTCAGAACCAAGAATTGATTCAAAGGTCACACGGAAACACAGTAGAGTCTTGTTATTAGCTCTGCCTGTCTAGGAGGTCCCGTTGGCTACCCCACTAAGATAGGAAGGGCCTATCCCAGAAACTGAGATTTGTAATTGTTAAGAGGACACTGTCAGCTGTCCTTCTGTGGCTCTCCACCTGTGACATCCAATATAAGCTGGATGGTTCCTAACTCTAGTGAACTCTTATCTAGCAGATGTAAAGGGACATGTCAGTCTAGTTCTTTTATAACACTGAAAGGCTCACAAGACAAGGCAATAGGCAGCGTATACCTGAAGTGGCTACAAGTGTTTTAGATGATATCTTCCTAAACTTGGGAGTTTGAATTTGGGAACAAGCATGGGTATGTATATGGTAAACAAAGAAGTAATGCTGATTAGACAGCAGTGATTTTCTTCATTCTTAGGATGAACAGATGGTGGAAAAATTACAGGAAGTTGGGTTTTATTGCAAAATGTGGTCTTGCTTTGAAGCCCTGACACCTGGTCTGCATCCCACTGTGAGAAAAACATCCAGGCATTATGCTAATGGATTGAACAATAGTCAAAAAAAGAACATCTTTCATTGCACAGAGAAGTGGGGAACTCCATTTTCCCAGCTTCCTGCTGTCACTCTATTTACTGTAGTCTGTCGGTGCCTAAGTGGGGATCACTTGAGGCAATACATTAAGACTTGAAAGGAACAATATATTTCACAATTAGGTTAGCAACGGTGTTGCCTCCCTGATGATAATTACAAATCAATTATGTGTGTGTGTTTTTTTTAATGATGAACTTCTATGGTGTTTCACTCAGTGAATTTTCCCTCTGTGCCATGGAAACTCTCCAAGGCCAGGGATTAGGAGTATAGTTTGCAAGAATGTTTAACCCTCTAAGCAATTCTTCTGTAAAAAGCCAATTCAGGTCAGTGAGAGAAAATAGCTGTTAAAGATGGCTAGTTTAAGAGATTTTCGTATTTCCAAGGGGCAAAGCTAATGGTACTGATTCTTTTGTTTGAACAAAACTAAAAAGTATAGAAACTGGTTGTTGTTGTGTTTCTTCAAGTTGTTTCCAACTTATGGCGACCCAAAGCAAACTTATGATGGGGTTTTCTGAGGCTGAGTGTATATGTGCACCCAAGGCCACCCAGTGGGTTTTTGTGGCTGAGTGGAGAATTGAACTCTGGTCTCCGGGGTTGTAGTCTAATGCTCAAACTATTACACTATTTTAATTTTTGCGTGCGCAAAGATTATAGATAACACTTCTGGTCAGTTTAAAGGTTGCTTTGGCAGCCAACCTGCTCACCTGCCCAGAAGTGTAAGGCACTAAGAGGTAGTGTTTCAAGATGACAACTGTGTCTCACACACATTGTTGATGCAACCATGAGAAGGGGAAGGGGATACTCTTGCCTCTTACCCATAGTAGGGTTTGACTTTTTTGACCAGTAACTTGTGCATGTCATGCTTTACCTGGAGGAGGCCTCCTCAAATAATGAAGGAGAAGAAGAGTGCCAGGAGGATGAATCCCATCCATTGTTGGGCTGTTGGTTACAGATCCAACACCACATCCTGACCATGGCTTCCTGTAACTCTGACTATTGGCTTAACTTTGGACTAATTTCTCTGGCAACTCCTTTCTTAGTTTTGGACTTGGCTCAGGACAATTTTGCTTCATTTGACTTTGAACTGTTTGGATTACACTTCTCCTTCTACGGGCAGTGGTATTACCATGGGACTGGGTTGATGGCACCCACAATATAAGCCTCGGGGGATTAGTTTGGATTCTTCAGTAGCATTGGTTCACTGTCTGAAAACATTCCTTTCCTAGCCACCTTTTGATTGAGCTTTCTGTTGGTAGTTGATTCTTGGCTTGTTTTTCTTTTGCTGAGCTTTGGTCCTTGTTACTGGTTCCTGACTGTTGTGTTTTCACTGTATAATCATTTTAGTGCTATAATTGTGTTATTGGCACAATAAGTGCCAATAAGTGTTATTGGCAAATGTGAAAGATAATACTGGATCTTACAAGCAGAGTAATCAAATAGACAAGGCAGACATTGAACAAAAATCAGGCCTGAGCCTACCCACTCACTCACCCACAGAGAAAAACTTAGATATAAAGTAGCTTTACTTACTAACGCTCATGCGTAGTCATAGGTGAGGAGGAAGAAGATGAATGCAGGTTTGAGTGGTGCAGGAAAAGGCATGGTGTGACAACAACCGAACAATAAGTGATTATAGATATGCAAAGGTTGCTAACTCTGATTCCTTTCATGGGACAAAAAATTTTAAAAAAATAAATAGTGGAAGCCAAAGCAACATTGTGTGTGTGTGTGTGTGTGTGTGTGTGTGTGTGAGAGAGAGAGAGAGAGAGAGATTGAGAGAGAGAGAGAGAGGGAGTTTAACTTTTATTTCTGGCTGTGGTTCTAATGAAAATTTTCTCCTCTGAAATCTATGATTTGCATTAATTTATATCCTTATTTCTTATATCTTTATATCCTTCTTTCTCCTGGTACAGGATCCAAAGGCAACTTCTCTTTTGAAACCTATAGCAGCTTTGGTGTGCTGATCATGTGTACAGTCTTTATTATTACCATAGCAGAGTGGGCAAGGGCTGCAACGTCCCACCTTCGTTCCTGTTTTAAGATCTCCTAAGCCTCTGTGTCTTTAAAACATGCACATGAAATTACATTTGTGAGATTAGCATCCTATCTAGTTGGGTGCTAAGTTGAAGTAATGAGTCTGCATTTGTTCTGAATGGTCAAACACTGACAGTGATTGCTGAATGTTTCCCCTCATGGAAGAGGGAAGAATCTTATCATTCAGGCTTAAATTTGAGGGGACAGATGCTTAACTTCTGTGGTCCCCTCCCATCCCTATCCCCTGATTGCATCAGGCACCAAGTCATCAACAACAAAAACTCATTGAAAATGATTCTTGCACATCCCAGAAGTCTAGCAAGTACACACACACACACACACACACACACACACACACACACACACGCACGCACTTACTTGACAATAAATCAACCAAAAGCTGGGGTGGGGGGGTGAGTCCAACCCATATCTTGACAGTTAAGGTGTCCCACTGTGGATTTGCTGGCATTGCAATTGATGATATGAGTTACTGATACCGCAGCTTTGTGGCACTTCTCATCAGCTATGACAGGTTTTGTAGTGCTGCTAAATTGAAGTGTGGAAGGCCATATGAGTTGCTAGAGAAAGAGAGCATGGTAGGCAATTGCTGTAAAGTCTGTTGTCAGTTCTTGTTTTCAGTGAAGTCTAGATACTATATTATTGTCTGTTTTATTGACACTAAATGAGGAGGAAGGGACTACACACCAAACTTGATGGAGAGCAAGCTGCTTTATTTTTTTCCCCTGTGGACACACAGAAATTGGCATAATTATGCACTGTTTTCTTCCAAAGGATGAACTGGACCAACGTCCAGGTATGTGAATTACTTGTCTAGAGAGATTAAGGTTTCGAGTCAAAGGATGCCAAAATTACATGTCTGTCTTCTGTGATAACTGCCCATAAGGACTTCTGGACTCCTTTGATTGCTCAAACAGTGGCCATTTTGGTACTTGGACAGAAGATGCTTCCCAGGGGTCTTCATTTAGAACTGTAGTTCCAACTTGGAAATTGTCTCGGACAAAGGAATATACCCCTTTCCCTTGGGGCATATTCCTATTAACTAGGAGCTTAAGTTTAGAGGAATTCATCTTAGGTGGGACCAGGTAGAAGTAGGAAAAGGAGAAATGGAAATGTGAAAGGGAACTCCTCTGAATTAATTGGATTGGTTCCTGAACTCGTTTGCTGTTCTTCTGCATCTGTCATTCATCCATTAGATTAAATCACCGAACAATTTGGCTTCTCATCAGACACCTGCCTGCCATGAGCATCTGTATTCTGCTCCTGCTTCTCCATTTCTGCTGTTTTCTTCATATACTAGAATGGGAGGTGTTCAGACACCCATTTCATTCTGCCACTTCCAGCTTGCTATTACTTTCATTGCCTATTCACTTTCCATCCATTTACAATGCCTGTTAGAGTCCTATTACTGCTGAAGGATAAACAGGCAAAAGCTCTCTGTGCTATCTATACCTTATACAATTTTCCGTTATATATGCTAAGTATCCATTGATGACACAAAAGAGATCTTGATCTATTTAAGAAAGATAAAAAAGAGATCTTTTTGAGATGGGATTTGTAGTTTGTGCAGTTGGATATAGGGCAGGAAATCAGTAGAGCAAATACATGGATACTGAAGGAAAACAGAACCCCTGGTAGATACTTGCCTTCTTAGATTGGGTTAGTTATCATCACCCATTCTGTGTTACATTTTAAAAATATTTCAGATGAATGTGAACAACTGGAGTTAAATGCAGTAGAAATCTCTAGAGGCTTCATTGCTGGCTAGTTCCTTGGCATTTCAATTGAGGGGGCAGCCCTGAAGTCACTAAACTCCCGAAGACATTGTACAATGACAAGGCTTAAACATCACCTAGTTTATGATATTTAAAAACATGAGCTGTGAATCAAAATGAGTTTGGCCTCTGTTGGAAATTGTGTTAATAGGCAATTAGATTCATTTGCATTCAATGCGATGTGCGTAATTGGTTTGATTGACTGGCACAGTAAAATTTCAGGCAAGGAGGAGAAGAGTGGTGATGGATCACAGTGGAAATATGTCATGGCTGAGATCCTATGTCAGGGTTGTGTAGTGCTAATCTCTGCATACAGACTTACATAGTAATTGCTCTAGGCAACTTTGGCCTTGAGTGGAAACATTGTGCAACTAGACCAAGATACCAAATATGCAACTGAATGTGGGACTGTTACCCCAAACCATAGGTGCCGTAAGGGCCACCCTGCAATGCCAAATACCTCCTTGAAAAAGTGGGGAATTAATTAGCACAAAATCAGGAGGCTGCTAGAGGGGGTCAACTTAGCGAGATCTTTCCTATCAGTGTTTATGGGCACACGCAGGAAAAGAACCAGCCAGGGATTCAGAAGTAAGTTAAAAATGTGTTTTATTGAGGGGAATTCACTCATGAACACAAGATACACACAATCAAACATTCACACAAGAGCTAACTGAAAGAAAAAGGGATGAAAAAGGCTGAGAGATTTAGGGGGGATTTATAATTACCAGTCCGGAAGAGTAGTGAAGAGCAGAAATGTATTTTGGCTTAGGTAGGACCTAAGGACAGTTCTTATTCAGGAGCCAGATGGACAAAGTGACGGGTAGACCTTTGAGAGACTGCACTGGGCATCCTGAAATCAAGGGTATTTGTACCCTGAAAATAGCCTGTGGCTGTGAAGGTTCCAGATGCAAGACAAAGGGAACCTGTTGTGAACAATGAGTCTTTTGCCTCTTGATGGGCTTAGTGCTTGAGTGACAAAGACACGATGGGTGTTGTAATAGCTGTCTATTATGGGTGCTCTGAGGAAAGAGGAAATAATCCAGATGTACAAGGGATGGATATCTGTCAATCAGTGTCCTGGCGGGCTCCTCACAGTTGGATTCCCTGGAAAATTCCAGCTTCTGTTTAAGCCTATTATCCACAGGAATGGTGTGTGTTTGCCTGACAAGTGACTCAGTCTTACCTGGAGGAAGTTTTGAGTTGACCTACTCTTCTCACGTTGACAGTCAAATTCTTTCCCTCACTTGGTTTGACCTCTCCACCACCTCTCAGGCTTGAATTTGATCTCAGAGCCAATAAAATGTCTTGCCAATTATATATGATGCCAATTGGGTATGGTGCCCATCCATACTGATATTGGGAACCCCCAAAGCGAGGCCTTACAGGACCATATGTACGTGCACACCCATGTACAATTTTCATTTTCATTTTATTTTATTGAGTTCAGTTCAAAGGACTTTCACAGTGGCTTGCAAATAATTAATTTGATAGTTCCCTAACCTCATGCTTCCTCTTCTTGTTGTTAGTTTGCACCTTCAAGTCATTTCTGACTTATGGTGACCCTAAGGTGACCCTATCATGAGTTTTTCTTGGCAAGATTTGCCTGTGCTCTCCTTTGAGACTGAGAGAGTGTGACTTGCCCAAGGTTGCCCAGCAGGTTTCCGTGGCCGAGTGGGGATTTGAACCCTGGTCTCCAGAGTCATAGTACAATACTTAAACCACTACACCACACTTGCAGTCTAAAGGCTTGCAATCTAAACAATCTAAATAATAAATCACAACCAACATGAGACATGACACATAAGAGGAAAACAATGGTAGTGAAAGAGGGGATTAATTCCAGCAGACGCTGGCTGTTCTTCTCACCTCAGAGGTCACAGCAGTGGCAGCTGGACGAGAGGGAGGGCCTCTCCATGAGTCAGTCTATGCAAATCTATGTGCATTGGCACTACATAGGAAGGTACAGTTTGCCTTAATCCAATCCAGTATGATACAAGCCTAGAGAAGTATGTGTCTCGCTAATTACCTTTAAAAATGCCGAAGTAATGTCATGATTAAAAAAAGATGAAAGAGTTGGCCAAAAAAGTAAAAGACTTCAGGTATTCTAATTATCACCTGTTCATTCTGCTGTTACCCTGAAAATCTGGGGATCCCAGAGGGACACTTCGATATGCTCCAAGTGATGGGGAAAGTAAGCTCAATGGAGCACAAGCAATAGCAATGGAAGAGGCAGGGTAATCTAGTGAGATCTTTTATCCAGTTTTTATGGGGTCAGGCCCAGTCAGAAATCACACAAAAAGGTCCAGTGAATGACTTTATTAAACAGTAATAGCACTCATCAACGCAAACACTCACACACACATCCAAAGGCTAAAGAGAAATAAAGAGTGGAAATAAGATAGAGGGATTGTTGAAGGATTTGTAGTTTGGGTGATACTGCACCTTTTCCTGAAGTCCTTGGTCCAGAAAGCAGCGAAAGGAAAGGGAACTCAGCGAAGAGACGCTGAGGGGATCACGCAGCTATCAGGAGGAGGGAACGGTCAGTTGGTATGACCGGGAGGCATCCAAAGAACTAGTAAAAAACGGGGACTATTTGTAGGAAAAATTTACCTTGAGGGCAAATCCTCTCCTGGGGAGAACAAAAGGGACAGCAATGGAAAACAACTTCACACCAGCACCTTCTTCGACATTGAAAGATAACAAGGTGTTACCCAAGTATCAGAATCTTCCGCCGCTTTAGGTTGCAGAGTGAGTTTATGTAGATAGATTTTGCCTGATAAGATTTTATTGCTTCCAGTGCCCAACTTTGTGGGAAAACTCTTAATCCCTTCAAGTTGGCTCCTTAAAGGCTGATGATATTTTATCCAGCGTGGGTTGGCACAGCTTGATGTCTCCTGTGGCCACGTGACTGGGGAGTTTACTGGTCTGACCTGATTCTTTTGATCGTACGACCGTTGGTGCCTACGTGCTCATCCGGGTGACCTCTCTGGTGGGTTAGATTAATTTTATATCAAAGTTGTAGACCCTGGGATAGGGTTTACCAAAGGGGCAACACTGCTACCTTGTCAACCACAAAGTCCTTCTGATTTTAGGTGATGCTACTGGTAATTTTTAAGGTTACATGTTTAGCAGAATCATTGAACAATTACTTTAATTTACACAGCGCCCAGACTTTCATTCTGGCCAAAGAAAGAACCCAACAGTTCTTCTTTAAGAACTCTATAAAGGGAACAGACGATGACACATGCATAACAAGAAAGATCTTCAATTGCACTTGTATTTCAAAGATAAGCCTTTTCTTTGTAATTTGTATTATGCCTTTGAAATATAATACTTTGCATTACATCTGTCAAATATCACATCCTATAAGGTGGTGGAGGTGAGAATTATGGCCTGAAAGCGGCCCACATGTACCTTTTGTATGTGTCTCTTCCATTTTTATCAAAGAAACAGAGAATTATCATTCCCAAAGCTTCCAGAGAGTGAGATTCTTGGCTGAAAAAAAGTACAGTGCACCAGAAGCCAGATATCTCTAGCCTAGAGGGATCTGGTATGGGTGGGAAATGGGATAGGTGCAGCTGTTACCCCAAAACATGGGCGACTCAGGGGTCCACCTGCAATGCTGGTACCTCCACGTAACAGTGGGGAATTAATTAGCTCAAAATTTAGGAGGCCTGTGAAAGGAGGGTAACTTAATGAGATCTTTCCACCAATGCTTATGGGGTCTTGCAGGAAAGAACCAGCCAGAGATTCCAAAAGTAAACTAAAACGTGTTTTATTGAGGGGAGTTCACCCATGCATGCACACAAGATACAAACAGTCACACATTCACACAAGAGCTAACCGAAGGATAAAGAGAGCTAAAATTATGGATAGCAAGGATAATGAGGCTGAGGTTTTTGGGTTATAATTACCAGTTCAGAAGGGCAGTGAAGAAGCAGTGATGTGGCTTAAACTTGTATATTGAAGGGCAGTACACAACCAGAAAGCAGAGCACCAGCATGGCCACCAGTAAGTAAAGTACTGCATCTGACTGCATAAAGCCAAGGGTTCATTTCCCTCCCTGAAGGGGTATGAGTTAACTGCTTTCTGGTAGAGTAAACAAAATAGGTCTGGAGTGGACTGATTGTCTCAATGTCTTGGTTGGGTAATGTGACTGGGCAAAGTTTTGGTAGGAAATGCACACAGCAGGGGGGCTTGCCTGCTGCATCTGGGCTTGACTATTATTTTTGTTAGAGGATTAGCTTAGAGCTATTAATTTAGGCTTTGCTGGCTAATTCTCCATGAATGCACATGACCTGACCATGCTGAGATGACCTGCTTTCCAGCCAGTCTCCCTTCTCCACATGGCCTTTCAGCCATAAGTGTGTGTAATTTATGTTTTAAGCCAATTAAACATATCTGCCAATTAATATATTTTACCAATTAAATCATATCAAAGTGTTGGGGTGTTCAGGCTGGTAACACAGCCCCTTAATCTTCTGTGACTGCTCATTTCCACTCTAAGGAAACAGACTAATTGAAGGAAGTTAGTTCCAAAACTGGAAGGTTACCATTTACTCTTCTTCATGGGATAATGCCATGAAAACTCAGTGTCAGAGGGCATCACCATCTCTGCCATGTTTAGCTTAGCCTAACTGTAGCCATTTTGTTGAAGTTCCCTTACAACTGCATTCCTTTTGATGTTTGGGTGATAGGAGGGGGGATTGGTTGGAGGATGGAAAGCAAGGTCATTCAAGAGACTGGCATGAGATAGAGAGTGAGAAAGGTAAGGATGTGGGAAAGAGCTGGGAGGGGCAAGAGGTGTTCAACAAAAATAAAACTGTCTGCTCATCTTCAGTTTCAGCAAGGACATTGTCTGTGTACTGAACTTAACTTTTAATAAATGCTTTCTGGACCTTTTCATGAAGATTACTTATTGAGTTGAGACAAGACATTACATTACGTTACAAGACATTTCACTCAGTACAGGGTTGGAGGGTTGTTGTTGTTATTATTGACCATATAAAGGGCAAGAGGCCATCTAAGATGATAATCTCACAATTCACCTGGCGATTTTTCCATGCAAGCTTAATTGAAATGCTATTGCTCATAGTATAGCAAAATTCATTAGCAAGCAGTGGTCTATTTTTGTTCTTTGCAAAGGTTGTCCCAGGACTCACTGTTTTGCTTCAACAACCTCTTCCCACAGCCATTCTGTGGTTAGTGGATAGTGTAGGAGGCCAAAGAAGCATCTCGCTATGTCCCCATAGCTTGATGTATTAGGGTAGATAAACAAATCACACCTTGCTATATCCCCAGACATGGAGCTGGCTTGAACCCCCAAACACAAAGTAGGAAGGTAGAAAAGAGAAGGCAAGAAAGACACACACACAAAACTTTGGCCAAGGATCCCAGGAAGGATGATTTATTCTTTCAGACTTCCCTTCTTATATCATTTTTTATGTTTATATTAAAGAATGCTGACAGAAAAGAAAAGATTCATGCATCAGCATTAGTAGAGTCACAGCTTGTACATGTGTTACACTCTATCTGGCCCTTAGTTTTCTGAGTCTTCCTGTTACATCCAGGTCATTCTCAAAGATACTGCTGACATTTCAAGAGTCTTTCACTTGTACATACTGATCATAAACAGGAGCACAGCAGAATAAACAATTCTAAAGCAAGGTTGCTTGATGAACCCTGAGTGTCTAAAATGCCAATTAATGTCACAGTTAGTGATTATCAAGTATTAATTCTATAGCAAGTTACAGAGCCCCAAATTTCAAGCCTAACAGATGGAGATTAGTGACTTCATCTGCTGATACCTCTGGAAGACCTCAGTGGATCTTGGCAAATTATGTCCTTGGTCTGCATCTGGCTATGGTAACAAAAGGAGTTGCTTCTCTGCCCGTCCCCCAATCACAAATAGAATGGCCATGTTGATGGTGGGGTTATTGCAGTAGGGATGGAGACAAGGGAGCGATGGTGGAGTTCCTCATGCCATGCAGGATCTCAGTGACAGTGTGTTTCCAAGAAGGCATGGAGTCATATGTTGTGCAAAGAGACTTTTATGCTGTGGACATTCTGCAAACTTTCCACTTTTGCACAGTTCCAGTTCACAAATGGGCCAGGCATCATTCATTTATGGCAAACTGGTTCTAGAGATTACTCTACGGAGGCAAAGAAAACATCAAAGATAAGTCAGCTGGACAGTTATGATCATCTTCCATCTATGTGCCTGCATCTAAACAGAAATAATGACTTGCCCATGAAATAACCTGTCAGTTTTTATTTATACTAACTTTAAGGGCAGAAAGTCATCTGTCTCTCTTCTTCCTCATCCTCTTTAACTGAGTGGAACCCTGCCCTATGAATTTTTCTGGGAATGTGAACTGGAAGAAGAGATGGCCAGTTATACCCAGTCTCCTGAACTCCATTGCAGAGGATGCCAGGTCACATAAAATGTCCCTAATGATGCCAAAGTAGAGCAGAAGGCAGAGAGTGGTTTGACAGAAGCATCATTGCTCATGGTAGGCATTCTCATTCTACTGTTGCTTCTGTGCAAAGGTTTTCCAATTTCTGTAGATCACAAAACATTAAGACAAAAGAATTGGATGTATGACAAAACGTATTGTTTAGCTATATTTCTTTTCCATTACTGTCTAAGATATATTCATAACCTTTTTTGTTTTAAATACATATCTGAACCATTTCATTAGGAATAAAATAAGCAAATCAATGGGTTTTACAGTAAAAGCATTGAATACTTGGTCTGAGTTCTGACTCAAACAGGCTTTGGAGAAGGCCACCATATTGACAGATTAACTCACACAACCAAGGAAAAGGCGAAGCTAAAATAATGACTCATGGGGTCTTCATTTCTCAATAGATGGGCAGCCACCAAATGGGTAGAATAAATGGGAGTACTTCTTCATATAGCACATAGTTGTACAATGCAATTTGTTACACAGTGGAAATTGTTATCACAAGATGCAGTAGTGGCCACCAAGCTGGTGAAAAGAAGATGAGGTGGGTTTGTGGGAAATTAATAATAATAATAATAATAATAATAATAATAATAATAATAAAAAATTTATTTCTATCCCGCCTCTCCCAAATGGATCGAGGCGGCATTACAAAACATATAAATATTAAAATATCAAAATGTAGCCCACCCTCTCCACTCACCAACCCTACCATCCCCCCAACACACCAACTATTAAAACAGATTAAAATAAAATTAAAACTAAAAGTTAAAAACAAAACAATTAAAAACAAAGGGACAATTGATGAGAGGCAGTGGAACACTAGTCTGGGAAGGCTTGTCGGAAGAGAACAGTCTTGACTGCTTTTTTAAAGCAGTCAAGACTGGTAATGTGCCAGGTCTCCTCCGGCAGGCCATTCCATAACCTGGGAGCGACTGAAGAAAAGGTCCTCTGGGTAACCGCAGCCAACCTAGTTCTGATTGGCTGCAGTAGATTCCTCCCAGAAGACCTTAATGTGTGGGGCGGATTATATGGGAGAAGGCGATCCCGCAAGTAGGCTGGCCCCAAGCCATGAAGGGTTTTAAAGGTAAAAACCAACACCTTGTACTGTGCCCGGAAACTAATAGGCAGCCAGTGTAAAGACTTCAATATAGGTGTTATGTGGTCAGTTTTAGATCTTCCGGTGACCAACCTGGCTGCCATATTCTGAATTAATTGAAGTTTCCGGACTAAGCACATGGGTAGCCCTATGTAGAGTGCATTGCAGAAGTCAAGCCGTGAAGTTACCAGCACATGTACCACTGTTTTTAGGTGTTCCAAGTCCAGGAAGGGGCGCAGCTGGCGTATCAGCCGAAGCTGATAGCAGGCGCTCCTGGCTGCCGCATCAATTTGAGCTGTCATCTGAAGCGCTGAGTCCAAGAGCACCCCCAAGCTGCGGACACAGTCTTTCAGGGGAAGTGTGACCCCGTCTAGAACTGGTTGACAAACCTCCATACCTGGGCTAGGGCCCTTGACAGCAAGTACCTCCGTCTTATCTGGATTCAGCTTCAGTCTGTTTTTCCTCATCCAGTCCATTACTGCTTCAAGGCATTCATTTAGAATAAATAAAGTCTTGATGAACGCAAAATGTGACAGCAGTTGCATGATAACAAGTTGCCTACAGGAACTAGTACTATTAGTTTGTTGTTTTCATCTGCCTTCAAGAAAACTATGATTTATGGTGATACTTGTTCTATGGCAACCCTGAGGAGAACCTATCATGGGTTTTTCAGGGGGTGAGAGTATGTGATGCAGCCAAGATCACTCAGTGGGTTTCCATGGCTGATCAGGGAATTAAACCTTCATGTCATGTGCTGGCTAACTTGCTCTCACAAAAAGCACTCAGAGGTTTGGAAGAAATATTTATTAGGAATTAGGAAGCTGACATGTGTTGGCTGGTAACAGTTTTTATACCTGGACATCCAAATTCTGGTGTGTATGACAATGATTGGTGAATGTCATAAATGTCACATGACCCCACCAGAACCAGAGTTTCCCAGGCATTCCCAATGTTTACATAACTTTCATCATGAGAACTCAGTCAGTTCCTGTCATCTTGTTTTGGTCTTGGCTGTTCTCTTAACACCTTCCCACTAGTTTCACACTGCACCTTTCTGATCTCTCTGGATATCAACTATTGCCAGATTACCTCTTTTGGTTCTTCAGTGCATTTTGAACTCATACCCCGATGCAAGTTGCAAAATGGTGATTGATACATTGTCACACTAGCAATCTCTACTTCCCTTTCATCTATTGCCTCTGTTAAAACAGATACTATTTCCCCATTTGTATGACAGGAGCCAAGCTTCCTGACATCTGGTCTCCAGGGTCATAGTCCAAAACTCAAACCATTACACCACACTGGTTCTCGTATCTCATATATCCTCACGTTGTTGTTGTGGGTCTTCAAGTCTTTTCCAACTTATGGAAACCCTAAGTTCACAAGGTTTTCAGGGGCGCAGAATATGCAATGCACCCAAGGTTATGCAGTGGATTTCCATGGCTGAGCAGGGAACAAAAACCCTGGTCTCCAGGGTTGTAAGTCCAATATGCAAGCCACTACATCACGCTGGCTCATGATAACACTATCATAAGGTTTTCTTGGCAAGATTTGTTCAGAGGAAGTTTGCCATTGAGGCTGAAAGATTATGACTTGCCCAAGGTCACCCAATGGGTTTCTATGGCTGAGATTCTGTGGGAGAACCCTGATCTCCCAGAATCTGCCAGAGTTCTAGTCCAAAACTCCAAGCCACTACATCATGCTGGCCCCACCACTATTAGCATCCAACAACAATAACTCATGCCACCAGTCATCATTAGGACAAACAACCAGTAGGGTTCAAAAGAAAAGGGCAGCTACCATCAAGCCTCCCTTACTTCCTTCAGTAGGTAGGATAATGAAAAGCCCTTCCCCCTATACTTTACAGATCCCATATTCCAATGAAGAACTGGTCTTAAAGCAAATATTATGAATGCACTTGTGCTCGTGAATTGCAGCATGAACTGAGCTCATATTTATCTGTCATGCTGAGGCCCCTAAATTGTATTGAGAGACTTCATAGTATTACTATTCTTAAAAAATGTTATTCAAACTGATGAGGGCAATATTTATAGATTCCTCATATTCTGATACTTTAAATTGCATCTTACTGAATTTATGTGTAAATCCAGCAGTAATAATGAAGTAGAGTAGCCATTACCCCATCATGGGGACCTACCTGTTCCATGCATCTGGTGGAAGGAACTTGAATGGGAAGACATCTTCCACCAGTGAAAAGAAATAAAAGGATCCATTCTTGGAAGACAGGGTGAGGTAGGAATGAGTTTCAATATTCTGTTTTGCCTGACCTATCCTTGTTCCATGCACAAACAGCACTGAGCACTTGTATGTGTTATTGGCAAGCATTTGACCATCAGGAAATATAAACTCCTAACGTGAGCACTGATTTCCTTTTAAAAGCATGTCATTGGTCTGTCATTAGCCCAGGACAAGCCTCAGAGGAGGTGAGTTCTGGTTGTTGGGGACTCTTTGCTCAGAGGAACCGAAACGGCAATTTGCAAACCGGACAAGCTCAATCGAGAGGTCTGCTGTCTTCCTGGGGCCAGGATCAACCACATAACGGAGAGGCTAACCAGGCTGGTCAAACCCACTGACCATAAGCCCCTCATTTTGGTTCATGTTGGAACCAATGACACTGCGAGGAGCAGCTTTTACCACATCGCAAAGGACTATGAGCTTATGGAGACGAAGCTTAAGGACCTTGGTGCGCAGGTGGTCATTTTGTCTCTCCTCCCTGTTCAAGGATATAGCACACGTAGGGAAAGGACAATAGGAGAGGTCAACAACTGGCTCCGCACGTGGTACTGCTGGCAACGGTTTGGGTTTTTGGAACATGGCCTGAATTTCCATGAATGTGGGCTTCTGGTGAGGGATGGGCTGCACCTCACGAAACTTGGCAGGAATGTTTTTGCAAACAGTCTCGCAAGGAGGATTAAGAGGTCTTTAAACTAAGTTCCGCTGGGGAGGGAGACAATATTATTCAGGGCAAGGACTCGGCGAGTGCAGGGAGAAAAGGCCCAAATGATACTGGACAAGTAGTACAAGCAGCCAATGGCGGGAGGAGTAGAAACAATAGTACAGGACTTGCAGGAAGGGCCCGGGGACTTAAGTGTCTCTACACTAATGTACAGAGTATGGGAAACAGGCAGGATGAACTTGAACTCCTAGTACAACAAAATAAATACGATTTGATAGGAATCACTGAGACCTGATGGGATGAGTCTCATGATTGGAATATAGGAATAGAGGGGTATAGCCTATTTTGTAAAAATAGACCAAACAAGAAAGGAGAAGGAGTAGCCTTGTATGTCAAGGATGTTTTCACCTGTGAAGAGATCTGTGACTTAAACCCAGAAAGCCAGGTCACGAGTATTTGGGTAAGAATTAAGGCAGCGAGAAACAATAGGGATATTCTGGTGGGGGTTTACTACAGACCTCCAAGCCAGGCTGAGGACTTTGATGACGCCTTCCTCAACCAAATGACTACACATTCAAGGAGGAGAGATACAGTAATAATAGGAGATTTCAATTACCCGGATATATGCTGGCAGTCAAACTCTGCCAAGACAGCAAGTTTCTTGCTTGTCTTGCAGACAACTTCATGGTCCAGAAGGTGGAAGAGGCGACAAGGGGATCAAATATTCTAGATCTGATCCTGACCAACAGGGATGACCTTGTTAATGAGGTAGAAGTGGTTGGATCTTTAGAGGGGAGTGACCATGCCCTAGTGGACTTTGGCATTCAGTGAGAAGGAGAAGATAAGGGTAGCCAGACACTCATCTTAGATTTTTAAAAAAGCAGACTTCTGTAAACTTAGGGAGCTGCTGGCTGGAATTCCTTGGTCAAGAATAGTGAAAGGGAAAGGAGTTCAGGAGGCATGGGAATTCCTTAAAAAGGAGATACTGAAGGCACAGTCTAAAACTGTGCCAATAAGGAGGAAAAATGGAAGGCATCTGAAGAAACCAGAATAGTTGACTGAAGAACTCTCAGCTGAGCTAAGTGTTAAGAGAAACATGTACAGAAATGGAAGAAGGGGGAAACCACCAAAGAAGAATTTAAGCAAGTGGCCTGGAGATGTAGGGAGGAGGTCAGAAAGGCTAAAGCACAGAATGAACTTAGGCTGGCCAGAGACATTAAAAACAATAAAAAGGGCTTTTTTAAATATGTCTGCAGCAAAAGGAAAAAGAAGGAGACGATAGGGTCGCTGCGCAGAGAAGATAGTGAAGGGGGAAGAGAAAAGGTAGAACCACTTAACACCTTCTTTGCCTCAGTTTTTTCCCAGAGGGATACAAGCACTCAACCTGGCGGTTGGGGAGCAGGTGAGGAAGCAGGGGAAATGAGGCACGTAATAGGTAGAGAGGTGGTACAGGAATACCTGGCCACACTGGATGAATTCAAGTCTCCAGGGCCAGATGAATTGCATCCTAGGATATTAAAAGAACTGGCAGAGGTCATTTCGGAACTGCTTGCTATAATCTTTGAGAAATCTTGGTGGACAGGAGAAGTTCCAGCAGACTGGAAGAAAGCAAATGTTGTCCCCATCTTCAAGAAGGGAAAAAGAGAACCCAAATAATTATCGCCCAGTCACCCTGACATCAGTACCCGGAAAGATCCTAGAGCAGATCATTAAGCAGTCAGTTGCTAATCACTTAGAAAGCAAGGCGGTAATCACGAGAAGTCAACATGGATTTCTCAAAAATAAGTCATGCCAGACTAATCTTATCTCTTTTTATGATAGAGTTACTAGCTTGATAGATGAAGGGAATGTTGTGGATGTAGCATACCTCGATTTCAGTAAGGCCTTTGACAAAGTTCCCCATGACATTCTTGCAAAGAAACTAGTAAAATGCGGGCTGGACAGGTCTACTGTTAGTTGGATTTGTAACTGGTTGGCCGACCAAAGCCAAAGAGTGATCACGAATGGCTGCTTCTCATCCTGGAGAGAAGTGACTCGCGGGGTGCCACAGGGTTCTGTCCCGGGCCCAGTGCTGTTCAATATTTTTATCAATGACTTGGATGAAGGAATAGAGGGCATGCTCATCAAATTTGTAGATGACACCAAATTGGGAGGGGTTGCTAATATGCCAGAGGACAGGATCAAAATTCAAAATGACCTGGATAGATTGGAGAGCTGGGCCAAGGCTAACAAAATGAAATTCAACAGAGAGAAGTGTAAGGTCCTACACTTAGGTAGAAAAAATGGAATACAGAAATATAGGATGGGGGACACATGGCTGGATAGCAGTATGTGTGAAAGGGATCTAGGATTCTTCATAGACCACAAGCTGAACATGAGTCGGCAGTGTGATGTGGCAGCCAAGAAAGCCAATGCAATTCTTGGCTGCATCAATAGGAGTATGGTGTCTAGATCGAGGGAGGTACTGGTACCACTCTACTCTGCTTTGTTTATACTTCATCTTGAATACTGTGTCCAGTTCTGGGCACCCCAATTCAAGAAGGACATGGTCAAGCTGGAGCAGGTCCAGAGGAGGGCAACCAAAATGGTGAGGGGCCTGGAAGCCATGCCCTATGAGGATAGACTTAGAGAGCTGGGTATGTTTAGTCTGCAGAAGAGAAGGTTAAGAGGGGACATGATAACCATGTTTAAATATCTGAAGGGATGCCATGTAGAGGAGGAAGTGGGCTTGTTTTCTGCTGCTCCAGAGACCAGGACAAGGAGCAATGGATTCAAGCTGCAGGAAAGGAGATTCCCCCTGAACCTCAGGAAGAACTTTCTGACAGTCAGGGCTGTCCGACAGTGGAACATGCTGCCTCGGAGTGTAGTGGAGTCTCCTTCTTTGGAGGTTTTTAAGCAGAGGATAGATGGCCATCTGTCGGGAGTGCTTTGCGGGTGTTCTTGCATGGCAGGGGGTTGGACTGGATGGCCCGTGTGGTCTCTTCCAACTCTACATTTCTATGATTCTATGATTCTATGATTGGTGTCAATTTGGAAGACTGTGTTGAACAGAGATTTTCAGAAGACTGAAAGAGTATCTTTATTGTGTTGACCTGTTTCTATTGTGTAGAGATAACACCTTGAAATTTAAGGGATATGCTTTGTTTGTCCTGTCCCTTGTTGTCTAATATATGCAGCATTGCTGAAAACACTGTATTCTTCACTCCAACGCTAGACAAAACCTAGTCCAACACAAGCCAAAGGTCTGTCTGTTTTGGCACATTTCTGAGTAGAAAAGAGTTTCATGAAAATTCACATAACTGTGTGAATCCAAGGACTAGTATCTTCCAATCCAAATCAGTACAAATCAGTTTTGTCTGTATAAAATTGAGGACTGAAATGTCAGAAACATTAGTATGTTCTTTCAGAGCTATCAAGTATTGTATTAGGCTTAGTCTTTTCGTCCTCAGTTGTCCAGCAGTGGACCAAGATCCCCTATGTCCAATTGAAATGAAATTCTCTCCTGTTTTCACTGGGCAAATTGAACCTGTTGCTTTTCCCAGCAATGGGAGAAGCATGTTGAATTTGCCTGTCAAGCATAGGTTGAAGATGAGTATCTCAGTTTGGAACTTTAATTCAGCACCATAAACAGAGGCTATTTCTGCACTAGCCTGTTATAGTGCTATGATTCCACTTTCAACATCCTATGGAATCCTGGAGTTTGCAGTTTTGAAAGTGGAATCATAGCGCTATAACAGGCTAGCGCAGAAATGGCCATAGTTCAATACACAGGGATTCAAACTGAGACTTTTGAGGAAGAAAGCACTCCCTGGGCTGCACTGCTGAGCCTGCCAGTTTTGGATTTTCCAGTATTTGATTTTTTAAAAATCTCAGTTCCTATACAACTTGAATATGACATAATCAGTGAATTTTGGTGTTGTTCTTGATAAGTGCCTTTAAGTTGACTTCCAACTTATGGCTGATAACTACCCTTGGGCCATTTCCACACTACACTGTTATAGTGCTATTATCCCACTTTCAACATCCTATAGAATCCTGGGCTTTGCAGTTTAGAGACGGGCATTTAGAATTCTCAGCCAGAGGACAATTTGGCCTAGGAAGCTACAAACCCCAGAATTCCACAGGATGTTGAGAGTGAAATAATAGCACTATAACTGTGTAGTGTGGAAATGGCCTTGCTCAGAGCTGGTTAGCCATTTCTTTCTCTATGGCTGAGTGTGATTTGTTGCTGCTGCTGTTGTGTGTCTTCAAATGGCTTCTGACAAATGGTAACCCTAAGGCGAATCCATCACGGGGTTTCCTGGGGCTGAAACAAGCCGAGGCCATCCAGTGGGTTTCAATCACCCAGCAGGAAATGGAATCGTGGTCTCTAGGGTTGTGGTCCAATGCTTAAACCCCTATACCCCGCTGCTGGGACTGAGCAAGGATTCAAACCCTGACCTGCAGGAGTTCTATCCAACACTCAGCCCACTGCACTGCACTGCTGAATTTTGATATATGTTTATCAAACACAAACTAAACCTAAATTCCAACTCATCCCTAGAGAGAGAACTGACATGAAGACAGGATTGGGTTTTATGAAAACTTTGCATTGGTAAAATCTCTTTTAAGAAAGCAAGAGATGGAGAGGAAGCAAGTCCTACACAGTTCATTTCAAATTCCCCATAGACAGTCCACAATGATTGACTTCCCATGCCGATATCCAGCCGTCACTGGCTGAGATTCAGTTTTTTTACCTTCAGAGTTCTGCTCTCAATAAATAACACTACCAGTCCCCCACCCTGTGCAGTCAGTCAAAGCAGCACACTATAATTGTGTTAAGACAGCATTGCAGAAATGTGTTTACAGCTTACTGTCCATCCATCCAGAAACAAAAAAGCAAGAACTGAATGGCAAAATGACTGTCAAAATCTAAATGGCTCCTTGCTGACACTAATAATATAATGGGTAGGACGGTAACATGACTGCCACCATTAAAACTGTCAGCATTTAAAACAATTACCATGCAATGTTCCCTCAAATAGCAGACTGATGGCAAGACTTAGAGGAGTGAGCTTTCTGTTGGCAAATGCCAAAGGTGATGCACGCACGTACACCAATGGTAATTTAATTTCTTCAAAACATCCTTAGAAAGAAGGAAAGAAATGTTATATAAATGCCTATTTGTTTTTATTTTATTTTTCATTTATATCCTGCCTTTTCCCTAGTAGATTACAACTTTAAACCTTTTAAACCTTTATTAGTGTCGGCAAGGAGCCATTTGGACAGTACAGATTAAAAAGTGTACAAAAACATTAGGAGAAAATAAAAATACAAAAGTTATTAGAAACTCAATTAAACAATCTTCAGAATTATATCATTTAAAATGAGTTAAAAGACAATATATTTTTTTCAAAAAATCAACAAAACAGCACACCATACCATCAAAGAACTGTCAATTCCTAAAAGCCTAATGGAATAAGATTATTTTTACTTGTCAGAAGAAGGGAAACAAGGTGGGAGCTATTCTAGCCTCTCTAGGGAGAGAGTTCCAAAGCCTCGGAGCAGCTGCGGAAAAGGCCCTTTTCCTTTGTCACCATCAAATAAGCCTCTAATGGAGATCTTAGAACTCTGGTAGGCTCATGAAGACAGATACAGGCATATTTCTTTCTTTCTTTCTTTTTTTGAAATAAAACAAATTAAAGGTATACAGTCCTCCCTCCAGATTCGCAGGTTTGACATTCGCAAATTTAATCATTCTCAAGACATGTGCTTTCCTCCCCTCCCCATTTTCCTCTTCCCATTCCCTTGCATTCTTCACCGCAGGCTTGCCAGGCTTGTGTTTAAAATGAACTTTTTCTCCTTTTGGGAGAGCAAAGCCTCCTCCCATTGCTGGAGGTGTGTCCTCTCCGCCATGTGGTTGCACATTCTGCTGTGTATTGGCTGCTGTTTGTTCAGGTGCTCTATTTGCTCCTACCTCTCATTTCTCAAGATGGCTACCAGAAGTAGTAGAATCCCTAGAACTCCACTCTTCTCTGTCTGAAGGGAAAGTACTGGTAAGACTTTTAACTTGTCTTTTTTCTTCCCCTCCCTAATACCAGGGCCAGAGGCAAAGGAATGGGAAGGGAAGAACTAAAGAGGGGAATGGGGGGGGTCATGGGAGGAGTTATTCACAGCTTTTCCACTTTCATGAGGGTTCTGCACCCCAAACCCTTGTAAATATGGAGGGGGCCATTGTATTTCATATTGCAAGAACATTTTTTTCCAGGAACAGTTATTACATCCCGCCCCTCTCCAAATGGGGATGAAATTTGGAAGGGATGTGCAAAGAACCATGGATATTTTATGCACACTTTCTTCAGTACAAACTGCTCAGATTGGCCTAAGTCTGGATGCAGCTTGCATTTGGGAATCCACACATTACTGGATAGTTTTGGTCACATTTAATAAAATTTGCTTCTGTGGAAAATGTGCGGAGAAAAATGTGCACACTCCAGATATACTCAAAACTGCCCCATACACACACTGTGTTCAATGGAGGTGAGGAATATATGCAAGCAAAGCATACAACTTGAAGAAAAATCTTCAAAAATGTGAAAATTTTCAAAACAAATACCCAGAGAAAAAAGGATGATGTGAGTCCAAACAAACAAACGAACAAATCCACCTCAACCCCCCCCCAGATAGAATTGGTCATGTACCAGAAATCCAGGTTAAAAAAAGGATACAGTTCATGGATGTTGTTTATATAGATGTCTGCATCCCTGATATAGGGTTACTGGGGTGGTTGGGTGGGTGGTGGGTGGGTTGCAAGCAAATTTTAAGAAAACTGCACATTTTTTAAAAATATAGCTATGGTGTTACCCCAAAATGTGGGTGACTCAGGGGTCCATCCACAATGCCAGTACCTTCATGAGACTGTGAGGAATATTAGCTCAAATTAGGAGGCCTACAGGGGGCTGGGTAACCTAATGAGATCTTTTACACCTATGTTTACCAGGACTTCTTCAGGGAGGAACCAGCCACAGATCCAAAAGTAAGCTTAATAATGCTTTATTGGCAGAATTGCAATCACACACACAAAATCCAAGCAGTCAAGCAGTCACATAAGGCTAAATGAAGGAAAAGGGAGGAAAGTTTTGGATAGTGAGATTCAGGGCAAACTGGGATTGGTACAATGGGAGGGGGACAAAATGAGGGCACTGCTGTCCACAAGTGAGAATTCTACCCGCTATCCATGTGCACAGCTACAAACCAAGGTTATGTCCTAAGATGCCTTTGTGGGTCTCAATGCAAGAAGCTTTTTATAGGAAGGAAATAACAGTAAGGAAAGTACAGTTTTCAATTGCATTCTTATAGATCAATATTCAAAAGGCTTAAAATAGATAAGAAAATGTTAGGTTTTGAAAAGCAAAAATTCAAATTTGAGATGCAGTTATGTATGGATGACATTTGGTAACGTGTGTAAACTTTTGTTAAAAATTGAGTTGGCAGAGGAACGAGTCAAAGATTGTATGATAAAGAGGACCAAGAATTTGAGATATAATGTACGGGTGGAACAATGGGAAAAATGTAGTCAAAGGGAGTTTATATCATGATCTTAAGGAGAATTTTTATAAATGAAATACCATTGATATTTAATTCCAGAAAAATTGGCCAAAATGCATAAAGGGCTTTATAATGTATGTTGAAAGTGTAAGAAACAAGTTGGGATGTTTTATCATATGTGATGGACTTGTGAGAAAGCAAAAACATTTTGGAGAAAATATCTACCCTGATATAAAAGATTTTGAAGGTCAATATGCAATTGAAACCTGAACTGTGGGCCTTTCTGTACTACACTGTTACAGTATTATTATTCCTTTTTTTATCTTTCTGTGGAATTTGGCGTCTTTTTAATTTACTGAGACCAAAGAGCTGAGAATTCTAAATGCCCCTCTCCAAACCATAAATTCCAGGATTCCATAGGATGTTGAAAGTGGAATAATAGCACTGTAACAGTATAGTGTGGAATGGCTCTATATTTATTGGGGCCATTTCCATACTGTACCTCATTCCGTTGTCCTCCCCTTGCAGTCCCCAGCAGCACCTTTGCTGGGAAGAGAGCGTGATGTGAACGCTCCCCTCCACACCCAGGCGGCTCCCTGTGGAAAGGAGCATGAGCAACACGCGCCTTCCTTCCACAGCACAGCTGGCTTCTTTCCCAAGCTGCACTGGGGAAGGAAGCATGTGACTGTGCTTCTGCCCCTTCTGCACAGCTGGCAGTGACGGGAGCATCGCATGATTGTGGGTGTGTAAATTAATTTTTTCCATTAATCAAATATCCCACAATCACAACAGATGAGGACGTGCTGCCTGTGGGACCGCAATGATGTCATTCAAAAGCATGACCCGTGGACTACTGCCAGTCGTTCTTATCCCATGATAGTGACGCCATGCAGAAATGGCCTGGGACTGCCGGATAACCAAAAGGAGAAGAGATATGGAAAATTACTATGATATATGATCATGGAAGGAAAATTTAGAAATGGAAAAGTATTGAAATTCCACTGAACAAGGATTGGTTGCTGAAATTAACCCGTTTAGTGAAATGGACAAACTATCAACATTGATTTAGGGAAAAATCATTGGAACTTTTGATTGTATTTTTGCAGAACAATGAGAATAGCACATTAGCTGTGGGTTTTGATAATTATTAGCATTGGCTAATTTGAAGAAGTGTATGGATAGTATATAATTGGAGAAGTTGTAAGTCAATGCTTCTTTTTTCTCTTTGTACATTTTTTCACTGCTTTTCTTTTCATTGTTTCTCTATTTGTATCGAAAAGTCTTCGATATTTTTTTTTAAAAGAGAGAGAATTCTATCCCCTCCCAGGTGAAATTTTCCTTTAATCCCCAAACTGCGAACTAATTTTGCAGATGTGGAAACAGTTCACTCCTAGAACTCTTCCATTTGCTGTGTTGGCTTTCCCTTGGTCATTTTGTCTGCTCCTTTCCTTTGGAGGCCTAAATTCTGTTTCTAAATAATTAACTCTTAGTATATTACAATGCTAGAAATTTGGGGACTGAAGAAAATTTTTGTTGAGAGCAGAATTCTTATGTTGGGGATGGCAATGCCTTTATTCCCACCAATAGCTACACCCCAGGTGCTGGTTTTCTCCTCCCCTCTTGCCTTAATAACCAAAAAACCCCAAAAAAACAAGACAACACTCCCGCCCCCCAAAAAACCACTTGAAGTGGTATATTAGGGTTACCAGTTCAGACTCTTCTCACACCCTGAGATTTCTAGACTGGAGACCTATTCATGCTAGATAATTATAGCGCTACTGTTCTACTTTAACTGCTGTGATCCTATCTTATGGAACCTTGGGGTTTGTGGTTTGGTGAGGCACTGGCCCACTCTGGCTGAGAATTCTAAATGCCCCTCCCCAAACTACAAATTTTAGGTGTAAAGTCAAAGGCTTTTACGGTTGGAATCCATAGGTTGTTGTGGGTTTTCCGGGCTTTACTAATACTAATACTAACAGAACACGGCCTCAAAGCCTGGAAAGATCCTCTGAAGATGCCAGCCACAGATGCAGGTGAAATATCAGGAGAAAATACTAATAGAACACGGCCTCAAAGCCCGGAAAACCCACAGCAACCTATGCAAATCTTAGGATTCCATAGCATGGAACCATGGCAGTTGTAATGGAATAATAGTGCTATAATTCTGTAGTGTGAATGGGCCCTTAGGGACAGTCCCTGGTAATTTTACTAAGGCCATTTCTGCACTACACTGTTATAGTGTTATTATTCTACCTTCAACATCCTATGAAATCCTGAGGTTTGCAGTTTAGGGAGGGGCACTTAGAATTCTCAGCCAGAGAGCTCTTTGGCCTCAGGAAACTGCAAACCCCAGAATTCCACAGGATGTTGAAAGTGGAATAAAAGCACTATAACAGTGTAATGCGGAAATGGCCTCAGTGTTATGCATTAAGTATCAACCACAGTTGCTTGTCATTCAAACAGACTCACAGACACAGGGGACACATTTTCCTGTTTGGAAATGAAGACAGAATTCCTATGGTGAAACTGGAGGTGGTTCTTTCTCACTTACTTAGCGATGGGCTAAGGAATATTCAATCTGGTCTACTTGTTCTAGTCAGAATGTGGAACAGAGTAGAATGAAGAGTGGGCCCTGGCAACACATCAACTAGGACAGGAGGAAGAAGCTATATAAATACATGGCACCCCTGGAGAATCTATTGCAGTGGCTAATCAATGAAGCCTTGCAAATTGTCCCAAGCTTGTGCTCTACTAGGCAAACCTGCACATAGTCCTTTCCTCTTTCCTGGAGCTGAGCCCACTGAAACTGGGAATTTGCACATCTGGAAAGGACCCACAAAACCTGGAAATTCAGGGCAAGGACCTGATATCAGGCACCTATAGACATGATGCCCTCTTAGGATAGAATACTCCTGGAAACAGCATTATGTTGTGATACAACCATTTCTGGGGCACTCTCTGGAAAAACTGCTTCTCAAAATTTCTTCACATACACACCCATTTCAGATGAATAGTCTTCTATGGAGAGCGTTGGGCTCAGCAGTACATTTTGTCCTAGAAGCTAGAACTTAGAAATGCCAGTTTGAGTTTTTACATTTCTTCAATAGCAAATAATTCCAAATTTTCCCAAACAAATCAAAACAAAATATCGCAGCTCTTAATATGTGCTGTGATGTCTTTTCAGCCTCTTGGTCTCCGAACAAGACAGGGCCTGGGGGAAAGAGAGAAGCAGCAAACAGCAACTGGTTGGAAGTAAACAAATCAAAACCATTGATCAATAATAGATGAATTCCCTTGTTAGAAAGCTTTTTCAATATCAGCTTGCCGTGTGTGAGTGCGTGCGCACTCGCGCATGCGTGCAGAAATGTGATGTACACAATAGACCGTAAATGCTGCTAGTTCATTTTTTTCTCACCCAAGTGAAATTTGGGGAAAAAAAGATAAGATAAGGACCTTTGAAGCAAATACAATAGTCTCTTAAGATAAGGAGCCTGAAGCAAACACAATAGTCCCTGCTTTGAGTCTGCTTGGTCCCTTTGATTGGCATTTCTGTAGCATCCTACTGCCCGACAGGCAAAATGGATTCGTTTCCTGCCTCTTGCCCACCCTTCCCCAGCCAACCAGAGGAAAGTTTCATCAACCAAAGGGCTTAGGCTCTGAAGGCTCTTTAAATGCTTTCACTTACTTGGATGAAATTTCTTTGTGACTCTAACCATCACCCCCATCCCTGCTTTCTGGTGAGACCAGCCAAGAGACATCAAAGCAGGTAATGTTTCACTTTCTGAGTGATATAAAACAAACAATTTGGAGACAGTTACGCTCACCGAGATTGAATACCCCTGGACAGCAAATTAATTCTTTCAGGGGATAAAGTGACAGGATCCCTCATTTTCTTTTGTAGCGAACCTTCACCGTCACTGATCTGACAGGGCCCTACCCTCCCAGGGAGCTGTAAAACACTGTGATGAAATTTGGCATGTTTATCTAACCAGCTTGCATGTCAATGATGTGTTTGTTTCACCATGTTTCCCAGTTGGCTGAGCTCCACATTAAAAAATAAATATGTTTACACTCTTGTGAATTTTAAAAAAAAGTAGAAATAAAAATTAGCACCGACCGAATGAATTCAGTGAGCCTGTTCCCTGTCAACTGCCTAGCTACTGCTCGAATGTCAGATCTGATATGCTGGAAATGACACTTTGAACAGAATGCGTCTGAAGTAAGGACCATCCATTATAGCAAGGATAAGGAACATGGGGTTCTCCAGATTTTGTTGGACTCCATTTTCCATCACCCTTAACCAGCACAGCAAATGGTGTGGGATGATGAGTATTGTAGCTCAACAAGCATTTGGAGACCAACATACTACTCATATTTGCATTAAGACTTTTGCTCATTCATTTGCTATATATTTATTCTTCATTAGTAGCATGTTACATTTTGAACTCCTCTTATTCCCTATTTATTGGTGTTGGCTGGTATTCTACTTGAGATTTATGTCTTCGTATGTCCTTAGGAATGCACAAAATTGAACTGAGTAGTTCTACAATGTCCAAATTCACCTTGAGGCCACCATGATGCTACAATGTACAGGCATCTGTTGTGCAATGGTAGCCAGTGGCTTGACTGATCAGCCATGACTCTGATACACATTGAGGCACTCTCAGTGCACATCCAGACACCAACTAGGGAATCCTTGAGTGCGACAGATGTGCTGAATGTGCATCAGAAGTGGACAGTGTGCAACAGAAATGTGCACTGCAACTCAAAACTATCCAATGAGCATCAGAAATGTCCAAGATGTACCAGAAGTGCCCAATGCAGATTGCAAGTGTCCAGTGTGTGCAAGAGGTGCCCAGTGAGCATGAGAATTGCTCAATGAGCATGAGAAATGCTCAGTGTGCATCAGAGGTGTCCAGTGCATTTCAGAAGAGTGTGATGAGCATCAGAAGTTTCTCATACACATTAGGATCACTCAATGTACATTTGAAACACCTGATACACATTGAAGCACTGGTGCCTGCATGCACAGATGTAGGTTGGGTGACACCTGACTTGGAAACAGTATGTGTGAAAGAGATTTTGAAGTCTTAGTGGATCACAAGCTTAACATGAGTCAACAGTGTGATGCAGCAACTAAAAAAGCCAACGTGATTCTAGGTGCAATTGATGGGATTATAGTGTCGAGATCAAGGGGAGTAATAATATTACTTTATTCTGCTTTGGATAGACCTAACCTGGAATACTGGCACCTCAATTCAAGAAGGATATTGACAAGCTGGAACTATCCAGAGGACAGCAACCAAAATGGTGAAGGGTCTCAAAACCATGGCCTCTGAAAAGTGGCTTAGGGAGCTAGGTATGTTTAGCTTGATGAAAACAAGGTTAAAAGGAGACATGATAGCCCTGTTTAAATATTTGAGAGATGTCATGCTGAATATGGAGCAAGCTTGTTTTCTGCTGCTCCAGAGACTAGGACACGGAACAATGGATTCAAACTTCAGGAAAAGAGATTTCATCTAAACATCAGGAAGAACTTTCTGTCAGTAAGAGCCATTCGACACTGGAATATGCTGCCTCAGAGTGTGCTGGAGTGACCCTCTTAGGAGGTTTATAAACAGAGGCCGGATGACCATTTGCTGGGGGTGCTTTGAGTGTGTATTCCTGCATGGCAGGGAGTTGGACTCAATGGCCATTGTGGTCTCTTCCATCTGTATGATTCTACAATTCTATGAAATTAATTCTTGTAGAATTCAAAGGCATAGCTGTGTTAATCAAGGTTAATCGTGGAACCCCATATTGCAGTCTCACACTCTTGACATTCCAGCACAGTGGCTCACAAATGCCCTCTTGGATCATCCCTTGCTGCCAAAAAAATGACACTTAGTTTTGGACTAAGTATGTGGCAAGTGGATACTCGTGGGCATTTTCTTTCTTGAATGGGATGGAATCTATTTGGCTCATTTGCTCCAAAATGAATTGATTGAGAAGCAAATGAGTCTGCTATGGCTAGCATCTTACTAGTGATGTCTTTTTTCCCTCCCTTAGCTTGGCCGTATGCCTTTTGTTGTTGTTTCAGAGAGGAATTCACCATCTCCCTTATAAAACAAGCTTCAACCCATCCACAAACTTGGTCATTTTGTGCCCAGTGGAGAGCAGAGGCGGAGTGCATGGAAGATACCCCCTCTGTGAGCTTCTGTCCAAAGAGACATAGCTGGATGCTTTTTCAGGGAGGGGGGCATTCTCTACTGGCCACAAAATGGTTGTGTTGGGCTAGGGGCAGGAACCATATAAGCAGTGATGTATTTCAGTCTTTTACTCCAAGTCTCAAGTCAAGTCTCAAGTCTCTACCTTCAAGTCTCAAGTTGAGCCTCAAGTCCTTGAAGATACTTTCAAGTCTGGAAGCCGACTTTATACTCCAACCAAAATTCCAGACTTATTGGACAGAGTCAAATAAAATCAGTTTTAACACTTTAAGCAGAGTCGTCCCTCCACGTTTGCAATTTTGCCATCTGCAATTTTGGACATGGGGAATAGGATCCCGACTTACTGAAGCTTCAAAAGTTTTGGAAGGAAGGATCCTTCCTCCTCAAGCCTGTTGCCTAACACATTTGCTGTTCCCCTCTGAGAAATGAACCCTGAACTCTGGGGGAAAGTCTTGTCTTTTGCTCTTAGGAAACATTTTAGAAGGCTCCTCTCAATGAGTGGAAAAGATTAATGATTTTTGTAGATGCAGAAAAAGCGTTCGACAATCTAAACCAAGAATTTATGATTGAATTGTTATATCATATGAGATGTGGTGATAAATTTGTAGCTTGGATGAGAGAAATATATAAGAATAACAAGGCAAATCTAATGGTGAATGGGGAGAAATCAGAATCTATAGAAATTAAGAAAGGTACACGTCAGGGCTGTCCGCTTTCCCCTCTTCTATTTATATTAACATTGGAAGTGCTGTTGAGGAAGCTAAGAGCTGGTGAGGGTATAAGAGGAGTAAAGATTAAGCGTCATGAGTATAAGATGAAAGCTTATGCTGACGATTTGGTTCTCTTTTTGGAACAACCGAAAGAAAGTATAAAGAAAGTATTGGAAATCTGTAAAGAATATGGAGACTTAGCAGGCTTCAAAAACAAAAACAAAAACAAAAAAAAAAACCCAATGAAAAGACGAAGTTCTTGACCAAGAACATGAGGAAGGAAGAGATAGAGGAAATTGTTCAAAGAACAGGATTTAAAGAAGAGAAGAAAATTTGTTATCTCGGGATAAATATAACTAAACAAAATAATGGATTATTTGAAAATAATTATGGAGTAAAATGGAAAGAAATTAAAAAAGATTTACAAAATTGGTCAAGACAAAATTTATCAATATCGGGGCGTTTGGCAGCAATTAAGATGATGATTTTGCCAAAGATGAATTAACTATTTCAAAATCTACCAATAATTATTAACAGGAAATGCTTTCAGGATTGGAAAAAAGAACTCACAGAGTTTATTTGGAATAAGAAGAAACCGAGAATAAGATGGAAAACACTAATAGACAGAAGAGAAAGAGGCGGAAGTGGACTCCCAGACTTAAAATTGTATTACCATGCGAACGCAATGCTCTGGATTAAAGAATGGATCACTCTCAAAGATGAAAGGATGCTGAATCTTGAAGGATCGGACCTTAGATTTGGATGGCACACTTATATATGGGGTAACAAAGCAAGAATTGACAAAGATTTCACTAATCATTATATAAGAAGATCGCTTCTAGAAATTTGGAAAATATGGAAAAAGAAAATATACTGTAGGATACCACTCTGGGTGTCACCTCATGAAGCTCTATACAGTAACCAGAGAAGACCCGTAGAAAGATGGATGACATATAAAGATATTATAACTGATCTTGGGAAAGAAACCCAAAGAATAAAGACGAGAGAAGAATTGAACAAAGAAGGTTGGAATTGCCAGTGGTTTCTGTATCACCAGCTTAAGGAAAGATACAAAATGGACTGGTAATTGGAAGGATTGGAAATACCATCTTCAATGAATGAATTTGAAAAGATTATATTTGAGGGAAAAGAACATATAACATCGCAGATGTACAATTTTATGTTAACTAGAGAGTTAGAAACTGAAGTTATTAAAGATCCAATGATCTTATGGGCGCGTAATATTGGTCATGAGATCACACTTGAACAATGGATGGAAAGCTGAGAGGATACACGGAAATTTACGATGGCACAAAACCTGAAGGAGAACTACATGAAAATGTTTTATCGTTGGTATTTAGATCCAGAGAAATTAAGTAAGATCTATAAAATGAAAGAGAAGAAATGTTGGAAATGTGGGGGAGAAAATGGATCTTTTTATCATTTGTGGTGGCTTTGCAATGAAGCGAAGAATTTCTGGAAAATGATACATAAAACGATTATAGAAATCTTGAACATAGAAATACCGTTGACGCCGGAAATATTTTTGTTAAATATGCTACATCAATTAACAAAAGAGCAAAATAACCATAAGAACAGTATATTGTACATGACAACAGCAGCAAGAATAACATATGCCAAATATTGGAAAAGGAATAGCGTTCCAGAACTGGAAGAATGGCTTTATAAAGTTCAAGAATACGCAGCGTTAGATAGTCTATTGAGAGTCGTGAAAGGAGAAAAAAGAGGAGTCAAAAAGATTGATATGATAGAAATTAAGAAATATATTGAGGAAAATTGGGAAAAGATCTGTAATGAGTAGTGTAAGGATTATACTTAATGATAAGCAAAAAGAGTCAAGAAAGCTAAAAGTCTTGAGTCAAGTCTTGAGTCTTGAGTCAAGTCAAGTTGAGTCAGTGCCTCATTTATTGCCAAGTGAAGTCCTAGTTGAGTCACTGAAGTGACTTAAGTCCGAGTCTATCAACTCAAGTCTACATCACTGCATATAAGTCCTGTGGGAGGGAAAGGGAAGACGGACTAGAGTTCCTCGAGTAAAAATATAGTGCTCATCTCCCCATGCAGTATTTTGGTTTACAGATATTTAATAACATTTTCCCAACTAGGGCTCAATATAGGGCAGCTGTTATAAATGAAAATGAAGAGTATGGGGCACCTGTAACCTCATGTCTGATAAAGTCTTCCCTTCCCATGGTCCCGCCTTCCATGCGTCGTCTTTTATGAAAGGCTGCTTTCCTAGGTCCTGGAATCTGCATAATCTATGATGCATAGAAGGAGCTGCCATGTTTGCTTTAATTATTTCTTTGGTTTATAATCTGCCTTTCTGCTCAACCGAGACGCAAGGAAGGAGCCAGCCTAGCTTCTCTTGGTAGGGTGTTCCATAGCCTTTCCCCATAGTGACAGAGAAATGAAGACATCAAAATGTTGGACCACAGGTGGGTTGTTATAGATACTATGTACAGGAGGTGATCATCTTTATCATGCTACTTTTTTTAAATGCCATCCAGCTATTTATCTTGATGTCTGACCTGGCCCTTACTTTGCATGTTTTTCCCCTACCAGCATATCAATACACCTCTATTTTACAGCTCCCAAAACTTTTAAAAAGAAATCTCTGTGATTTTAAACAACTGATACATTGCAGTAATAATTTTGTGTGTGTTGTGTTAATGGTCATAACAAAACGAAAATGATATACTATAAAAATGTCTCAGAATTAATAGATAAGAATCAAATATATGTATTATATGAAAGAAAAAAGCCTACATCAATAAAACATTAACAAGTGCTTATTAGGCATCATAGAGGTCAAGTTTTGAAGACTTGAGGATTTTTTGGGGACAATATTTAGTGGCTTCCTTTGCATTTCCTAAAGAAAATCTGTTGCTGATGCTTATTTGTATTTGTTGGTAGTTAATCAGTTACACTCCCTGCAAGTCCAATCAAAAGTGTTTCCCCTTAGTTATTGATAAGGCAACTTGAGACAAGCCTTCTTAAAAACTGGGCATTGCAGCACATAATTCAGACTGTCTGGCACAATTCAGTCCCCACGTAAATAGAAATGTACTTCAAAAATCAGTATTTCTGAAATTCAAATCAGTAATAAATGATGTATTGAAACACCTCTGTGCACAATCCTATTTGATTACTTTTGAGTAGATATGCACTGTGGTGCCATTTTCTTGTCTGATTTTTACTCCAAACAATAAAGAGTTTCTACTTTCTACCATCTCACATATATCCTATATATGTGATTTAATTCATTAGTAGAATCCAGGCTTTCCCAAGCCACTTCTATATTGGTGGTGTTATGTTACTTCTCAATTTCTTTTTTGACAGCTTAATTCCAGCTGCATATAATTTCCATTCATTCCAGGGCAATTCTAATTAAGAAACTGAAAATGACAGGAGAGGGAGTGTGTGTTTATGTGTATATATATCATCTGTAGTTTTCTGACCTTACACATTCTCTTGCCCTCCATACATGACTGCTGGAATTACATCAATTAGCCATGTTCTATGCAGTCTTCTAAAGAGCTTTAAGAATGCTCTCTTCCCTCTCCACTTACTCAAATCTGTATCAGTTAGAGCAGTGGTTCTCAACCTGTGGGTCCCCAGATGTTTGTGGACTTTAGCTCCCAGAAGCCCCAGCCACTATGGTCAATGCTCAGGACTTCTGGGAGCTGAAGTCCAAAAATATCTGGGGACCCACAGGTTGAGAACCACTGAGTTAGAGAATCAGTATCCCCTATGAGTTCAAAAAAGATATCCAAGCTGGTTAGTAATTAGTTGTTAACTGGATCTAGAATTAGTTATATTTGAGTAACCTATAGTTAGAGTACACCCTCTCTTAAGTACACCCTCTCTTGAACCCACTAAAGAGTATCTATGGTGGAACAAGAAGGGTATGTATCCCAGGCACCAACACCAGGAGGGTGCAAAAAGTAAGAGGTTAGGAGTGCAACTTCCTTGCTTGCCCTAGGTGCTTCCAAATGTCTTTTGCCTTGAAAACCCTGCAGTGAGACAACTGACAATGAAGCGAGATGAACTCCAAAGTCAGGAGGCACGCAACCAACTACTAGGCAAGAAGAAAAGACAGTACAAATAGTGCTTGTATCTAATGATTCATTTGGACACCAAATGAAGCTGCTGATAGGTCCAGAGGTGACAGAGAAGACCAAAATTGCACAAGACCTGTAATAGGAACATGGAATATGAGAAACACTAATCATGGGAAACTAGAAACTGTAAAATTAGAAATGGGATGCATAAACATTGCAATAAGTGGAGTGAGCAAGCGATAATGGACCAGAAAGGAACGTTTTCAATCAGATAATTACAAGGAGTTTCACTCTGGAAACAACAATAAAAAAAGATATTGGGTAGCCTTAATAGTGTGGTGGGATGTAGCAAAAGCAGTCAGTTGCTGTAATTCAAAAATCTCACTGAACTGATCATCCATTGATTATCAAGAAAACAAATAATGGACCTGAGATCAAAGCAAGCCTAAACTCTCCTAGAAGCCAAAATGATAAAATGGAGGCTACTGTACTTAGAGTAATGAATCAGGGCTCTCAAAAAGACTATACTGCTTGATAAGTTGAAGACAGAAGGGAAAAGAGGAAAACCGCATTACAGGTGGATCAGTCATGGAAGTCAGAACCTTGAATATATAAGACCTGAGCAGGGCTGTTGATAACAGAGACTCTTGGAGATTTCTCATTCTAATTGTTTTTGTTGTTGTTGTTGTTGTGTGCCTCCAAGTTGTTTCTGACTTAGGTTGACTTCAAGGTGAACCTGTCATGGGGTTTTCTGAAGCTGAGCGTGTGCGATGGGCCCTGGGTTGCCCAGTGGGTTTCCATGGTTGAGCACGGAATCAAACTCTGGTCTCCAGGGTTGTAGTTCAACACTGGGGCCATTTCTGCACTAGACTGTTACAGTGCTGATATTCCACTTTCAATATCCTATGGAATCCTGGAGTTTGCAGTTTAGGAAGGGGCCATTAGGGCCCCTTCCTAAATTACAAACCCCAGGATTCCGTAGGATGTTGAAAGTGGAATAATAGCACTATGAGAGGCTAGCACGGAAATAGCCTGAGACCACTACACCATGCTTAAGGTCACCATAAATTGAAGTCAGTTTGATGGCACATAGAAAGAGTAAATCTCTTGAAATTCATGATATTTAAGTCATTTGTGAGCAAATCTCATTGATTTGGAAGAGTCTACTAGAACACCAGCTATTACTGAATCTGGCTCAAACACCATGATTTTATATAAAACTAAGAAATGCAGTGCTTTTAAAACAATAAATCAAGGGCTACTGTAGAAGGAGCAAAATCTTGATAACAGATGTGTGAGCAGGCCAGTAATTAATTTTTTTTTGACAGTGGCATTAAAGCGTGACAACTAATTTTGGAGGTGCCGGTTGTGAAAGGTATTATTTATATGGGGCTTTTAAAAGGAAAAGAAAAACACTCTCCTCCGAGTTGACTTCTTAAATAATAATGTTGAGGAAGAAGGCTGTTTAGTACTGAATTACTGTAGTGTTCACACACAAAATGCAGACAAAGCTGTCTTAACTATAAAATTTATTATTTCAAAAGGTGGCACACAAATTTGTTTGTCAAGGGGTTGCTTGATAAAGGTAACCTCCTTAATATGGAATTTGGATTTGGAGTTTACTAGCATTTGCGAAATGCTGTGGCAAAAGAGGATGCTCATAGAGGAGTCATGGCTCAGTGGTAGGGCACACACTTTGTGCATGGCAGGGATGCAGGATAAATGCATTGGGTCTGAATTTTTTTGTGAAAATGTATCAGATTTGGAACTGCTGCACTTGAAAGTAAATAGGAGAATACTCTGTGGTTACAATACACACTTTCCATTTGGATTGTTAATCATAAATGCACCCCAAATGCATCTATTAAGGAAACATGCCGAAAATGTTTTAATTCACTTTGTTTTAACCTTGTTAGCCACCTTGGGTCCTACTGTTGAGAGAAATAAAAAAAAAAAAAAATTCAAGCTGCAGGAAAGGAGATTCCACCTGAATCTCAGGAAGAACTTCCTGACGATCAGGGCTGTCCGGCAGTGGAACATGCTGCTTCGGAGTGTGGTGGAGTCTCCTTCATTGGAGGTTTGTAAGCAGAAGCTGGATGGCCATCTGTTGGGAATGCTTTGATGTGTGTTCCTGCATGGCAGGGGGTTGGACTGGATGGCCCCTGGGGTCTCTTCCAACTCTATGACTCTGTGATTCTATGAAATGTTCTCTATCTATCATCTACTTACTCAAGTGGATATAGAACAGTTATCTAGACTTAATAAGACTAACAACAACAACAACAACAACAACAACAACTTTTATTATGTTCTTTTCACCAAAGGGTGGAACATTAGCATACAGTGTCAGGGACAAAGACAATAAGCATGACACTATGGAAACACATGGAACAAATCCCCAACATTCTCATTTGAAATTTTAGTTCTAGATGAATATTCCTTCAGTTCTTCTTCCTGTCTTTTAATTTCTTTTAACATCTTTTAATTTCTTCTAAAATGTGCTTCTCTTTTTCTCTCTTCTTTTTTCTCAACTCTATTTCTTGTTGTATTATTAAACCCCTTATGACAGCCTTTCTGGTATCCCAGACGATGCTCATGGGAGTGCCTTTATTCATATTTTTTTCAAAGTATTAATTTCCTTCTTTAGCTTGTTTATTATTTTCTCTTCTTTTATATAGTGTCTTTAAATTTCCAATTAAGTTCATACTTTAAATTTTTCATAATAAGTAGCACTGAGTTATGGTCAGAAGTGGTTTTAGGGTGTACCATAAATTTTTAAAATATTTTTCAGAAGAGATTTGGAGGTGAAAAACATATCTATTCATGACCAAGATTTGTGTCTTTCAGAGTAGTATGTGTATTCTTTATTACTGCCATTTTTATATCTCCAAAGCTTTGTCATCAACCACTCCTTAAAATATAGTCCAAAAAATTATTGGAAAGTTTCCTTGTTTCTTCTTAATTTTCTTCATTGACATTCTGTCTTGGGTCAGATCTATTACCACATTCCAATCTCCCATCATTAAGATCTTCTCATAATCATAATGTGATATTGCTTAAAAATGTTTGTCAAAGAATTTTGGTTTGTTTTCATTTGGTGTATAAACTCCCTTTATTAGTATTTTATAACCTTGAATCATTATTTCCACTCCAATGAAATATCCATTATCATCCTGAAATCTCTTCTTCACATATATAACTACTTCTCTTTTTTCCTCTATTATCTGCTTAAGCAAACTGATCTCTGAATTTAGGTTTCTTTAAATATTTTAGATCTTTCTTACATGCATTTTTTGGAAAGAAATCATGTCTAGTTTCTGGTTTTCTAAAAAATGAAATATCTGGGTTTTTTTTAACAAGTACATTCAGGTCTCAAACGTTCCAAGTCAAGACTTTCTTATCCATTTTCAACTAGTTCTTAATCTGATACTTCATCTGGTCTCTCCTGGCTGTTTTCCTCCTGATACTATTGGTCCTCTGATCCTCTTCCTCTCTTGTTTGATTTCTTCATGTTAACTCTTTTTCACCTTCTTGGGGGGGGGAGGGGATCTTTTTGTGATTTCTTTTCCTCTGAGTCTTCTGAATCTCTATTAAATTGTCTTAAAAATTCTATAATTTGAATTTTTCCTGTTTGAAGAAAAATGAAAGGCTCTCCAATTTCCAGCTTTTGTAATTAATTTCTTCCCTTTTTAGATTTTGTGTTCAAAAAGTATAGTTTTTTTCTTTTCTGTAAAACTCCTACTGGGACATTAAAAACAAATTCTTTTCTTTCTATTATTAATCTTTCAACATAGTTTTGTTGAATTATAATATCCTTAATTCATTTTCTGACAAAATAGATCACTATATCTCTCTGTAGCTTTTTTTTTGAGTCAGAGAGTTAACATGAAACAATTTGTCTACTTCCAAATCCAGCTGCTGTACTGACCAACCAATAAATTGTATTAATTCTGATATAACACATTCTGCCAAATTCTCCTGAGGTTTCCCTTCCAAACCCCTAAGTTTGATACATTTCTTCATATATCTTACTTTGGATGTAGTATTAACATGCATTAAATTTCTCAGTCCAGAATTCCAATCTCTTTCTTCTAATCTGCCTTTATTTCCATTGTGTGTTCTTTAGTTTCTGCATAATCTCCATCGTGTATTTCCTAATTTTCTCCAAAATTAAAGTGTTATTTTCAGCTACTTGAGCAGATGTATCCATTGATTGCATTTCCTGAGCTTGTACTTGTACTTTAGTTTGATGTCTTGTGCCAGTAGCCATGTTAGTGTACTGAATCTTTACTGTCTCTATCTATATCTTTACAGTCTCTATCTATATTTCTATTGATTACTTTGTTTAATCTCTATAATAAACTAATGAATCTTAAGTATTAGTTGCAAATAGAATAATTAATTAATTAAAAGTCTTATATTAATTAATTAATTTTCTATTATTAACTTATATGATGCAAACTTAAAAAATAATCTTAGACTGATTATGTACTTGTTAGTGGTTATTAATGATGACACTATGATGGATGGGTGGATGGGTGTGTGATTGTGGGGAGTGAGTACAAAAGGGAAGGCTTGCTTGGCAAAGCTTGAGTTAGCCTAGGACATAGACAAACCAGGCCTGCTTTCTTTTGTCCCTCACTGTAGAAGCAGCACCCCTTTTAAATCTTATTATCAAACCCTGGCTCCCTCCCCACAGACAATCACACCACTGCTTTCCCTTCAATCCACAACCTTTATGGATAAAGGGCCAAGCTTATTAATTGTTACTTCACAAGGAAATGGATAACCTGTGGTAGCATGTTATTGAAATAAAACTGAAGAAAACACCATATTGAGGCTGCTTTTATAGAAAAACTGGCGTATTTACCTGGTGTTGCCAGGATTTTATTTTCTCATTGGTAACACTTGCTAGAAATACCTTAGGAATTACCTTACCTTACCTTGGGTGTTAGATGCAGTTAAAATACACAGATTTGAGATCCTGTGCCTCTAATTCCCCAATTTGTCTTGTTCAGTATGTTTAATTTTTCCACATATCCCCCAATGCAATCTGTATTCATAACAGAGAGGTTGAGTTCCTGAGGGAATACACTGCCCTCATTCTTGTTGCTAGGCCTTGTCTCCATAGCAACCAGCATGAGCTCTCTGGCTGAGAATTCTAAAGGCCACTCCCTGAACTGCCAACCCCAGGATTCCATAGAATCTTCAAAGCCAGCCAATCATATGAGGTCTTCTCCCCTCACACAGCCAATCATATGAGGTCTGCGCCTGCCTGATGCAGACCAACAGACAAGATCACTCACAAACTTTTACTTTTATGGAGTAGATAGAATTAAATCTTTATTAAAAGCACCAACAAGGGAAGGACTGGCAAAAAGAAATTACAAAATTTATTTGGAATGGTAAAAAACCAAGAATCAAGTCGAAAATTTTAACTGATAAGAAAGAAAGGGGAGGATGTGTATTACCGGACATGAAATTATACTACTGCGCCACAGGTTTATCATGGATAGCGGATTGGATAATGCTAAAAAATGACAGGTTGTGGAAATTAGAAGGAGCGGATAATAAATTTGGATGGCATGCCTACCTGTGGTACAGGAAAGAAGGAGCAGACAAGGAATTCATAAATCATTACAGAAGAAGATCATTACTTCAAATTTGGAAAAAAATCAAGTCAAAAATCTATCAAAAAATTCCACAATGGATTTCTCCACACGAGGTATTCTTTGGGAGGTGGAAACCAGAGCAAGAAAAATGGATCTTTTATAAAGATATTATAATTGAAGGGGACCACTATACACTAAAGACAAGATCGGATTTAGAAAAAGAAGGATTTCCTAGTCAATGGTTTCTGTATATGCAAGTAAAGGAAAGATTTAAAATGGATATAAAGCTGGAAGGCTTCCTTTCGAAAGCAGACAAGAATGAGTTCGAGGTAGCCATTTTCAAGAGACCAAGATGGTTAACATCTCAGATATACAAATTTTTATTAAGCAGAGAAATGGAGACTGAAGTTATAAAACAGACAATGATCAAATGGTCATTGAATACAGGTAAAACCATACATCTTGAGGACTGGGAAAATAGTTGGAAAAGAATGCAGAAATTTACACTATCTCAAACTTTCAAAGAAAACCATCTAAAAATGTTTCATAGATGGTATTTGAGCCCATCCAAACTTGATAAGATGTACAAAACAGGAAAAAAAGAATGCTGGAAGTGTGGAAAAGACGAGGGCACATTTTATCACTTATGGTGGACGTGCAAAAAAGCTAAAACTTTTTGGAAGAGTATAAATAAAATTATGGAAGAGATACTAGGTATTAATATACCAGTGGTCCCGGAATTGTACCTACTGAATATTATCCCAAATATACAACAATTAACTGTTAAAAATAGATGGAAGATAGTACTATACATGGTTACGTCCGCTAGAATTGGCTATGCTAGATATTGGAAAAACCAACAAATCCCAGACATTGAGGAATGGCTTGTTTTGCTCAATGAAATGAAGAACTGTGATCAATTATCTAAATTACTGAAAGAAGAAAAAAAAGTTATATACGATACAGAATGGATGCCAATAACAAGTTATCTAAAAAAAAGATGCAGAGATATAATAATCATATAAAT
Source organism: Iguana delicatissima (assembly GCA_948472985.1). NCBI lineage: Eukaryota > Metazoa > Chordata > Lepidosauria > Squamata > Iguanidae > Iguana > Iguana delicatissima. The sequence continues at coordinate 7,533 of CAOKZL010002652.1, read as the reverse complement.
TAAAAGAATCACAGCAGTGTATCATGAATAATGAGAGTGACTCTGACCTGAATGGGAAAGGGAAGTAAAAGATGGACAGAATATTATGAGTGGTCCAACACTAGGATAGTAAAGAGATGGCTAAATTTATGGATTCGTAACTGAAAGGAAACGTTGATATAGAGGTAACTTTAAAAAATACAAGAATAAACCGGATAAAGATAAGTAGGAAGTAGCCAAATTTGTATGTATTTGTATGCGGTGAATCATCAATTTATGAAGTAAGAAGATTTGAACCAATGGAGAAATCTGTTAGTTTATTTGAATTATGTATTTTGTACTTTATTAATGAGTTCATTAATCTGTTAGTTTTATTATTTTAGATATTTTAATAAAAAAAAAGCACCAGCAAGGGAAAAGGTATAGAGGATTCAAAAGGTTCAAAGTAACACTTTCTCAAAGGTATTTAACGACATTCTTCAAACACCTCAATGTTTCCTCAACAGAGCTTTCACTCACACAGCCCTTTGGCTCTCCTAGCACAAATGTCTGTTTCCCTCACTCAGAATTCCTCTTAGCCCCCTAGGAGAACTGGAGAGGGCTGCACCTCCTGCAGACCCTCATCTCTCACAAGCCTCTCCTGAAAAAAATAAAAATAAAATAAATTAGTTTTACCCAGTGTTGCTCAATGTCTTCTGTGTTTGAGCAATATTTTCCCCAATGTTGCTCAAGGCTGTGGGGGACACTTTAGCTGTTTCTAGCCTTAGACCTTTTTCAAAACAAGATGTGATCAGGGTGGCGTAGCTTGGTGCGAGCTGGGTGGGGCGGGCGGGGGCGGAGGAGCGTGGGTGGGGCTACGGTGCACATGGCGGGGGCAATGATGTGCAGGAGGGCAGGCAAGGAGCAGCTGCAGCCTCCTGGCCAGGGCACACTGCCCCCCTTGCCCCCCTTGCCCCCGGTCCTATCCCACTGGTGATCAGAAGTCACTTCCAATTTACTTCTTGTTTTAAAAAGGCCTTTTCTCAGCCTAAAATGATACAATGTGATGATGCCTCCACATCTCCCTAGAGGACTTTTTGACCCCTGTGGGGCTCTGAAGGCCACAAAACAGCCCATCTCTACTCTAGACATTTCTCTCTAAGGCGCCTAGGGATCCAAATTATTTGGACATGTGAGGAAGAAAATCCCCCAAGAAACACATCTCTTTAGTACAAAACCCAATGTTGTTATTCTGTGCCTTCAAGTTGTTTGCAATGTATGGTGACTCTAAGGTGAATCTATCATGGGTTTTCTTGGCAGGATTTGGTCAGAGGGGGCTTGTCATTGTCTTATTCTGAGACTGAGAGAGTATGACTTTTGTTACCCTGAGAATGGGGGTCCCAGGAGGGGCGCCCAAATAACCAAACAACAGCACAAGATGGGGAAATTAGCTCGAGCACTCTCTTAAGCTAAACAAGAGGCAGGATAACTTAGCAGGGATCTTTTAACCCTATGCATACAGCGTCAGGTCAGAAGAGCAGCCAGACAAGTTTTAAAGTAACAAAATTGATAGTTTTATTAACAACCAAACAGCAAATAAGACAACACATGCACACAGCTAATTAAGAAATAAGAAATGAGAGTTTTGGGGGAAATGGGTGATACGACAACTTTCTCGTAATCCTGTAGAAGCTGGAGATGCTAGTGATGAAACTCAGCGTGGTGGCCGAGAGGAGTTCGCTCGACAGAGCGGCAGCAAGGCTGGATGGAAGTCCGGAGCAATCCGAGGAAGCTCTTGGAGCTTGGGGTTTTTATTGGGGGGAATATGACCGTAGGCTAGTCTGTACCTTGGGAAGGACAATGAGGTTTGGGCGCGAGACAATGTCTCCAAAAGGTCAGAATTTAACATGATTGAGTTAAGTTCGAATTGACAAAGGAACGACCAGTATGCAGATGCAGCGTGCCTGGGCGTTGGAGTGTCCAGCTCGCCAGGCTGCCTGCTTGGGGCAGGGAGCTTTTTGTGTTAGCGTGCATACTTAATAAAGTGTTTGTTTCGGGAGGTCTCCTAAAGCAAGATCTGTCTGTGTCTGGTTTGCTTAGGTGTAAACAGAAATGATTCAGCATTTAATAGCCATGCCTAGCTTAGTGCTTGTTCAGAGGCTTCACAAACACTTGGCTGAGGGTGGTAAAATAAGACCGAATTGCGATATCAAAATGATATCTAATGTCTACCGAAGCCAGGCCAGTTCACGGTGATAACACTTTGCCTAAAGTCATCTAGTAGGTTTTCTTAGCTGGGTATGGATTTGATGTCTAGTTCAATAGAGAAACCATGCTGGCTCTCTAAAAACAAACAAAACCAAGCATAGACACAGAGCATTCACCAGTAATAAACATTTTTCTGTCCCCTTTCTGCCCTACAAATCTGCTGCCTGGTGGGGCTGTCTCATGGTAAAGCTTATTCTGTTGCTAAGACTTTACTTCTCTACTTTATTTTATTCTGTTGCCAGGCCATGACTTGGATCTGATAGGTGTCAATTTTATTGTTAGATAGATGTCAGTGTCTTCACACAGGTCCTTCTCCCCGCCTGCCTCCTCCTCTTTATGTGTTGCTGTTGCTGTGTGCTTTTGAGTCATTTCCAACTTATGGCAGCTAAGGCCACCCTATCACAGGGTTTTCTGTGGCTGAGAGTGTGTGATGCACCCAAGATCACCCAGGGATGGGTTGTAGTCCAGCATTCAAACTACTACAACATTCTGGCTCTCTTGTATGTGTTACTTGGTACCATTTGGTTGTGGCCATAGCAGTACTGGCTGCAGAATTCTGGGAGTTTTAGCCCAACAAGTAATATCTCAAGGCTTTGATTAAAGCAGAGTATCTTGAGTTATCTGCTATGGGGAGTGGCAGTGTCCCCCGACTTGCCCAGGGTACAGAATTTGTGCTGATTGACCATGACTGTAATTTTCTTTCCTGGAAACTTACCAGGGACTGGCAGCCAATGCCTCAGGGGCCTTCACTGGTCCATAGACCACCACTCTGAGCAGCACTGGATTAAAGCTTTTGTTCTGGGTCTTATCTCACATGGTCAGTTTAAACACGGAGATGCAGACACACATGTAGACACAGGAGGAGATCTAAATTATTTCTTACAGTACAGCTGGGTTCTTATTGAAGCAATTTGTGGGGGTAGAAGAACTACATGCTATGGACCAGAAATAAGAAATGGCTAAGTATGTTCTCCTCCCTTCCTGCAACCACACTAAAACTGAGCCACAGTTTCAGTGCTTTTGGCTTATTAGATTCAAATATTGTTTCATTTTTTTTCAAACAAAGGAGCACTATATTGAAATATTTTAAAAGAAACCTCCCTAACCCCCTTAAGCCGCCCACCTCAAAGTTTCCTAGGGGCTTTGCTCTTCAGATATGAGGAATTACTACATCCCACACAGGAAGACAGAATGGTTCTAAACTTTTCAAAAGATTTCTTGTGAGTATTTTGGCAGAACATGCAGATATTTCCATCAATAACCTCTCAGAGCAAAATGCTTGCAGTTGTTTTGTGTGTATGTCTTGACAGCCATTATTATTACTGTCCCACCCTGAGTCTCAATTGAGACAAAAATCAAACTGTGCGCACATTTGTATGCGTGTCTGCGTATGCACACATGTACATGACAGGAAATTCTGTTAATGAGATACAGGAAAGTATTTGGGTAATGCGGTCATTTTTGGCACTGCTGCCTCCTTGAAATGTAAAACCCCAGTAAGTGGCTTTGGCTACATGCTGAGTACTGGGAAACAGGACCCTTTGTTGATAAATGGCACGGAGAGGAATGGTTCCAATTAAATCCAAGCTGCTTGAACTTTGTGGAGTTGAGTTTATTTCTTTTTTGGATTATTCCACTCTTCTTAAAATTATGCTTTACAAATGAAGCCAATGGAAGGGAAAAGTGAAGAAAATCAGTGGTTTATATACGAATGTTGTTAACTGCAGTCAACTTTGATGTATGGTTGCCGTATGAAAGAGAGACCTCCAATTAACTGTATCATCAGCAACTTTGCTCAAGTCTTGCAGATTCAGGGACATGTCTTCCTCGATTGAGTCTATCCATCTGCAGTGCAGTCTTCCTGTTTTCCTACTGCCTTCTACCTTACCAAGCATCATTGTCTTTTCTAGTGAGTTGTGCATTCTCATGATATGACCAAAGTACAAGAACCTCAGTTTGCTCATCTTGGCTTCTAGGAAGAGTTCAGGCTTGATTTGCTGTAGGACTCATTAATTTGTCTTTTTAGCAGTCTATGGTATCTGTAGAACTCTTGTTCAGCACCCTATTTCAAATGAGTTGATTTTCTTCTTATCAGATTTCTTCACTGTACAGCTTTCACAACCATACATAGAAAACTGGAAAAATGATGTCATGGACAGTCCTAATTTTATTATTCAATGATATATCTTTACACTTCAAGATCTTGTCTAGTTCCTTCATAGTTTACATACTATAGCAGTTGCCAAAATTCCCACACATGATCTTGAGGGGGGAAAAGGTGAGAAAGACTCTGGATGACACAGTCTGGAACAGAGATGAAGAAATATGCCCCTCCAGATGTTTTGAACTGCAGAACCAAAATGGTCCAGATAGCATGGCCAATTGTAACTGATTATAAGAGCTGTAATGGAAAATGTCTGGAAAGCCAAAATTTCTCCACCTAAGAACTGGGAAGAATAGATTGTGAAAGATGGTATAAAATTAATATATGGAAGAGAGGAACAGGAACATGCTTGCAGGTCTCATCTTCCACCTGTTGACTGGAACTGGAGAACAGAATCCTCATGAGGCAAATTAAGGCAGTTTTGTTAGCAGAGAGCCAGCATGCTGTAGTGGTTTGAGTGTTGGCTAGGACACTTTGAGGTTTGGCCATGGAAACCCCCTGGATGATCTTGGGCAAGTCACACTCTTTCAGCCTCAGAAGAAGGCAATGGCAAATTTCTCTAAAAAAAGTCTTGCCAAGAAAATCGTCTGATAGGTGATAGAGTCACCAGAAGTTGGAAGCAACTTGAAGGCACAGAACAGCATTGTGAATTTACACACACATTATTGTGATTTCACAGAGAGAGAGAGAGAGAGAGAGGGGAGATGCCTCTCTTGCGGGATTTTCTTTCTCATGTACCTCATGTTCCTCAAAATTCTGTGCCAAAATTCTGTGCCAAAATTCTGTAATAGGTTTGTCTTAGGGTTGCCATAAATCAGAAGTAATTTTAAGTCATACAACAACAATGGTAACTACCTTAGGCAGCAGATAGTGCATGTATGGATGATGTTGGAGGACAGAGCTGTGTGTGACATGCTCTCAAATGCAGTGCAAGATGCTGTCCTGTGAAAATTGCTGAAAAGGCTATACTGTGAAAATCCATTTGCCAGTCCAAGCATTCCGTATGGATGATTAGGATGGAAACAATATTTGAAGACTCAAATGGAGTGGGGATGAAAAAGTGGCTTCTTGAATGTTAGGAAACCCTGTCAAGAGTAGTCCTGGTCTATCCTGGTCCCAAGCTCTGACCATTTTTCACTGTTTTCCTGCACTGTTCCAAGATGGGCATGTCATGGCTAGCTGAGGATTGTTTGGCTGTGTTCTGATAACCAGACACATAATAAAAGCATAATTCTCTGGGATCTCTGAAGGACCCCTACAAAGTATTGGAGGATGCCTGCATCATTATACCTGTCATGTCCACCTGGAGGAGTGATCTGTTGAAGCTGCTGAACTGGACCAGGATAATATGTCCCTAATGGACCTCTCAGTAGTTTTCATTCACATTGTTATCATAATTTTCTGGTCTGCCTTACTAATAAGGGACTTGGAGGCACTGTTTTACATTGGCTCCTTTCCTTCCTAGAGGAATGAACCCAGCACATGGTGCTGGCTCCTTGATAGTCCTTCCAAGTTAGAGGGAGTCAGTCAGCAGCTTCAACAGATCATTCTGGAGCCTAGGATCCTAAAGCTTTAACTTTGACTTTGGAGAAGATACATACAATTCTGTGTGTTCCTAGCTCCAGCTCAAGGAGATCCTGACTCAGAATGAGTATTGTGGCTGATATGCCACTTTTAGGAAAGTGAGAAAGTGTTCAGAGGAAAGTCATCTGGGAATATGAGCAGTTCTATAAACTCAGCACGATTACCACTAAGTGCCCCAGGCCTTTGAATGATGAAATAAACACTCCTCAGTTTACAATGGCCGCACATCCTAGAGTTCCCTTTCCCCCATGCATTCAGCCTTTCAACTTTCCATAGCTTTTCACCATTCACACAGACCCACACAGAATTCAGTAAGATTCTCTTTCTTTTCTAAAAATGATGGAAACATGTAAAAGAGAAGTGATATTCAGCATGACATGGGAGGAAATCTTACCAGTATTTAGATAAAGTGACAATGCTCTTGTAGAGAAGAAAGGCTCATGTGTTCAAAGAGAAGAGCTATTCTTCTAGAGCAGTGGTTCTCAACCTGTGGGTCCCCAGATGTTTGTGGACTTCAGCTCCCAGAAGCCCTGAGCATTGACCATAGTGGCTGGGGCTTCTGGGAGCTGAAGTCCACAAACATCTGGGGACCCACAGGTTGAGAACCACTGTTCTAGAGTTATGCTGTGATAACCTAAAAAACTTTTATCCTGCAATTCATTTTTATTCAATGGAATTATATTTTTAAGTCACAACCACATTTGCAAAGGGATAATTATCAAGACTGACAGAAATGATAGTGGAGGAAAAGTAATGTTTCCAAGTAATGTTCAGATTGGTGGTGGCAGGATAGTCTTCTCACACAATGTAAACCAGCCCCCTGCAGCCTCGACCTAAGTCGACTGACAGGCTGGTACTTCAGCACCAGTGCAGCCCCTGTCCCCTGCTGTATTCCTTGGAACATCTTGAAAACCAGCTCAGAATAGTTTCCCAGCCCCCTGGAACAATTTTTTTTCATGGGGGGATACACAGGAGACTGCAGAGTGAAAAAGGAATTGTTATTTGCAACTTCATTGAACTCCACAGCTGTACCATTAACATTCCAGGAGGGCAAGTCAGAGAATGATACAAGCATATCCTGAGTTCATCCTATCATCTACAGGAGTCTTCCCAAATCATTTAAGTCGAAGAAGTCACAGAATCATAGTTGAAAGAGACCACAAGGGGCATCAAGTTCAACCCCCTGTCATGCAGGAATATACCATCAAAGCATTTCTGACAGATGGCCATCCAGCCTCTGTCTAAAAACTTCCAAAGAAGGGGACACTGCCACACTCTGAGGCAGCACATTCCATCGTTGAACTGCTCTTATCATCAGGAAGTATTTTCCTAATGTTTAGATGGACTCTCTATTCCTGAGATTTGAAGCCATTGCTCCATGTCCTAGTCTCTGAAGCAGCAGAAAACATGCTTGCTCCAACCTCTATATGGCATCCCCTCAAATATTTAAGCGTAGTTATCATGTCACTTCTTAGCCTTCTTTTCTTCAGGCTAAACATACTCAGTTCCCTAAGCCATTCCACATAGGGCATTGTTTCAAGGCCTTTTATCATTTTGGG